>OY757311.1:99958392-100558392 GCA_963583905.1 Stenurella melanura | reverse complement strand
GTTGGCTAGCCATACTTGAATTTGATAGTAGACACGATATAAATGTTGATAGGCAGCATCAGATGTTGGAGGAAGACAGGATAACTGTTCTCTTTTATTGTTCCATGTATTCTTTACAAAACATGTACTTATACAAAATCAATTTTTTTTGGAACTCCAGAGTTAGGGACCAATAGCATATTCAGAATCGTATAATTTGTATGTATTTTAGTGGGTGAGTCACACACAAACCAATATTTCCGTATTTTTACTCATATTGAACGTCCGATGACGTATACAGGCCGCGTATAAGGGCATATTTAGCATTTTCAATGTTTTAAATCGCGATATCTCATAAATGATGATTGGTAGGAAAACAGCATTAAAACAGATATTGTAGATAATTGCATGATCTACAAACTTGTATGACCTATTTTTACGATAACACTAGTGTTTTGACACGTCAGCATAAATAGGTAAAATGAAAAAATATAAATGTAAATATGAATAGTAGACAAAAATATAACTGTGTAAAACATTAGGACATAATACTAATATAGTCAAAGTAAATAACAAACAAACAAGCGAACAAACAAACAAATAATATAATTGTATTAAATACTAGGACCTAATTCTAGTATAGTCAAATATGTGTAAATAACATAATCCTAATTTCGTTTGTGCAATATAGTACAGGACAATTAATTCAAGTACACTAACAAAGAACAAATATTAATCTAAATTTATACATATTTAAAATCTGACATATTATAGTAAGCACTGGCCAAAAGATGCTTTCCTAACTTTGCTTTAAATTGTCTGTTAGGTAAAGATTTCAATTCTTGTGGTAACGAGTTAAACAGAGCAATACCAAAATTGTTTCTTTTTGTTAACTCTAATCTCTGAGAAGGTGTTTGTATGTCATTGCGATTACGAGTATTATTCATGATTTTCGCCATTTCTAGCATATTCGCTCAAATTCTCCTTTATGTGAAGTAAATTACAAGAAATAATTTCGGAAGGCAAAGTTAATATATTAAATGTTATGAACCAGGATTGGCAACTTTCAAGTTGACTCAAACCAGCCAGAGCTCTCTTTTGAATAATGAAAATGCTATGTACCTGGTTGGATGTACCCCAGTTTATCAATCCATATACCATGGCATTATGGAACAAAGCATGATATGCAACAAGTGCTGCGTCTAGATTAACTCTATTTTTTATTTGTCTGATGGCATATACTTTTTTGGACAATTTACTTGTTAGGTCATTAATATGTGGATTCCAACTTAATCTGTTGTCTAATGTTAATCCCAGAAATTTTATAGTCTGGAGGTTATTTTTCTTGGTGGAAAAAGGTAATGTGTTTTGTTGGTATTTAAACATAATTTTTTGGTATTAAACCAGTGAGAAGACTTGGTTAAAATGTTGGTTTGCAAATCAACAACATTAGTACCAGTGTCTCTCAAGTGTTCTGCGAAAGTAGTGTCGTCTGCAAAAAGAACAGTTAATGCTGAATGAGCATTAGGTAAGTCATTAATATAAATGAAAAATAGCAGAGGTCCTAGTACACTACCCTGCGGCACACCGTGTTCCACTGCTAGCATGTTGCTAAGTTTATCATTATAACACACACATTGATATCTGTCCGATAAATACGATGACATCAATTTAAGAACTACACCCTCAAAACCATAAAATTCTAATTTATTTAATAAAATTTCTTTGTTAACGCAATCAAATGCTTTGCTTAAGTCTAGGAAAATAGCTAATGTTGAGTTAAAATTCTCAAAGCCCTCGCTAATGAAATTAACAAGCTCCCAAACAGCTTGTGGGGTATTTTTACCTTTCCTGAACCCAAATTGTTTATTTGTAAGAATATTATGTGATTCTAGAAAATTGATTATTCTTAAGGCAATAATTTTTTCAAAAACTTTGGCTAGAATAGGGAGTAAAGCAATTGGCCTATAGCAGGATACGTCCTCAATATCACCTGCCTTAAACAGTGGAATAATTGTTGCCTTTTTAAATTTATTTGGAAACGTACCTGTCACAAACATGATATTAATTATATAAGTTAGTGGTCCAGATAAATATTCTATACTTTCTTTGTACATATCTACTGTGTGATTGTATAGGTCGGTAGCCTTGGAATTTTTCATAGACCGTAATACATTTTTTACTTCTGTTTCCAAAACCGGATAAAGGAAAATTGAGTTATTATACATTCTATTACCATTCTGTAGATATTCCATATGGGTAGAATGGGATTTAGGTATCTTATTAACTAATTCCTTCGCTATTTGAGTAAAAAAAAAATATTATAGCTTTCAGGTGACATTGAGGTTGCTTCGTTCTTATTGCTTTTTTTTGTGCATTTATTAATAATATTCCAAACAGTTTTTTGTTTATTGTTTGACTCAAGAATCTCCCTGTTTATTTGATCTTTCTTTAATTTAATAATAAGTTGTTCATATTCGTATTTTTCTTGTTTCAATTCAGTTCTTATTACATCACAATTCGGTAATTAATAGTTCTATAATATTATTCAATCGAACAACTTCTGCTTTTTTTGCAATCACTTCTGGATTTGTATGAATATTTCTTAAATTATTGTTAGCCTTTATTCTCACTGAAATTTGAGGGAAAGATAAAGCATGGTAATAGTTTATCACATTATATAAAATATCAACTGCCTTCTCTGGGTTTGAGATATACGAGATATACGCGAAAACTTACATTTGTGACCTTTGACCTTGAATAAAAATTTAAGCCGACATGGGATTGGTGGGGACTTTTGAAATTTAATTTATAATAGCGTATTCAAGGTCTGTACCAATTTTCAGCTCTGGGCGTATTATTACGAAGTTTAAATTTTTTACGTGTAATTTTACTGGAGTAAACCCTTAAGTTATTTATCCAATTAGTGCTATGCGTATAACATTAGTTGATTGAATTTATATACATACAATTTTCTAGAAAACTGTTAAAAATGTTTCATGTAAAAAAAAGTTGCATCTATCCTTTATCTTTATTTCTTCTCAGTATTATAATATAACAGATTTTTTTGGTTAACATGTCATTGTCAGTTATCATTTTCCGGGCACATTCCGTAACGCGATTGCTCGGCTCGTAACAGGAATTACACGGCAATGTGTGTTCAGTGCCTTTAAAAAAGCATTTGATTGATGCTTACAAATCCAGCTATCAAATTACCTGAGCATTTTCAGATTCGGCTTTCCTACTAATTAGTACCATAACTAATTGAGAATGCGGAAACGACTATTGAAGAAATGCAATTTTATTCACAATCATACAGAAATAAACAAATTTTCTTATGTCAAAAGTTGAAAAGTATGACATTTCAACTTCATTCGACAATTGAACTGAAATGTGACATTTCAGATTGGAAAGTGGCCACTTTCTTACCAGTTTCCAGATGGAAAAGTGGGCATATGCCGACCAACGTTTTCTATTGGTTTTTTCCAGTTGTAGGAAATATAAATTATTTAAGACATATTTCATTTTTATTTATTAACACAAACCTAGACTCAAACAAAGCTATTAATTCTACAAATACTAGCTGAAAAAATAAACTGAATAAATATTTATATAATTAAAACGACGCAACGCGACGTCATTTTAACATTTGCCCCTTGACTAAAAACACAAAATGCTATTTAAAAATTTAATACACTATTTTTTTTTGTTCATTAATGAGGATGATTGTCGATTGTGAATAAAATAGTATACAAACCTTGGTGAAAAGTTTATTTGCTGTCTCGAGAATTAGTTGACTTCGCCGCTTCGCGCTTCGGTTAACTATCTTATGTCTCGACAACAATGAAACTCTTTCCACTTCGGTATGTAAATAGTAAAATACGATTACGCTCATTGATGGGAACCTCAACTTTTACTCTAACTCGATTCGCGTTAATGATTATTAAATTGTGTAATTTTAAAATTAACCTATCAAAACAATTTTCAAATTTTTATTTGTTAAAGTGTTCTAGATAAAGTTGCCTTCATATTTCTAAGTCACATAAAAAATTCCCGTCGAACGAGTCCGCGCGGCGGTATCATTGAATAGGTAAATATGCCGCCTGCCCGCTTTGTACTTACCGCATTTTTTACATGCCTTAAAATTATGAAGACGACTTTACTCGGATTTTTTGTAAAAGAAAATATGTCATAATATGTGTGTTCATAAACCCTTCTCGCCTTATCAATAAAAAAATGATCAAGTCAGAAACGCTATTTTTTATAAATACAGGGTGTAATCAGTTTTATGTCATTAAAAAAAACTGGTAATGGGGACCGACTAGACAAACAAAAAACCTTTATGACTTTTCCCTCTAGGGGCACTTTGAAAAAAACTGATCTGGGTTAACATATTTAATATTATGGCAGACAACTATTGAGAACCACTGATTTTCTTGGTCGATGGACTTGTACTTCCCAATTATACAACTTTTAAATTGTCATAAAAAAGTGCCCGCCGGCACACGCGGTATCAATCGACCGGATCATCGACCGCCTTTGATGGACCACCTCAACTGAACTGAGGCAAGTATAAAGAGGTAAATAATTCGTTCTCTTCGTGCACAATTGCAAGCAAATAATGGCCATAAAGGTTTAAACAGAGCGTTTCTTTACATGTGTGTTTTTTAATTTGGAACAAAATGTTGGATTGTTATAATTTAGAAAATTTAAATGTGGTTTATTAACATTTGTAACATAAATAAGTGTCCTGGGTTAAAAGCTTACTACCTACCTAAGTGATTCAAAATCTCTGCATCTGTATATCGATACACAGTTCGGTACGTCGAATTAAGTACATACGCACTTCGTTCAACACTAAACATTAAACTATCAACTAACGTTGTCAATAAAGAAAAATAAAATAAAAACTTGGTACAAAAGCCAAAAAGGAATACAAAAAGAACGAACAAGTAAGTTGTGTCTGTACGTAATCAAGAATTTGACAACTTGAACGGTAAGTCAATAAAATAAATCTTAAATATAAATACACAATGACGCGAAATTCAAAAACAACAAAACGAACGGCGGGTTGGACGTCTGTACATAACGAAGCACCGACAGTAACTAAAATATTGCACAAGGGAGAGTTGGAGTATAGTTTTCTTCAGATCAGATCTAGATCTAAACCTACCTCAATATTCCAGCAGTTCTCAAAAAAATTTATTGAAAATTTGCTAAATTTTTGTTTATTTTTTTTCTCCAAAACTATGAGCTTTACACCCCATGTTATATAAGGTTTTTTTGTTTGTCTTGTCGTTCCCTACAACCAGTGTTTTTTAATGACATGAAACTAATTACACCCTATATATGCAGCATTGCGCAAATACAATTAAATGAATTCTAATTTAGATGTTATTTTAATATACATTACATGATCGTAGAAATTTATACAGTATCTCCGCGATCAAGTAACATGAATGTGAATAACAGAAACAGTTCGAGGAATGATTATTTATTAAACTTATTATTCCTCACGCATTTTATTGTTATTGTACGGTAATTTATTATTTACACCTACAGGATATGTCAAACACTTTATGTTGATTTCTCACCAAGTTCTAGGAACATAATGTGGTCAGAATCATCGAAATATGAAAATAGGTAGGCATGTTAAAATATTGGATGGAAATTAGGAAACTTTTGAAGGATCCTATCTTCATTTTGGCAAATAAGGAAATTGTAGTTTACTTCTTTGTATTTAGCAATAGTAGAAAAAACACTTTGTAGGTATATTATTTCGAATATTTACTGGCCACTGTACAAATTCGTTGTAGAAAAATAAATGTACCCACAAAGAGATTTTATGGTTTGTGTTTTATGTACTTTATATTGCCCTGTAAAATTCTTCGCCCACCATCTTTGCATTTTGCATATCTTAGTTTGTATTGTGTCCCCAGTACTAGAAATGGTAGATGGAAAAGCCTTTCTCCATAATCGAGTTTAAACTGCTTACTTTAAAGTGTTTCTGTTTAAGGGAAGTTGCTCAATCTTTGTTAAATATTTTATCAAAAACCCAATATGCTGTTACGCCATCCAATGGCATAGGGATGAACCTATTACTAGAAGTTGCATGCCGCTGTATTCATTAGAAACCTGTACTGAAGTTCAGCTACCACCTCAGAGATGGTGCTGAAGAGGCGAATATTTCTCCACTGTTTTCGCCTTTCTAGAATAGGATTTCTAATTGTTCGAGAATACCATCTGTGAGTATATTGATAGATTGGTTGAATGGATTGGTTTGGACCGTGAAATTGACATCTTTTTTGTGGCACAGGCACACAAACAAAAGTTGTCGATTCCACGGACCAAAGTGCTGAAACAGTTGAACATACATGGGTGGAAATTATTTTTAATAGACAAAAATTCACACTTGGGGTAATTTATATACCACCTAATGTAAGTTACAACAGCCTTAACTATTTAGATGACACCTTATCAACTTTATATCCAATTTCCGAAAATCTATTTTTTTTGTAACTTGGTCAAATAAACATTTCTATTTCTATTTCTAGTACTCGTAGGCGACCTAAATATTAATATGCTCAATAAAGACACTCCGGAATGTAAATATTTAAACAACTTACTCGAAAGTTATGGTATTTAGCAAACTATCATCGATCCAAATCGTGTTTCTTCAACCTCTGCAACCCTGATTGACATAATCGCGGTCAGTAATAGTGAAAATGTATGTAAATCTGGAACGGTAAATTTACCTTCAATAAAAATTAGCGATCATCTGCTTACTTATTGTTGTCTGGATTGTCCACAGAGTAAGTCAGTTGCCAAGAAAATAAGAACACGCGATTTTAAACACTTTAAGATTGAAGAACTCAAACATCTGGCTTCTCTAATTGATTGGACAGAAGTTTCAATGATGGGAGATATAGACTCAAAAGTCCTATTGTTAAATAATACCTCAACTCTTTTACTAGATATATGCGCCCCTTATAAGAGCGTCACAATTACCAGACAATCACCTCCTTGGATAACTGAAAACATAAAACTTATGATCAAATTAAGAAATCGTGCATTTTCAAAGTATAAATCATATGTCCGTAAACCAAATTTCGACAAAGAGGAGTCAAATAGTAAGTGGGTATATTATAAACAACTTCGTAACCTTGTTACATCATCAATTAGGCTAGAAAAAAAAGCATATATTGAGTATGAGAAAAGAAAGAAATTCTAGGGACTGGTGGAAAACGATAAACTCATTAAATGCACACTCAAAAGCTAACTCAGTAATACCAGAACATTTAAACAATCCAGACGAATTTAGTAAATATTTTGTGGATTCAGTTCCCTCTATTGAAGTAGACAATGAAGTTATTAATGCCTATAAAACGACTGCTCATCCCGATATTCATAGCAAATTAAAATTACACAGTGTTGAAGAAAAGGATGTATTAGAAGCTTTTTCGCAAATTAAATCTAACTCTGCTAGCAGTGACCAATTTTCCTTAAATACGTTAAAACTTTGTTTAAATTTCCTAGTGACACCGCTAACTCATATGATAAACTTTTCAATAGAAAATAATGTAGTTCCAACATCTTGGAAAGAAGCTGTCATTATACCCCTACCAAAGAAGTATCCACCAGAAAATTATGCTGATTTCGGACCTATAAGCCTTTTAAATATAATGTCAAAAGTTATAGAAAGAATCATATTAAAGCAGTTATTAAATCATATATCCACTCCCATGACTTATTACCACAAAATCAGTCAGGTTTCCGAGCCCGCCACAGCCCTGTCACCAGACTCGTAGACATGACCGATGACTTTTTAAAGGCTATTGATGATTCACAAGTTACAACTACTGTAATGGTAGATTACACAAAGGCCATTGACTGTTTACATCACGAACTGCTATTGGGTAAACTTGCCTATTTAGGAATTGAGTCGGTAAATTGGTTCAGAAGTTATTTATCCGGAAGAACTCAACAGGTGAAATTATATTGCTCGAAAAAACCACTGATGTCTCAAAATAGCTTTGTCAAAATAGGGGTGCCCCAAGGGTCAATCTTGGGCCCCATGCTATTTGTGCTTATTATGTTTGATCTACATGAGAAAATAAAATTCTGTAAATTCCATCAGTATGCCGACGGCGGCCAAATGTACACTTCATATAATCCAGTTAACGTAGATCGGGCAATAGCCAACATAAATACTGATTAAGATTCAATATATAAATACTCAAGTGATCACGGATTAAAGCTCAATACTCAAAAATCCGTTGCTATTAATTTCAAATACGAACGCTTAGCTTTTACTGACGATTCTTGTAAGTTAAATATAAATGGTACAGAATTACTATTCGTAGAATCTGCCAAGAGTCTGGGAATTATCTTTGATAAACACTTAACGTTTGAAATTCATGTTACCAAATTACTGCAAAAATGTTATGCGAAGCTGAAATCGCTCTATGCTTTTAAATATATCTTACCAAAAACCACTAAGTTAAAATTATCAGAGTCTCTTGTAATATCTCAACTTGAGTATGGAAACGTCATTTATGGACTGCCGCAGAACAATATAGACTGCAAAAGTTGCAAAGCTCATGCTTACGTTTCTCGGTAGTGATACCTAGGCGTGATCATATCACACCATTTTATGAAAAACTTAATTGGCTTAATCTTCGATCCAAATGGCAACTACATCTGGTATGTCTTGTGCACAACATATTAATATATCAGGAGCCTAAATACCTTAGCAAGAAATTAATATTCCGGGGTTCCCTGCATAGCTCTCGTCTACGTTTCGTAGACACTACATTAAATATCCCAAGTCATAGTTCCAAAAAATATGAATCGTCTTTCATTTATTTAGCTGCCTTCTTATACAAAGCAATTCCGGATCACATCAAAAGTCTGTCTTCACAAGGATTTTAAAAAAATGCTAAACAATTATTTTTAAGTAACTAGTTAAAATTGTTTAAATTTGCACTTTTTGTTATATGTATATTTAAATAGTTGACAACATCTTTCTACCTTTTGTTTTGTATCTTACTTATTTATATACTACTGATTTTGTGGTTACTTTCTGTACTTAATGGAATTTTCTATTTTTACATTTCTTTTTATTCCTTATTACTTTTATATTTTTATGTTACTGATTTTGTGCTTATCTTCTACTTTCTGTACTGAATGCAATTTTTTTATTTGAGTCTCTGGTTGGAATTAATACCAGCATTTGCTAATTGCTGACACCCCGCCAGGTTAAATAAAGTTTATTTATTATTATTATATTATTATTAAGTAATATTTCCGGTGTATTATGGCTTGCTGAATCCGAATCCGTTGTCAGTTTTGCCCTACCACGTCACAATTTATTTCTATCCTCGAAAAACAGTTAGAATTGCATTTTTCTAACTGTTTTTTGAGGATAAAGAAAAATTATGACGTGGTAGGACAAAATTGACACCATTGGTCTGTGAAATCGACAACTTTTGTTTTCTTGTGTGTTTGTGTTATAATAAGAAAACAATATTTTTTTTTGTTTAACTTTCTCAAATTCATATACTAAATAATGAATTAGGCTCAAAATTTAACCATGTTATCACTACATATGTGTTGACAAAATTGTTAATACGAAGGTAAAATTTTATTAAGTACAAAAAATATGATAATTTTTCTAAGGTTATATCAATAAAATGCGAGAGATTGTAAGGATAAATCTGACAAACGGAAAACTTTTTGTCTTTCGAAAATAAGGAATCAATAAATATATATTTTGTTAAAGGATATACACAATTACATATGGAAAGTTCATATATCTGCAAAATTGCATACTAATGTGTTGATAATTCAAAATGTCAGAAAAATGTCGACAATCTCCTGTGAACAGAATGTTAAAGAAGGTTTTCGAGTTTCTCACCAATCGTATTAATAATATTGAAAGGCATGGATGAATTAAATTATTAAGATGCCTTTGAAAATGGTAATTACTCAATAGAACTCTCAGCCCCTCCAGAATGTCACCTGCCCATACAGGTTAAACTTTCGGGAAATAATTAAGTTGCTCAAAAAAACACAAAAAAAGGGACTATTTAATTAGGATCGACCTCCTTTAACAAAAAAATTAATAACTTTCACGGTTTAACTGAGTAGTTGATATTTTCAATCATAGAAACCAACCGCCAAGTCAGATCCTGAACAGAATTGCAATATAGATTCTCGCCAGAAGTCAGTACCTTTTCAATCATGAACTATGTCGCCTTCTCAAGGGTTCATCGTATGAAGACGATACTGAGGACAGATATTCTGTGGAGAATTTAGTTGAAGTATTAAGTTCATGTATTAAGTATAGTAGTAGTATAGTAAGTATTTTAAAGTGTTGCAATATTTTTAAAAAAATTATGAATTTATAATGAGGCAATTTTTAGTTAAAATATGTATTAGCTTCAGCTTCATCTATCTTACAAAAATTTCACAAACAAGCACACTGGAATATATGAACTATCAGAGTAATATTTCCTCAAAAACTGTTGTATACAATACAAATGATCATATAGTTTCTATATTATGCAAGCACTGTCCATTTAGCATTAGATAAATAAAATGCTTGACAATTAATAAAGTTATTATCACAGCTATAAGAACACAAGTTATTAGTAGATACATTATTATTAATGCCGCCGTTTAGATACTATTTCGGGTAACCTAGAATAATATGAAAATAAAGTTAAAAATTTTAAAGATACATTCAAGAATATTATTATTTTTTATAGTTTTAGCGTACAACTGAAATATTTTTATTGTTGCGGCTGTTAATTTTAGGATATGTATTAAATTTTCTTGTTACCATTGGATTTCCAGATGGAACCCAACTATTTTAAGCATCAATTTAATGCTATATCTCCCAAAACCAAGTTACATGAAATGACAAACATTATTTTAAGATCCTATTAAAACCGGCTATGTTCCTTAAATGTATTCGTACCGCCATATAAGCCTTAACAGCCTACCTAACAGATTATTAAATTATCTTCATCTATAAAAAGAACCAATTAGGCAGACAGAAAATTATTTGGGCTGATTTGCATTTTACATCTACTGTAAATTTCAGTGAAGTGGGTATGCTAATTTTGTTTGCAAATATATACTTTTAAATTTTATTAGCACTTTCAATATTGATGCCTATGAAATGTAGCAACAATAAAGGTCTAAGTGATAAGATTCGCGATGCTATTAAAACTGCTTTAGCCATTATAATGTGATGAATCTTTGTAACCGGTTCTATAATAAATAACAAATAACGTAACCTGTAAAGATAAAATTGTGAGTAGTAGGTAGGATCTCACTTAAGGACCTATTTGGCAAATAGTACTACTTTAGGGAAATGAGTATCCCTGCAGACGCGAACTCCCAGTTCGTTCTAACCCGAGGGATGGTGATTTATAAGAATTCACTTACCAGAGTCACAATAAATGATAATGGGCGGAAGTGCCACCATTGTTGTGTCGAGGTTACCGATGAACTTCTTTAAATGCTTGATGCCAAATTACCATGAGCACAGTAGTTAGCAATTTTGACGGTTTTATGTCTACGAACCTCCAGTAGCGTCTGACTCTAAGTGGTTTGCTACAACTAGCGTCTGGTCAGGACTGAGAGACTGCCCCTAAAAATGTGGCAAGCAAAGGAAACACTGCCTAAATCAAGCCCACGAGAATCCGTGATGATGAACTCTAGCAACGCCTCAAATTGGCCTTGTGTTCCGGCCGTGTCCTCTTTCCACGAATGGACTCGAAATAACAAAGAAACAAATGATTCTGGCAGCCGAGGAAATTTTATCTGCTGGAAAGTTATCTTACAAAATCATACATTGACATAACAAGTTTTGCTGATATGTAAAAAGGGATATAGAGATTTCGAACCTTTTACATTGTGTAGTAGGTTTGATTTCTAAGAGTTGTTTGTAGGGATTATTTCTTAAAGGCTTGCGTTATTTGTGTGATGCTGATTCCAACTCAGACAAGGACTCCGAATGAATAACAAATGTCTCCAAGTACACTGTAACAGAATTGACTTCTTGATTCTCGGTTGCCAATAATTAATTATTATATTGGTAGATGGCGACACACTGGCTCTTGCAGGGGTCATCGTATTTTCCTCACTAAGGTCGTGGCTTACAACAGGATCCCGCAACTGGTATCACATCGAGGTGAATTGATAAGCTGATTAGTTTTTACCCTGATTAAAAGATCCGTGTTTCTTATTTGATTGCCTGTAAAGAACGTGGTAATATTTTCTGATTTACATCATAATAGCCTTTTGGGTTAAATTGTGACACTTTGATCTACAAGGAAATCACGAGGTACCTGGTATTAGGTAGGTGTTATACTTATGTAAGTTTATAGTTTAAATGATTATTTAATGTAGGTTTGTTTCTTTATTAACTTCATCAAAGTTCCTATTTGTGTATGATATGTTATTTTATATTTGTTATTTATCTATGTACTTAACTACAAATATTTATGGTAGTTTAGAGTGTTCAGAAGAATAAACAGCAAATATTTGGTTATTTCTGATCATTTTTTATCCCGCTTGGAGAACCCCAGCTCTAACCGTCACATCGCCCCACGTTGGGCGCCAGATGTGACGGTTAGAGCTGGGGTTCTCCAAGTCATGTCATTTTTTTTAACTAAACAATAATATGGTGAAAGTTCTCGAATTCATATATTTGAATAATTTGAGAACCATATGCAACGCATTGCAAATTTTGCTAACCATGCCAGTCACAGTAGCAAACGCAAATAGATCGTATTCTGAATAGAAACTGATAAAAAAATTACCTGCTCTCAACTATGAGCCAGGAAAAATGAACAAATTCAGCAACAATATCAACAGAAGAGGCCACATTAGAGCTTATAGATATACATGAAAAGCGAGAAGAGCCGAAATAATGTACCTATACCAGGGCCATTAAATGTAGGCAATAGAACCAGGGGCGTGCGGATTTAAGAATTTCGTAAATTCCCAAGTACGTAATTCGAAGAAATAAAAGCACTCGGATTGTGTTAGTTATGCATGAGCTACCACATATCTTAAATTTAAAACATTATACTTAAATCTGGCAACATTATCTCCACGTATTATACCAACGCAAATATTTGGCCGTACAATTGAAACCGTTATTGCTGTAAATATGTATGTAGCGCTACTGAATGCTAAGGTTAGCTTCGTGAAGTTTATTTAACCGAATTTGACAAGTAGTTGAACAAAATATTAGGTATAAAGGCACCACATTCTAACGTTTATTCTATTTGGTCGATTGTACTAAGTACACATAATGACCTAATCGTGGTTTCCATCTCTGGAAGGTGGATAAAACTTAAAATATCTCAATTATGCAATTATCATTTGACCAGAAGGCCGCAGATTTTTTGCTCTACTGTCAAGACTTTTTGGCGATACATGACAGTTTATATTTTTCCAATTTTCGATTGCTTTCGCTTCTCCCTCGCAAAATATAACATATATATTATATTATTATTACTTTAAAATATTCTATACGATAGCAGTTTTGTAAACATAGTGAATACAAAATTTAAATAATTTAATTTGGATTTTCTTATTGTCAATAATTGCCAAGCGGAAGCGAACCGACTTTTCTCTAGTTACGAAAATAACAGAAATAAACCGCTGTCTAAGGAATCGCTATTTCCAGATCCAGATTTTTTCATCCAAGTCTCTTTAAAGGAAAACATCTTGACTTTAACAAAGAGTAGAAACTACACTTCTGGAAATAATTGATCATAGAATTTTAATAATACTTGAGGCAGATGCCATAAGAAGAATTGAGGAGTTGGTTCTGAGCATATACGCAAAAAATTAAGTTTTTGGATTCTTATTAACATAACATAACATAAGCACCACACATTGTAGACAACCCTCAAATCCAAAGCCTCTCATAGACTGTCCGGTAGAGGATTACACATTTGAAAAAACGCGGACAACATCCATTACCCACCAACATTTCCAGTGCCGATGCCACTAAGACGCTTAGCCGACTGAGCCACCGCACCGTGCCGATTATTAGCTTGCACTACTCATTTTCCCTAGCTTACCCCTCCCCCCCGCCCCCTTAACGAAATTTCCTTAATCAGATGTCATTATAATACATACTTATACTAAATTTCAAGTGAATATCTCAATTCTATTTATCAACCCCTTTAATAATGGAGTGGAGGTAGTGGACACCCTGGCTACTTAGTATATACACCAAATCTCAAGTTTCTGTAGTCTTACCAGCTTGCTTTACTCATTTTTCCTTATTTATCCCTATTTACCCCCCAATCCTTCACCAGTTCGAGATCTCGTTATAATATATAATATGTGTACCACATTTCAAATGAACACATCAATTTTATTTTATAAACCCCTTTAACAGTGGAGTGGGTTTATTCAAAACCTCAATAATAAGTAAATTATAGACTTGTTACTTTTCAAATTATTAGTGAGTTAAATCAAAAAGTTATGTTCGGTAGGTACACATTACTCATTTTTAATATGAGCACAATGATTTGTATGTATGATTTGGTTATTAATAAACGTTACATACGTATAACGAAAACTGGTATTTTATTTCTGCATTTCTTAAAAAGTTCAATAAAAAAATTATCTATATTTAAGTAACACTGTGTTAAAAAATAAATTAATGCATATTAGTCTTCGCTTTTGGAGGCTGTCTGCTATTGTGTCTGAAAGGTGATAATTATTGATAGTTGTTAATGGATACAATTATAAAATATCACTTCGCCAAGGATGTGAGCAAGATTAATTACTTGTCTACCTTTTATCTTTTTGAAGAATAATGTTAAAAGAAGAAACTATAAAAGAAGGATAACTACTACTGCGGCATGAGACTTACTTTTTAAATAATCAATTAAAACAACTAGTTTGTTTTATTAATCTCTAAGCGAAACATATCAAACTGTTATTATTACATCTAAATGTAAATAATGGTAAATATGTTACTACTATGATCTATGCGTTTGGTGAAATAATTGATGAATTTAAAACTTGAACCATTTTCAGAAAAAGGACAATTTACAATTATTATGAGTATACGAATGTTGTCATACAAAAATAAAATGTCAAAATTCAATACAGCGAAGTAAAATCTAGTAAATAATTAGTTAAGAAGAATTTTTTATATCGAGTACGGTTAGTGATCACATATTGAAACCTAGAGAGTTTCAGAGCAAATGTGACTCTAATATATCAGCAATCAAGAGCCAAGTACCTGGGCTGCCCGCCTAGAAAATGATAATAATTATAAACAAAAAGAAACAGGGTTCAGTTTGAGGGCGACTGAATCGCAAAGGTTGTAACGTGTATACGTTTTTCAGTTGATTTTAAAAATATGAAAATGTTGAGAAGTTGAGACGAGAGGAACCTATGAGCTACGGTTCGTCGGCCATTTCAAGGGGTTATTTTAAGATATTTTACAAGTATTACTTATGTTTTCCCTAGATTGACAAATAATAATGTCTTTTGATTCGAAAATTATGTAAATAGTAGATAAGCGTAAAAATATTGAAGTTCAGGCTATTTTGGCACTATTCACTTCCATCGGCTCAACGAAATCACGACTTGTACTTGGTTGAGTTAACATTGCTGAAGTTTGATTTTCTTGTGTTTTGCGCTGTCGATATTCTCTAGTGGATTGGGCATCAGCCTCTTTGAACCTCTTAGATTCAGCGGAACTTGATGTATCCGCAGATATCGATACTTTGTACATCACCACGTTGCACGTCGCTTAGAAGAACATGCTCACTCTGCCACTTCAGCCTTTTTCCGTTGTCGATAGGTTCGTTTGTGTTTTGAGGTGGACTTTTTACCATCACGGATTGCCCAGGAGTTTATCTGATCATAGTTTCATGAACTTCGACCTGAACTTTTAGAAAATTACAAGCAGAGCGTCTTTCGTCTGTCGCGAAAGGGAACGGTGTTACCGAGCCCTCTCGGAGTTGAAAGGGATTTGGGGGTGTTAACTAGTTGGAAGCCCAGGATGCCAATTGGCATCATGTGCTTCGATTTCGTCGGAAGGAAGTGTGAACTGTGTAATTCAGGATTGTGTTCGGTCAGAGACGCTTTCTTAGCGTCAGAGGCCGGCACTGGCTAGGGTAAGGGTACCGAGCTGGTTGTTTGCTTGGGACCCCCGGGATCGGGCAATTGGATGTTTTTGGTCATTGTGTCCTTGGAGTGTGGCTTGCAGATCGGGCTGAAATAGATAAAGGGTTAGTTATACTTACCCATTATTCAGGATCTGGAGCTTCAGCTTCTTGTGCTTCGAAGCGTCGTTGGGGTCATAGTCAGTCGCCTGTCTGACCAGCGGATTCCCATGCTCTGCTGCACGGGCGTATAGGTTATTCACTCTGTCCCGAATGACTTCAGTTACTGGGGTGTATTCCAGGTCTTTGAAGATGTCGGCGTTTCTGACAAACCATGGTGCATCCACGGCGCACCGAAGTGCGACGCTTTCCACGGCTTGTATCCTCTTCAGATGGGTGGCTGCTTTTTTTTTTTTTTTTCCAGGGCTCGTCTGTTAATAGAAAACTCCGAGGGCACTGCAGCCTCCTGGGCTTATTGTGCTCTCCCTGCCATGCTTTACTCCGCCCACTCCAGTACCCCTGTACCTCTAATCAGATGATACAGGTCTATGGTCGGACGGGTGCTGATAAGTTCCGGGTCTGTTCGTGTTTGCCCGTAGATGCCATATCTTCTGCGAGCCAATGCCTCGCAGTAAAAAATGATGTGGTCGACCGTTTCCGGCTCCTTGCTGCATAGCCTGCAGTCTAGGTTGCCGTCGAATTTGCCGATTGTATTCAGGTACTTCTTTACAGGAAAGTGTCCCGTCAGAAGTCCTGTTATTAGTCTTAACTGCGTCCTGTTCATTGTGAGCAGTTCTGCAGTTTGTTTTGCACATGGACCTTTAATAAGTGTTTTTCCATGTCGATTTCCTGGAATGTTCCTCCAGTGATTCTTGTGTTTACTCTTGACCCAGTCTTTAATCACCCCTCTGGCTGAGCTTTTAGAAATGCCCAGCACGGGTTCTGGGCCATAGAATATGTTAGCTGCCCCTTGTTTAGCAAGTTCATCAGCTTTTTCATTGCCGTCAATTCTGGAATGTCCTGGCACCCAGAGTAGTTTGACTCTGTTCTGCTCGCCCAGAATTTTCAGCTCTTCATGGCAGTCCCATACCAGTCGGGATGACACTCTGTTAGAGGCTAGTGCTCTAAGTGCTGCCTGACTGTCTGATGCAATGGAGATCTGCTGATTCACATATTGTCGGTTTGCATTCTCGCGTACACATTCGAGTATAGCCAGAATTTCTGACTGGAATACAGTGGCGTGTTGCCCAAGGGAAAGACTTATACTTGCCCTGGGTCTTTCACCATGTATTCCAGCTCCAGCTCCTGTGTTTGTCCTAGACCCGTCAGTATACCAGGTTAGGCCCTTTCGTAGTATGTCAGGAGCTTCTGTTGACCAGTCCTTCCTATCTCCAATGGTGATATTGAAGGGCTTGTTAAAGGTGATTTTTGGTACCATGTAGTCTGACCTCATATTCAATAGAGGGTCTTCTACAGTGTTTATTATCCTCAAATGTCCTCCCGATCTTAGATTCGGGGTATTTGAGTTTTGCAGCCTATATGCCCCCATTCTGGCCTCTCCCTGGATCACTATGCTAAGTGGGGGGAGGTTTAATAGGGTCTCCAAGGCTGCCGTGGGGGTGCTCTTCATAGCACCTGTGATTCCTAAGCAGGCCAGTCTTTGTACCCGGCTCAGCTTATTCGCCGCAGTAGTCTGAGTTGTCTTTGACCACCAGACTAGAGCAGAGTACGTAATGGTGGGCCTTACAACACTAGTGTAAAGCCAATGCAATACACTAGGCCTGAGCCCCCATGTTTTGCCATATGATCGCCTGCAGGTTGCCAATGTGGCTACCGACCTATGTATTATCCTGTCTAGGTGTTGGTTCCAGGTAAGCTTGGAGTCTATAGTGACTCCAAGGTATTTAACCTCTCCCGACATCTGCAGTTGTGTGTTTTGAAGAACTAAAGGACCTAGGCCCTCCAGACTTCTCCTTCTGGTAAATGGGACGATGTGGGTTTTTGAAGGGCTGACTTTCAGCCCTTCATCATCGGTCCATTTTTTAACCATATTCAGTGCCATCTGTAATCGATCCCTGACTGTGGTGTTAAACTTTCCCCTAACTATGATGACTATGTCGTCAGCATATCCTTGAGCTTCGAATCCCTCAACTGTGAGCTTCTGTAGTAGGCTGTCAACTACAAGATTCCATAGCAGAGGGGACAGAACACCCCCCTGCGGACAGCCTCCTGCAACTGACGCGCCTAGGTTTTCACCCATCATAGTGGTGAATACCATCCTGCCTCTGAGCATGCCATCGATCCACCTGCAGCAGGTGTCCTCGATGCCACGCTCTCTTGCAGTTCTAATGATGGAGTTAAAGGAGGTGTTATCAAATGCTCCCTCTATATCGAGGAAAGCACCCAGTGCCACCTCCTTATGTTCCAGAACCTTCTCCACCTTCTGAATTAGGTGGTGAAGTGCTGTTTCTGTAGACATGCCTGCTCTGTATGCAAATTGGCTCTGATGTAATGGACTTCTAACCAGAACATCATCCCTAATATGCCTGTCGAGCATTTTTTCCATCGTCTTAAGTTGAAATGACATAAGACTGATGGGTCTTAGGGACTTGGCTAGGGTGTACGAGTTCCGCCCTGCCTTTGGTATAAATACCACCCTAACTGGTTTCCACCTCATTGGTATGTATCCCAGCGCTAGGCTGGCTCTGTACAATGTGCAGAGCTTAGATGCCAACAGGTCTATACCCTGTTGAAGCATTATTGGCAGAATTCCGTCCGGACCCGGAGATTTGTAGGGCTCAAATGAGTTTATTGCCCATTTGATTTTGGATTGATCTATCACTTTTTTGGTTACTGACCAGTCTGTCCTGGTGGCCCTGATTCCAGTTGTCACCAGTCCTGTTCTTAGCCACTCCTCAAGTGATTGTTCAATAATGTTAGATCCAGGAAAGTGCACACGGAGCAGTTCCTCCATGGTTTCTTTTCCTGTCTTGGTGTATTCTCCTGTCTCCGTTAGGAGGGAGTTTATTGAGCAATGATTGTCCTTCGAGAGAATTTTCTGGAGTCTGGCACTTTCCGGGATACTGTCAATACTATCGCAGTGTCTCCTCCAGGATTCTCTCTTGGCCCTTCTCAGTGCTTGGTTGTACTCAGTCAAAGAGTTCCTGTATTCATCCCAGTTGGCTGATCTTTTTGCGATATTGAATTTTCTTCTCACTTCTTTCCTCATGTTGCTAAGTTCATTGTTCCACCAGGGCACATTCCTGGTGGATTTCCTTACCACTAGAGGGCAGTTGTCCTCATATGCAGAGATAATTGCGTTCTGTATTTGTTCCGCAGCCATCTCTACATCCTCTTCTTTGCTAATGTTCGTCTTTATCCTCTCAAGTTCCCGGGCGAGGTCTGTTTTATATCCTTCCCAGTCCGTCTTGCGGGGATTACGATACATTTCAGTTACACGGTCCAGTCCCGTTATGTTAAATCGAATGTTTTTGTGGTCTGAGCAGCTCTCTTCCTCAGACACATGCCAGTTGTTGACTAGGTTACACGCGTGCGTTGTTCCTATTGTTATATCTATCACTTCTTGCCTTTGTCTAGTTACAAAGGTCGGAGTATTGCCTACATTTGCTATGTCTAAATTGTATTCCATAATAAATTCAAAAAGTGACTCACCTCTTAAGTTGGTGTTGGTGCTCCCCCAGACTGTGTGATGCGCGTTTGCATCGCACCCGATGATGACCTGAGATCCTCTTCCTCTGCAGCTCCTCACCAGTTCCTCCACGGCCTTGGTTGGTGGTGGCTCAGGGTCGTCATATGGAAGGTACGCAGAGCCCAGAATTAACTCTCTCGGCATACCTCCACATGATCCTCTGATTTTGACTGCCACTAAATCCCTGGAACAGAAATTGGTTAGTGACATTACTGCTTGCTTACCTTTAACAAGAATACACGCTCTGGGAGTCCCAGTGGATCTACTGTAGATGAGTTCTCCACCGACCTCCTTCAAGCCTCTTACCTGACCCTTGTAAACCCAGGGTTCCTGGATCAGTGCAACATCACACCCCTGCATGACCTTAGCAAGGACCGACGTTGCCGCCTTGCTATGGTGCAGGTTTACTTGCACCACCTTCATCCGGGGTGTTGGTTTTCTCTTTTAGTTTTTTAAAAGAGACTCTTCCTAAGGAGTAGTAGGCCTTGAAGTCCATTCCTTCAAGTGCCTTCAACGACCTTTCGTCGATGGAGTAGGCCAGCGTTTGCCCCTTCTCCTCGACTTTGCGGCTCATCAAGGACCATTGTTCCGTGCTCAGGTCTTCGTTTTGTTTCCTGAGCCGGTCTCTGACCCTTGGTTCGTCTACTGTCTCGGGGATGTAGACGAGGACCTTCGGTCGCTTGGGAAGGTCTTTGGTGTCCACCACAGTGATGGACACCCCCTCCCCAAGCTCCTTCATCCCTCGTACTGCCTCCACGAGCCAGTTTTCGGTGGGGGGGTCTGCACAAACTACATTGAGGATCCCCCCCTCATATTTTGGAAACCGCTGGAACTTCGGGCCCGCCACCCCGCGAGGGATGGCGTCCAATGCTTCCACCAGTTTGGACTGAATCAGGTCTGCTTGTTCCTGATTCAGCAGGATGTCAGGATGGTTGACATTAATGACAGACATCCTGATACCTGTCATGGCATCCCTAAAAGAGACAGACAGCGCCGTGGCGCTCCTGACTCTCTTAGGATGAGGTTTGGTAGGGGAGTTGGAGTCCGGTCTAGGCCTCTTGGATGTGCCTGCCAGTTCGACCTCCCTGCCTTTTTTTGACTGCGGTTGGTTGCGTGGTCGTGGTCTCTCGACCGTCCACGTACCTGCAGCCATCTTTGCCTCCTTCGCGAGCTTCCGTCTTTGGGCTCCCGAAGGACGCTTTGTTTTTAAGCCACCCGCCATTGTCAAGTCTGCCTGGGCTACTTGATTGGTGCTGGCTTTGTTGTTACCAGTGCAGTCCATTACTTCCTGCACTGTTGTTTGTTTCGAGGGGCCGCTCCTTGGGGAGACCCCCTCCTGCTTGGAAGGACCAGTCCCTAGAGAGATCCCTTCCTGTACGGAAGGGCCACTCTCCAGGGAGATCCCTTCCCTTGCAGAAGGACCGCTCCCCAAGGAGGTCCCCTCTGTTTTTTTTGTTTTAGATTTTTTATGGTCCATAATTGATCCCACGAGTAAGGGGGAAAGGGTGGTCGCCACGCACGGAGCCCCCTGCGTACGTGGAAGGCATTTATACAACGGGGTGCGCCCTGTGCCCCGAGGTTTGTCGCTAGTGGCCGAACATCCCTCCGACCATGCATCCCTTCGGCGCGCACAATACCTTGGGATTGGGTAAGTTTTTATAGTGGTACTTCATCCACATGGTCCGGGCAATGAAGCCAAGGCCCCCGTGCCCCCTGGAGACACGTACCCCTGACCTTGGCCAGAGGGTCGTTGCACCTCCAGACGGTTTACGGTGTGAGTCGTGGCTGCTTGGTATCCCCAGGCAACGGAGGCGCAGGTTAGAATAGGTGCAATGAGGGTCCTGATAAGCGTGAGCTTGTCCCTCAGGTTGAGTTGGCTCTGTCTACCTATATATAGGGTAAAGCAGAGTCCCCCTCGTCCTGGCTTTCTATATTATCGCTTCCGTGTTCTGTCTCCACGTCAGGTTTCGATCCATGATAACGCCAAGATACTTGATGGTACCGTGTCATTGAATGTTCTCGCCGTTCAAGGAGACGTGTCCTGTGGGAGTTTGCTTCCAGACTCTCTTGAAGAGGATAGCTTTGCTCCTCTCCGCGATGATTTTAACTTTCCACTTGTTACACCACTCTTCCAGAAGGGATGCTGCTTCCTGGAGATTGCGGGTGGCAAGTCTTGCACTACATGATCTTGCGATTATGGCCGTGTCGTCTGCGTAGACCACCAAAGAGGTCCTTGTGGTTCTTGGCATGTCGGAGGTGTAGATAGTGAACAGGTGACGGCTTATCGGCAATCTTCACACGGAGTTGTCTCCGATGAAGGTAGGATCTCACAAGCTTAACTATGCCGACAGGGTAACCCATCAACAACATCTTCGCCAGGAGACCTTCATGCCAAACCCTGTCGAAGGCCTTGGCTACATCTAAGAAGATCGCTCCTGTGACTTGACGGTGGTTGAAACCCTCCGTGTACTCCGTTAGACGAAGTACTTGGAGCTCGGTGGAAGGTTCTGTTCGGTAGGCGAACTGCTCATCTGGGATGATCTGGAGCTCATCGGTCAGGGAACCATTCCCTGCGATAGTGCCCACCTACCGCAACTGAGACTCGAGCCCAGAAATAATTGTTGTACCACCCAACAGCGATCTAGCCCACTGCTACTACCTCGGTAACACATTAAAAACTCCACTAAACGTCCATACCCTGACCAGAATTCGAACCGGGAACTTTATGGTACAAGACACACATATTAACACTGCGCCACTGGTATTTCTCAGTAATATACTGGTTAATTGAATTATTTTGTAGATTTCTCGGACGTCATTTAGAAATAAAAATACATGTGGCAGAGAAAGTCTCAAAAAGAAAAGACTAGAAATGGTACAACAAAATACTTATTGACATAATGACTTTTACTAATACCTATAATATTTCATCATATAATTATTGTCGGTAGATTTGTTCTTATGATAATGTTATTTATTATTCAATCAATTTAGCATTGCTTAAAAAGTCGATATAAAAATTATTTTGTTGATTGCCATAATTATTGTTAACATGGACGGCTACGACTGTTAACATATGTTAATTTATCTTCAAATCATGAAATGGAATTTATATGCTATGTGTACACAATACCTCATGATGACTAAAGTAGAACAGGAACGCCCAACCGATATTAAATGAGTATACAATATATTCATAATTTCTCAGCCTAAGACTTCCAGTTTTTTTGTCAGACACGTTATGGATAAAAAAATAAATATTGAATTATGCCTATTCGCTTTAATAAACATATTCAGACAAAAGTTTTTCATAATTAAGTTTTTTTTTTTATAACACAGAAGGATTTTTTTTATCATACCCTCAATTTAAACACGGTAAAATTGTTTTTAAAGTATTTCTGTTAGTACATAGTATGTCTACATGACTGTAAACATAACAGCATTTGAATTCAAAATAGTAACTGTAGTCAGTCAGTCAAACAACCGATCAAATTACGCTTTACTGTCGAAGAAAAGTAACATTCTTATTGGCAAAGCTTTATACAGGGTGTTCCAGAAGTATTGAGCAATACTTTGGGAGCGTATAGTTTGGGTCGAAATAACACTAAAATACATCTGTAAACTTTTTCCCAGGACTACCCCTTTCGGAGTTATTCACTCTTAAACGTTAAATTCAGCACAGATTTTTTCTAATAGTTCCTAAACTTTTAATTTTTTATTTCTAATAAAATTTGGACAGTATAGATAGTAAGTAGGTTTTTTGATACATAAGTATCGTATTTTATCTAGGAAGCCAGAGGTGGAATACTGCTAATGCTTTTTACCCCTAAATTTTAATTAAAGATATTATTTTAAAGTTGAAATTACATTTTTAAATTCTTTAAACAATTTTTTAAAGACATTCTTGCTGATATAGATAAAACGACACGTTTAAAAAAATGGTTTTAGTGATAAAGAACAAAGATAGACATCTTCCTATTTGGAGGAATTTTATTAGGAAAGTGTTCCTGATAAAGCCATTTGGCTTCCAAACCATTAATCATGCAAGTTCGAAAACAAAATGCATGTCTACATATTCGTCAGATGAAAAATGTATTGTTAACAAATCACTGTTAACTACTTTACTACTTATAACTCAATTTTACAATGTATTGTATTGTTATGCATTACACCCCCTAATAGTGACTGTCCTGTACATTTTTAGAAAGAGATTGAGTTTTCTGGAGTGTGGTAGGAGAAGATTCTCGATAACTCTAGAGGCAATTTCATAGTATTTAAGGCGAGATTTCCGGAGGAAGAAGAAGAAGTTGAAAAGTGATAACTGTGACAAGTGAGGGGTTAGAAATCCGAAGTGATAGAAATACAAAATAATAAACATTGTAACGGTTTTTTTAGAGAGTTAAAGTGCAGTTTAGTAGATAATAAAAATCTTGTGTAGTTTGCAGTAAATTATTAAATAAAGTGAAGTATTGCCTCAGTCCAGGGATATCCTGTATACAGTTTTTTAAATAAACAACCTCCAAAAAAGAAAATGACTAAAAATTATGAAATGCTATTTTACCGTCTCCCTCAATATCGATATTAGGTAAGTAAAGTAATAAGGTCCAATTTGTCAGGGGATGGTGAAATTTTATTCCATAATTTTTGGAAGCCGCTCAAATATTTTGAAAAAATTTCTTGAGGTCACTAATAACTATTTCGTGGTTTAAAATGACATTCTGCTCTAAATTGGGACTAATAATACCCATATGCCCATTATGCTGACCTAACTTATAAATATCGAGGATCGTGAATTTGATGGCAACAGTGAAAAACTTCGGATTTTTTGTCCCTCCAATTCAAATGCATGGGTCCTTTTCGGGCGTCGCATTTGGAAAACTTTCTACCGGAGGGCCTAATTTTTCTCATTAAAGAGAGAAGCATAGGTGAACTTGAACCACAGAATCGTACTCAGCGACCTCAAAAACCCCCCGAGTAACCATTTTCTGCAAGAAGTGCGTCATGAAATTCCAACTATGTTTCTAATTGCATGTTTTTGTAATTTGAAAACTCTATCTGTATGACGAGAACAACCCCAAAAAATTATGCCATACCGAACTCTCGAATAAAAAATTGCATAGTACTAGGATAACAAAACACTCCTATTTGTAATATTTCTTAATCTATACAGCGCGAAACATGCAATAGACAGCTTTTTACAAAGTTCGCTAATGTGACTTTCCCAATTTAGAGCGTTATCAATGTAAACATCTAGAAATTTCGTTGTTGAAACTTGTTCCGAGGACTTTCTAATTACTTTCAATAAATGAGATTCTTTGTAATTCAGAAGTCTAGGAATAAGCTGAATGAAAACAGTTTTACTTTCATTTAATAATAATTTGTCGTTTTGAAATTTAGATACAAATAGATCTAGTTTGACTTGGGTACCATGGACTAAATTTGCAGGTGATTATTTGAATTTAAAAGTGAATTGTCACCAGCGAACATAAATAATGAAGATTCATTGACAACTTCGGGAAGATCGTTCGTAAAAAGTATAAAAAGAAGTGGCCCCAATACAGAACCACTAGTTACACACAATTTTTCTGATGTAGTACCAGTTATTTCCACAATCTGTTTTCGATTTGACAGATAAGAACTCAGCCAATCAACGAGCTTCCCCGCAAACCATAATTATTTAGTTTTTGCAAAAGTAAGTCATGATCTACGAGATCGAATATCTTACTTAAATCCATAAAAACACCAAGACATTTTTTGTTATTATTTAAGCCCTTGTATAATTAATTCAGTAAGACCCTGAAGTCAATTGATCCTGTACTTTCAATTTTAGAGATGTTCAGGTTTCTCATGCTAAAATGACGAGACTATAATGTAAATTTGTACGTCTCCAATACAAGTTTGATGCGATTAATCACTTCAAGTTATTTGTTATTAGGTACCTGTAATTCTTTTAAATATGTAACAATAATTTTAATGTTTAATAACAATTAAATATTGAAAATAATATTAATAATAGGAATACTTTTTTTGCAAAACTACTCTCCTGTCCATAATTATTGAGGAAAATACTTGATCAAGGATAAAGCTTATCTCAATGTTTCTCGCTAAAGCTCACGGCGCGGATTGCCAGGTAGCCTCATTTACATTTTTATTGTCATAATAACACGTTTTCCAATATCAACCAAAAGTGCCGTAAGAAACTACTTAATTACTACAATTCCTGTATCATCGTTATGCCGTAATAGGAAATAATTGTGTTTTTTTTTTCGCAATTTCGATGAATTTAAAATAAGGATATTTGGGGTCACATCCTACAGTCATCTCCATTACAATATTCCCATAAATCGTTCGTGCTTTTTAGTAGGGCACTGAGGAAAGAATCTTATAAAACCCATATGGAAAAGCTAGTTTTTATACATTTTAAATAACTTCAAAAATTATTTAAAAGATTCTCAGTTCGATACATGTGCATATTTGTTTGTCCAATCAAGACTGATGGATTGGCTTAAGCAGTTTCTATTAAAATAATAATAATAATAATAAACCGTTGTACTAATGAACAGAGTACCATTCCAATGTATTTTGACGCGCTGAATTCGAATTTGTGGTTCAATTTGCTTCACGTAATCAATTTTTTTTGTAAATTAAAAGATCAAAAATCGATTAAAACACGGTTTCCGTAACGTCCTTCATAGCAGAAGTGAGTGTGGTTTTGACACCTATTTCGACCTGCTGCCTGAATTTCGAATGATCACACCAATACAAATTTTCATCGCAAAAAGTCGCGAATAGTGTTGCGTATTTCCACCTCTTAGGAAACACCCTGTATGAATCCGTGGGTTCTAAATAATTTTAACAAGGGGTAAACCACTAACACTTTATTTAATAATTTACTGTTTATACAAACTAACTTTTACAATGTTTATATTTATACTTCGAATTTATAACCTCACTTTCGCTATTAACTTCCCTTTAGTAAAACTTCTTCTCTTCCGCAGGTAATCGCGCCTTATATACTCTGAAATTGCCTCCAGACTCATCCAGAACAAAATCGAGAATCTTCTCCTACCACACTCTAGAAAACTGTATCTCTTTCTACAAGTTTCCAGTCACTATTAGACATAGGCGTATCATAGGGGGTGTAATGCATAGCAATGGTTTGGAATCTCGGCGCTTTGGTAGCGTTGATGAAAAGTTTTCATTATTTATCTTACGTCATATTTGTGTCCTGAATTCAAATGGATCATCAGAAAATAACCAGAATATCATAGTTGATTTCTAAACTGAAAAACAAACATTTTCAGATGTAAAACATGAGCTGTCCCTGTATCTTGAAATGTTTGTTTCTTGCGTTTAGAAATCAACTGCGATATGCTGGTTCTTTTCTGATTACCTATTCAGGGGATAAATATTATATTATATAGGGTGCTTCAAAGTTAAAGGTACATACGTTACTTGTGGATAGATGCGGTTCCAAATTACCGAGTAATTTTAATGCATCCATCGTCCTTCCTTACTGAGATACAGGATATTTTATTGATTTGAACCACCCTGCATAATCGGTTCATACTTAGAATATATGTTTCACTTATTTTTCTTGATAGCACGTCATAATAAACCAAAAAGAAATCCAGGTCCGGCGTAATAAAAAAATGACAATATGTTGTATGGCAAAATTTTGAAGATCTGTTTCGATATTCGAAAAGAGTGGAAAAAACTGAATAGAGTAGCTCACTTAATTTGTTTGCGCATTTCATTCATCAATCTTAATTATTTGGCGTAAATCCAATTTCATTAAAATAGTCCAAACAGTTGGAACTTGAATATTTATTTCAGAGTTTAATTAACAAAAAAATTGAACTTGCAGCAGTGACAGTTCTTACACTTCTAAACTAGGTAAGTGAACTATTGTAAAATAATTTTAAGAACAATGTAGTTCACCTGATAAAACTAAAATAGTTTTTCTTTCCGCCGTTTGCAAAATCCTATAAAGAATATGTTTCATTACTATAAGCAAACAAATAATAAATAATTCACTTTTAAATAAGTCGTAGTTAATCGATAACAAAAAAATCAGCTTGATACTTCTTTGTCATGCCGTGACATAGCTTGCAGGTTTAGAATGTCTGTTGCTGGACCTTCACTAACCGGGATCTACTAATACCAATTGTTTCTTGTATCCACTAAGTGGTAAGTAGTCAGTGAAGAAAAATTTCACTTGATACAAATACTTGTAACAATCGTAATACATATTTTCAGTTATTTAGTACGAAGGTTCCACTACTAAGAAAATTTCCCGTATATTTTTTTTTGTCTGCCAACCTTAAAGGAACAGCATTGATAATGTCTCTGTCTCTAGTGGTTCCAAATATGTCACGTAACTAACTACACGTTGGCTCCTGTACCATTAATGAGTGAAAAAGAACAGAGAAATGAATTTGTAGTAGGAGATCATGACTTTATAATTGGCTATAACCCTTACCCACAACATTTTTTAATACCATATCCCAATATTCTTACAACTAAAGGTACTTCACTTTTTGCAGTTTTCACATTTTTGCAAATATTTAACAAACTTTACATAAATTTTGAAAAATAATACCATTCTCGGACTTTTCATATGAAGCAGGAGCGTTTACAAAGAATGACTTCTTCATAAACTTACATATAAAAAAATGTCCCTCTTCCGGACTCAATCCACAAACACACTGTATATTCCAGATAAAGACATTACTCAAAAATATACAATAGGATGCGCGTATATTAATATTCAGTATTATTAACGGTAGTATGAACACCGAAGTCCAGCAGATATGTTAAAAATTGGGCGTTATAAGGTCTCAGGTGTTAATTGCGTCATTCACAGCAATAAAAATATTTTGATGTCATAAATAATTGAATAATAACATAGTGTACAAAGGTTGACGTTCGCACCTGACATTGGCAAAGTACCATGACCTGTAGGTGCAACTTCAATTTAAACTCCAGTGAAAGTGGGCGCCGTAAGTGGGCGAAGTAGCGGACATTTCAATCGATTGTACAAGTGTTTGTGTTAAAAAATGTATCTCAACTAATTCGGTGTGTGATTAAGTAATGACTGACATATCGGTTCGAGCTTCTCACTAATTGAATTCGACATGACTGACTACATGGGTGTGATATTAGTGATATGTAGTAGGAGTTCTTAGAAATAAAACATTGTAATCGTTTGACTTGTAATTACCATACATCAGCAGAATATAGAACAAGCTTTGGTGTTTTGTGGTATAAGCAGTGCCCATTTATGAACTTGTGCGCTCCTAGGCACTGAATTTTTTGGCGCCCCCCCATAGTGACTAAACAAAATCAAACAGCGTCGCAGGCTAATACATCAAAAGCAAAAAGTTTTGGCTGGTAAACAAAATGACGCCGCAAGTAAAATTTATTTGCCGCACCACTTTGAACATTTTGCAGAAAATTGATTTTTTGGGATTTTCATTGTGCTTAATTTAAATTTTGTTATCCTAAGACGAACCTGAACCAACCTCCATTTGTTTAAAAATAAGAACATGATGAAAAACATATATTTGTTATATTTTATTGAAAAATATATAGGACTTAATAAACAGCAAACAAAAAAGACTTGAAAATACCATTCAACAAAAAACTAACGAAAACTTTTAAACTGAACACATTCTTCAGAAAATTCGTTCTCAATATCACTAATGTACATTTCCTGCATTTAGTTTGCTTGCAGACGAATCTCGTCGCCAGATAAATTTGTAATCTTATTAAAGATACCAAAAAGTTTTTCGATTTCTGTGTAGGCAGTTGGCCTTTTAGTTAACTCTTGATGCAACCTGTCTAATATTTGGGTAATATGTGTTTATCCGCATGTCCGACTTTTCATCAAAATGAATGCCACTGGAAGCTTCCTCTAGATGTTTACTAGTTTTTTTTCTTGTCGGATCAACTTTGTAATCAATATAATTTGTTAGTACTTTTCCTTTTTCTTCATAATAGTTAAACTTGTTTCGAAGGCCTTTTACAAAATTCTGTAAAGAATTAAACAATTTAGTTGCCGTTAGCAGGTCTATATCTGGATTTTGCAATGCGTTACTGCTTTTATTGAAAGTTTGAAAAATGTCATTCCATAGAATGACTTATATTCAGAATTATTGTTATTGAGGATCGCCTTCGGCGCCCCTCAGAGCGTCGGCACCCCTAGGCATGTGCCTAGAGTGCCCAGTGGGTAATCCGGCACTGGGTATAAGTTTAAGAGCTGCGGCAGTTCCGAAATGTAGGTTCATGAAAGTTGTGTAATGTTGAATTAGGTTTCTTAACATTATTTTTTAAAACGTTAGGCTGCATGCGATTTTGTAATAGAATAGGTAGGAAAGTCACCATCATCAATATCATACTTTATTATGGATTAAATAAATAATGCTTATATACTCAATCACTTGGTTATTACAAATCAGTAGGTAACTCTTGTTCACACGTTGTTGTTATCTTACATTAAAAAATCATAGACGAAACATTAGGCCTCTTAGACCTGTTTGTTTGTCTACAATAAGCCAACATAAGGCTAAGGATACACGGATACACAAAAATGTTGAGAGTTGTGTCTAGATTACTCTACAGCATAACATTGTGTTCTAGGTGTTGTACATACTACGCACAGTGGGCTAGAATCCCAAAATCCTGGCCAAAATTCGAAATACCAAGTTCGTTAATAGTTTGTCTTAATTCACATAGTTTTGTAAAGCAGGGTTTCCTGCGTGTAAGACTGAAAGGACAGCTACCTAGGTTTTCTACCTGCCGTTGTACCTTAATCGGAACTTGGCTATCTTCGAGTGCTTAACGGTACGAGAATCGGTCCCGAAATACTTAACGTGCGTATGTTGTGAATTTTTGTTATCACAGGGTGTGCTTTTGCCTAAGAAAAATGGAGGCTACTCCTGAAGCTGTGTAAAATATTATCTATGCATTGAAATTCAACATTTTTTATTTCTTATTACGGAAAACATATGTTAACTATACGCTTGTAATACAAACGCGCGTGTTAAGGTAGTAAAACAAAAATATGCAAATAGTTTATATGTACAAGAGATGTTATTCTAATTCACAATTTAGCATGTGGGAAATGTTTGTGGAATAAGAAGTTTATAAAAACTAGCTGCTAGAAACTGCTTATTTCAGTGAAATATGCAAACATAAAAAGACGACGCGTTCTCGGAGCAATTCTAATTGTGCCTGCATCAGAGCATGTATTCATTCCCGATACAACAATAAGTCCCAACCAAGGGGGAAAATCTATATACCTGGTGTACACTAATGACCAGTGGAAGTGAAATTAAATATAGAGTGTTTCAATTTTTCGTGAAATATATTTCAGAATCAGGAATGGATGGATGGATGGATTCATCATGAAATGCATAAGCCCATCTCATACACGCCGGAAGAAGCAGGACGAGAAGGCAATTTGAAAATATTTTCCTCATAAATACCTAAGTGCATTCAACACGTCCGCCAAATTTGAAAAATTCGTGCAGTATTTATATTTTCAACCCTTATAACTCACTCCCAGGAGTCGATAATTTTTTTTCTTATTTTTCTCATAGAAATTTAGTTATCAAAAGTACGCAAACTGAGTTTCAAAAATATCGAGGGTTGTTTCTACTTTCAACCCCTATATTTCACCCCCAGAGGATGTCAATTTTTTTAAAATATTTTTCCCTTAATAACCTATGCAGAATAAGTACGTTTGCAGAGTTTCAGAGTTTTGGCCAGACATTTTGGATTCTAGCCCACTGTGCGATGCGACGATATTCGATCTAGAGACATAATCTAGACACTTTTGTGATTCCGTGTATTCTTAGTCTAAGAACCAAACAAACTAAACTAGCAGTTTTTAAAAACATAACCAAATATTAAGCTAAAAAATTGTAAAAATTGAACCGCCATTAAGAAAACGGTCACTAGAAATCATGAAATAAAATTTTACGGTTATGATTCATTCATAATATAATTCAGTACCAAATTGGTGCAAAATATGGAATAAATAATAGTGTTATGCATTACACCCCCTTGAAACTGGAGACTGATACGCCCATGACTAATAGTGACTGTCCTGGAAGTTTGTAGAAAGAGATCGAGTATTCTGGAATGTGGTGGAAAAAGATTCTCGAGTGTGTTCTAAATAACTCTGGAGGCAATTTTGGAGTATATAAGGCGAGGATCCCGGTGCAAGAGGAAGAAGTGGAAAAGTGAAAAAGTGAGGTTAAATATCAAGTAAACAAAGCATAAAGGTTATTTTGGTTAATTAAGAAGTATTGTGTAATTAGTAAATTATTATTAAATAGAATGTTAGTGGTTACCCCTTGTTAAAATTATTTAAAACCTTCGGATCCCGAAGGGGTAGCTTCAGGGGTGAAAATACACAACAATAGTCACTTTAGATTCAACAACGTTTTGATCTTGCGATATACTTGACAGTAATAAGAGTTCAGGACCATAGGATATATCTCCATGTTTTGTAAAAATGTGTAGTAAAATGTACAGCCCCTTAATGTTCCATGTGAGGGTGGGAGGTGAGAGAAATATATGAATAAAAACGCTGTCAAACAGCTGTCAAAGTCTTGGAATTGTTAGAAATTCGATAAAGGAAAAGGGTCGAGTACGCCAAGCACCAATGCATCAGATATTCTTGATGCAAAACAGAGTAAGATTTTTTAATTTACCAGAAACGTCATTAAGTTTCTACCGAAAATACGATTTTTAAACTTCTAGGATAATATTTTATCAATTTTAATACGCAAAAATTTGAAATACGGCTCTGTACTACCTTGTCGGCAGGCAATAGCGTTGCCTTTGATATTTGGATGGCTGGTTCTTATTGCTTTTACTTCCACATCCACGTAGTGGATTGGAAGTAGAGTAATCGTAAAAAGAAATTCTTTTTTTTTTCCTGAAATATGTTTAGAATATCATGAAACGTCGAGATTTTAAATTTGAGCAAAAAAATGTTTTCTGTATGTCGGTCTGTCGGTCTATAGGTCTGTCGATCTGTCTGTCTGTAATTTTTTTGTCCGCACGTTTTCTCCGGAATGGTTTAAGATATTAACTTGAAATTTTGTACACGCATATATTATAACGAGATCTGGATCTGGATTGTTTTTTGAACATATCCAGTAAAGGAGGGGGGATAGGGGGAAATAGGGGGAAATAACTAAAACAAGCTGGTGAGAGTACAGAAACTTGAAATTTGGTGTATGTACTAGAAGCCAAGGCCTCAAAATTTTTTATATTTTCCATCCCCCCACCACCACTCCATTATTAAAGGGGTTGATGAAATAATATTGAGATATTCACTTGAAATTTGGTGTATGTATATATTATAATGAAATGACATCAAAAACTAGATTATATTTATTTTTTGTTTTTATTTTTATTTTTTTTACGGGGGTCCAGTAGCGATTTGTGTAACGCTTGGAAATTCTGCTGTTTTCTTGGACACGAAAACGTTTGGTGCTTTTACATCGCATATTTTTTGAAAGATCCAAATTTGATTTTGAAAGATCCAAATCTGGTTTTGAATTTGATAAATGTTGATACCTAGAATCATATTCTTGCATTTTTACGTCTCAACGCCGACCGACGCGCGACGGCTGGGGTCGTTTTTGTGTAACTTGTGTGTTTGGTACCTAAATTTATGTTCTTGCATTATTACATCTCGAAGCTGACCGTCGCCTACGTTGTTTTTGTGAAATTTCTGAATTTGATAAATTTTGATACCTAGATTAACATTCTTCCATTTTTTCCTCTCGACGCCGACCGACGCCTAGCCTCGATTTTATAAAACTTGTGTATTTGACCAATTTTGATACCTGAATTAATGTTCTTGCATTTTTACGTCTCAATGCCGACCGACGCCTAGCGTCGATTTTGTAAATCTTGTGTATTTGATAAATTTTGATACGTGGATTCATATTATTATATCTTTACGTCTTGTATTTGATTAATTTGGATAGTTAAACTCATGTTCTTGCATTTTTACGCCTCGACGCCGACCGACGCCTAGCGTCATTTTTATACAACTTGTGTCTTTGATAAATCTTGATATCTAAACTTATGTTCTTGGATTTTTACGTCCCAATGCCGACCGACGCCTAGCGTCGTTTTTGTGAAAGTAGTACATTTGATAAATTTTGATACCTGGATTCATATTCTTCTGGTTTTACGTCTCGACGCCTACCGTCGTTTTCGTAAAACTTGTGTATTAGATGAATTTGGATATCTAAATTCATGTTCTTACATTTTTACGTCCCTACGTCGACCGACTTCCAAATTTGATAAATTTAGATACCAAAATATGAATTTTGTCCATCTCGCGCCGGCCGACGCCTAGCCTCGATTTTGTAAAACTTGTGCATTTGATCAATTTTGATATCTCAATCTATTTTCTTGCATTTTTGCGTCTCGACGCCGACCGACGCCGACCGACGCCTAGCGTCGTTTTTGTTTTTGATACATATTGATACCTAGATTCGTATTCCTGAATTTTTACGTCTCGACACCGACCGACGCCCAGTGTTGATTTTGTAATTAATTCCTAAATTCTATTCTGGCATTTTTACATCACGACGCCGACCGACGCCTAGTATTGTTTTTGTAAAACTTGTGTATTTGATAAATTTTATCTCTAGATTCATGTTCTAGCATTTTTAAGAAACCCATTTTTTGTGGAATGTTAATGTAAAGCCTATTACAATTACTCCGAGTTATGTATGTAACTTTAACTAAATTTTTTATCCTCAGCTTAATAAGTTTGAAAATTTCTAAAACTTTTCTTTTTTTCTATCCCCTGTACATTTTGCAGATTTTGTAAATATCATGTCAGGCTTTAAAGTTAGCCAAGTTCATTTTCAATGTCTTAACGAAGCTAAATTGCAACTTGCACTTGTAAAAAATTTTATGACATCTGCCCCAAATATTATTAAAATTCTATGACCAATTATTTTCGCATACTAAAGTGCAAATATAGTCAAGAAGTTTGCCTTCAAAGAGACTTGGAAGAAAAATCTGGATGTGAAAGTAGTGATTCCTTAGGCAGAGGTTTTTATGTGCATTAAACGAATGGAGACAATTATACCCGTATCTCGCACCCCGTTACTGATTGGTTGGAAATATTAAACAGACCAATAGAAAAGACTTTGGTGCCAAATACATATACGTAACGTTTATATGCTACCCGATATATTGCACAACCCGGTGAGTTATGTTCTATTATTGGCTATCGCTCGATTTTCCAAAAGTAGGCTCTTCGCTGATTGAACTCACTTTTAATTGGTTAATTCTAGAAGGAATCGATTTTAGTTACAGCGTGTTAAAAAGGGAAGATTCTGCTCTAAATAATGGTACCATTTTTATAATAATATGAGCTTCTAGTAAGGTCTAAAATTGCTTTTGGAAATTGAAAAAGAGCTCCATCGGCAACGTTTCGCAGGTCGGAGAGGATCTACAACTTGTAATTCTTAAGGAATACACTTGAATTTTATTTTCATCGCTTCGCCTACTATCAGAATCGAACTCTGTCGAATTCCATAATGAACCATCGAGTTGTTTCATAATTATAAATAATTATTTGACGAAGTGTTCTCGGACTATTTTCCCGTTTCGTTGTGTGTTCGAATAATAATAGCAATTGACCGTAAAATAAGAAAATTACTTTCCGCTTTATTTCGCTCTAACTCAATAACGAAGCAATCGAAAATATCTCCGAAAATATTTATTATTTAAAAAAATAATATACATTTATTTGTAATGATTAGTTAGGTATTATTATATATGGTTAGTAAATGTTGTGGAATATCAAATAAGTACTGAAATAATACACATTAAACAAGAAAATCTGTCCAATATACTGTGTCTTCAATGATCGCTCAATTATTAAATAAAATTTAAAATAAATTCTCGTTCTAGAATTATTTTTAGAACCATTTAAAAAAAATATCCGTATACGTCATTGACATAAATGTCAATTTTGCAGTTTACACCTCTATGCTGTTGACATAATTTGGTATACTTAACTGCCTTCAATTTAAAGTTAAATGGATTTAAAATTCAACAAAACATTTATGTGTTTAAACAACAAATTTTAAACGAATTGTTGCAAAATTAGTAATTTTTCATGAAAAGACTGGCAAATATGTTTGTTAATTACAGTTAATTCACTAATGAAGATAATTACACAGATAGAAACCAGTTTTTTAAATAACCAGTCAGAGATTTTTAAATTTTAGAGACTATGACATAATCAGATGTGTCTTGTCATAAAACTGACAGTTTATATTTAAAAAAAAAATAGCCAAAAAGCATATTGAAGATGTTATGATAATTTACAAAAAGAGTCATATTTTTTGTATTAAAAGAGTAATATTTTTTGATAAAAAGAGTATTCCCTGATTTTTTTTAAGTAACTACATTTTTCTCTAATAATAAAGTTAAAAATATCATGCATCTATCCAAATAATTGTATCTCAATCCATGTTTATCGCAGAGAAACAAACAAAAAAACGCTGCCTAAAGAATCACTACTTTCACATCTAGATTTTCCATCCAAGTCACTTTAAAGGAAACATCTTGACTATATTTGCACTCTATAGTCTGTTTTTAAACCAGGAGGAGTAAACACGAAAGTTCCATTCACAACATAAAAGTAACTAAAAAATACAACCAACCAACAATACACGACTACAATGTTTTTGTATGAATTTTATTACATTATATAATGCATCGACCTCTATTTGACCTCTAGTTATTTTATATAACATCCATATCATTTACGTAATATAAAGGCACGAAGTAATTGACCACTCTTACCTTCAGATTTATACAAAACGGATTAAAAACTGATATATACTATGCAAACGATAAAATTGAAATTATAACCAAATAATTTATGACAAAATTAATTTTTTTTAAATATGTCAAAATTTAAGACTATTGCATTATGTAAAGCTGGCGAGGGCGTATCCAATCACAGATCTAAGATTTAGCGCGTTAAATTTAAAACACTCCTCCTGGTTTAAAAACAGACTATAGTATGAGGAAATTACTAGTCAGTTAATTTTAATAATATTTGGGACAGATGTCAGAAAAATTTGAGGCGTTGGTTTCTAGCATATACGTAAAATTTGAAGTAACTGGACTCCTATTAGCTTGCTTTACTTATTTTCTCCTATTCGCAATCTCCCACTCCTCACCACTTCAACAGAATCATCTCGATGAGATGTCATTACATTACATACTTACATATAGGTACTAACTTTCAAGTGAATATCTGAATTTTATTTTATCAACCCATTTAATAATGGAGTGGAGGTTGTGGAGGGTTGAGGGGGTAGAAAGAAATTTGAGGCCTTGGCTTCTAGTATATACACCAAATCCAAAGTTGCTGTACTCTTCACAGCTTGCTTTACTTATTTTTCCCTATTTACCACTACTAATCCCCCACTCGTTTAAGGAAATCATCTCAAAATATAATCTAGTTTCAGATGTCGTTATAATACATACATGTACCAAATTCTAAAAGAAAATCTCAATATTTTACCAAGCCCATTATTAATGGAGTGGGGGGTATAAAATATTATAAAAATCTGGAGCCTTCGCTTCTAGCATATACACCAAATTCCAAGTTTCTGTACTCTTAACAATTTGATTTCCTTATATTCCACTATTTAACCCCCAATCCTGGTGGGGGGGTTGAAAATATTATACAAACATTTGAAGTCTTGACTTCTAGTATATACACATACATCAAATCCTAAGTTACTGTGTTCTTACCAGCTTGCTTAACTTATTTTCCCGTATTTACGCCTGTTTAATCTCCAACCCTTCTGCTGTGTGTTCGGACGCTAGAGCAGACGCAGCCTAGACACAAATCAATAAAAATATTTTCAGACAACCCTTGCATCCTATCCTTGCAACTCTAAAATGATTTGGGCTCCTGCCCGACTGGGCAGAAACAACACACTGACTCTGATCTGGATACCTGGCATGGAAATATTATACAAAAATTTGAGGTCTTGGCTTCTAGTATATATTCCAAATCCCAAATTACTTATTACTTATTATTTGTGAGCACGTTCTCTCAGCAACCGTTGAAGATATTGACTTGAAATTTGTATTATAACAGGATCTGGAACTAGATTATATTTTGCGCCAAATCCGGTAAATGGTTGGGGGTTAAATAGGGGTAAGTAAGGGAAAATAAGTAAAGCAAGCTGGTGTGGGTACAATAACTTGGAATTTTGTATATATACTAGAAGCCAAGACCTCAGATTTTTTTATAATATTTTCAACCTCTCCCCCCCCCCACCATTTCCGTTATTAAAGGGTTTAATAAAATAAAATTGAGATATTCACTAGAAACTTGGTACATGTATATATTATAACGAACTAGATTATATTTTGAGGTGATTCCGTTGAAGGGTTGGGGGTTAAATAGGGGTAAATAGGGGAAATAAGTCAAGCAAGCTGGTAAGAGCACAGGAACCTGGAATTTGGTGTATATGCTAGAAGCGAAGACCTCAGGTTTCTTACATTTTCCATCCCCCCACTACCCCCATTTCCCTTATTAAAAGGGTTGATAAATAAAATTGAGATTTTCAGTTGAAGTTTGGTACACGTAGGTATTATAACGGCATCTGAAACTAGATTATATTTTGAGATGATTCCGTTGAAGAAGTAATTGATTAAAAAGAGTAATTAATCTACAGTAATTATACTAACATTATGTCAGTTAAGTACGAAAAAAACTAATGCATAATAAAAAGAAAAAAATTGCATTATTTTCAATAAAATTGCTCTAAATTTATTAAATTGCAATATTTTAATTTCGGTATCCTTAATATAGGTATAAAAATTGTTCTCATCTAAAACTTTTATGAGCAACTGAAAAATATTTTAGCCCTAAAATCAATAAATTCTCATTAGAGAAGGTAAATTGCGCATTATATCGTCTCAATTCGTTGGACGTGTTTGAAAACGAGACAGTTTCAAATGCATGTGAGGTCTTAAAAAAATTAAAAATCACTCAAAAGAAGAAATAATATTAATAACCTGGTTAATAATAACAATTATGTTAATGAACGTAAAACGTGGATCACCCGATGAGAAAAATTTTCTAGTTTTCAGGTATTTTGAGTGTTAATTCCACATTCACATACTTAGTGGAGTAAAATTATAGTAAACGAAAAAAAAATTCAAACATTTTATTTGTTGGACTAGGTTTAAAATGTCGTGAAGCATCATTTTAACAACATTTTAAATTTAAGCGAAAATAATTTTTTTTTTCTGAACGGTTAAATTTTTTTATATAAAATTGTTTTATTTGTTTGTTAAGTTCGAATTTTATACGAATTTTATTTAGTTATAATATAACCTATATTTTTATTACACATACACACATACTTGTGTTTTTATGTCTTTGTTCGAATTGTCATTTGGTAGTTTTCTCCAAATAAATATAAAAATGTAACAATGTTTCATTTTTTGTTACTTTCCAATAAATCGCCTTTATTTTGATAGGATCGTCTCTCCGTTTAGAAATTTGAAATTTGGGCTATAGGGGCTTTTGGATATGGCGGATCTAACTAAAATATTTTCATGCGTGTTACTTCCGCTTACACCTGATGTAACACCTAACTTTATTATTTTAAATGGAACACCCTATATTTTATTTCATATTTGGATTCCTCATAAAATTTTAGCTTGGGTTTATATACCATAATATACTCTTAAACCTACCCGTTTTCCGAAAAAAAATCGATATCTACTATCATGTGGCCGACTTAGAGACCTTCTTTTCAAACTCATACAAGTACGCTATGATCTAACTAAAAATTGTCATATTTTCACAATATCATACGGGGTATTTTATTCTCACAGTCGAACATTATTTTAGTTCAAACGTTCAAAAGTCAATTTTTTCAAATAGAACCCTCTGCATATTTTCACAGAATTTAATAGAGTTGAATTCTGCATCGATTGATGTTAGCATTCCCTATACCTATGTCTCTCGGTTTTTTTATCATGGACAAAGTTTTGTAAAACGTAGATATACAATCAGCACTGTATAATGTACATATTGTACATACAGTTACATACATAGTAGGCAATGAAAAATTTCAACATGTTTTTTTAATCAATATAAACACCGTGTTAGTGTTGACGAGTGGTAGCGATAGTAGAAGAACGTTGTATTTGTTCACTTAGAACTTAGAACAGATTTCTGTAAGCATGTGATTGTACGTCTTCAAGAAAATCATGATTTGTTAAAGGATTATTTGAGCTGACGAACTAAATTTTTCAAAGAAGGAATTTTTAACCAACGAAATGTACACCACTGAGCACAACAAAATTGTCATGCGGTGCGAGAATCAAATTTTTCAGGAGAAATTTAGTTTTAGCATTTTCTGTTTATTAGTAGATATCAAGTATATCTACGAGAAGAATTTAAATAGCAATAAATACGTGGAAATTTTATGAACAGTAGTTGTTGCTTCTATTGATAGTTTACCCTAAATATGTATTATCAAATGGATGGTTGCGGTCCACATAATACTTGGGAAATATATCACGAATTAGCAGCGTCGTTCGACTTTAGGTGGTTTGGCTAACGAGGATCTTGGATATGGCCAGCAATGTCCACAGATTTGATCCCCTTGGAGTTTTACCTTTGAGAATTATTTTTATATTGATAAAAAATATTGTACATGCCACCCCGGTTATTACCAACGAAGTTCTGAAGAAGAGAATACGCTGCTGCTGCTGCATTTCAGCAAATAAATTCAGTGAGCCACTGTAAGTGTCGTAAATTCCAGGATATTGGTTTGTCAGCAACAAAGTGGAGGGCATTTTGAACAATTGTTGCATTAAATATTTATATTCAATGTGTTCCTTAATTTTGTAAATTTTGATCCAAAGTATTTGTTATATTTTTTTTCTTCTTCAATTCTTTGAGACTTCCACATGCATTTTTTCTTTTTAAGCGGTGCTCGGGGAATCTACAAAATATCACAATTAACCAGTATGTTACTGGTAAATAACCTCTACGACCGTGACTTTTACGTCAAAGGATCAGTTAGAAGTTGCTTTTTTTTAAATAAACAACAAAGAAAGCAACCTCTAACTGATCCTTTGACGTAAAAGTCACAGGCGTAGAGGTTATTTGCCAGTAACATACTGGTTAATTGTGATATTTTGTAGATTCCCCGAGCACCGCTTAAAAAGAAAAAATACATGTGGCAAGAAGTCCCAAAAAATTGAAGAAGAAAAAAATTAAAATAATACCACAAACAACATTTAGACAATATTTGTTATAAATCTAAGATAAAGTGGTCTCTTATTTCTGATGTTACTGTCTTAATAATAAACAAATAATTATCAATTATCTACATTATTATTCTCATTTGTGATAAAAAAGAAACAAGTTAGGTGACTTGTATTGGCTACTAACAAACAGTGCTGACTTTGTATATACATTTTACAAAAAATTCGTCCATAATAAAAAAACCAAAGAGAGATAGGTATAGGGAATGCTAATATCAATTGATGCAGAATTTAATACCATATTAAATTATGTGAAAATACATTTGGGGTTCTATTTGAAAAAAATTACTTTTAGACATTTGAACTAAAACAATGTTCGACTCTGAAAATAAAATACTCTGTATGATATTGTGAAACAGTAAGACAATTTTTAGTTAGATCATAGGGTACTTGAACGAGTTTTAAAAAAAAATCCCTAAATCGGCCACATGATAGAAGATATCGATTTTTTTTCTCGGAAGTGTAGAAACTGTCAATAATCTGCAAAAATATTAATTCTCTGGAAAACCGGTAGGTTTATGAGCATATTATGGTCCATAAATCCAAGCTAAAATTTTATGAGGAATTCAAATATGAAATAAAATATAGAGTGTTCCGTTTAAAATAACAAAGTTAGGTGCTACATCCGGTATAAGCGGAAGTAACACATGCATCAAATATTTTCGTTGGATCCGTCATTTCCAGAAACCCCCTTAGACTAATTTTCAAAGTTCAAAGCTGAAAGGATCCCAAGAAACGTTTAATACCTAACCCGCTTTCCGTGAAAAACCCTGTATTTGTTACTTGGGGCAAAAGTACGCTTTGATATTTTATGTATTATATGGGTTTATTTCCACGAGATAGTGGAACAATGGATTTACTTAATTAATAATAGTCATTATTTTAGTGCACGAATAGTAATGCTAAAGACATCTTATTTTAATGTGCAAAAATGCAATATATTTTGTATAAAAAAAATACAACTATTTATTATAATGTGCGTTAAATCTTATTTGTTTAAAACATGTAAGTTTATTTACAGTTTATTTACTGCGAAATATGTCATATTTTAATGTTCAAAATAATAATTTTAATAATCGAAGTATTTTAAATAATGCGCGCTCTAATGATACCCATGTAAAATGTTTTTAAAAAGTCGATTGGTCTTTACATCAAAAAAGCTAAACACGTCTTTACAATTTTATTTACATTTACGTCATACTACTTTGTTGTAGAAGGGGTATAGATGTAAATTAAAATTTCATCCAAACAATAAATCAAAGTATCATTAAGGAATATTAATACACATGATTATTACCCCTTGCTTTAATACATTCAACTAACAAGAACATTGTTTTTCTATATTACATTTTTTTATTAGCAAGTGAACATTTATGCACCAATGATAAAAAAATATATATGGAATTTCAAGCTCAGTATTTTACAATTTTTTGAAAGCATTTCAAACAAAAATACTAGTTTTGGGAGAGTTTGCATTCGATTTGACAAAATTTTTATTACTTTTTAAATCGGTGTGTCGTACGGTAGAAGCTATTTTCAACTTTATTTATACATATTCAACATTTTGTACTAACTCATAAAATGATGAAAGCTCTGGTTAAGCGGTTTTATTCAAAAATTACTTATAAATTTAAAAAAATGTATATTTTAGAAGAATACTTATAAAATTGTATTATATCATTTTAAAAACGTAATTTCGTAACTCAAACCTATTTCGTAAAGAGAACAACTTTAAATCGGGCAAAAGTGAACTGGATAATCTGTAATAGAGGACTACATAGTTAATTGGCTGAAAATTTACTGAAATAAGGCAACATTATAATAAAATAATTAAACAAAAATTCACTTAATTATACGTAATGATGAGGGCTATATTAAATTCTACTCATACCGTCGTACTTAATTGTCTTAATTGATTAATTAATTGAACAACCGTGTTAATCTACTCACAATTCTCCTCATGATGACACTGATTGTTCTGCATACACAACACTTAAGAGTCTCTGCAGACTGAAGAACTGAACTTGAGAAACTCCATATCTTTGGATTTATACGGTACTTAAGACTTCGACAAGTCAGAGACACACCCCACTCAGAATGCATCATATCCGAATATATCGCCAGATTTGGCACTATTTTAAGGACGTATAGGGTGATATGAAATTTAGATCAGTTTTTATAAAATTAATCAACAACTACTGATTACAAATTATAGTATATAGTGCAGTTTAATTTCCAGATTTAATAAATGTTATCATCTACGATATCTATGAGTCTAAATGTAAGTTATATATTAGCGATATAGTCTATAAAATTTTAAAAATCCCCTATGTTTTACAAGCTTAAAACAGTAAATTCGTACACAGAATTGAGAAATTATTCTCATTAATTTTACCTGTTTGAAAATTGTAGTATTCATGTAAATGCCTAATTAGAATAGCTTGTGTTCTATTTACCTATATATATGATGTAGGTATATTACATATCAAATAATCAAAAACGGAAACTCTTTAATATTGACGATTTTATCATTCATACACAAATTTAGGACGTTACTTCCTGTATTAAACAAACTAAGAAGAATGTATGTATTCCTCCACTGCGTGCTGGTTTTAGGGTCACCAGATATATCATTTCGATCATACACCAATTGAATGACAAGGTGTTGATAGGTTGCGCGTTCCTGTAGGTCAGTTTATGCCCAGAATAAATAAATATTCTGTTAAACAACATGTCTACATGTAGTATTAGTCATTTATATTTATTTATCTTAAATAATGTAAGTATGGAGAGATAAATTAAAATTACTTACGCTAATTCCCATGAGAAAAACCACTGCCTAAAGAATCACTACTTCCACATCCAGATTCCCCGCCCAACCCAAGTAGCATTTTAAGATACATATTCCGAAACGTGCGCCTGTTCCCATGTACAAAATGGGACTATGCGTATATACAGGATAATGACTCCCCCTTCCAATTTAAAATTTTCGGAGATAATCATTATTCAGAGGGAGTGAAAGCGGTGATCGGTAGGGGAGAGTGGCTTGTGTATATTCTCCAGCAGCCGAAGGCTTGCTTTTCGAATTATTCTCAAAATGTAAAAAGTGTTTTTTCTAGCTCGCGGGCTTTACAGAGCGACAGAGGGACGTTAATTCTTAATTTTGAAAATAAAGAAAGGTACTTTGATACCGGCACTCGATCGGCGAAGTTAAGCTACATCGGTCGGGTCCAGCGCATGTATGGGTGAATTCTCGTTCAGGTACGTCAGTCTATGTCATGAGCTGTAATAGCTTTGACTGGACTGAGACGGCTTGGCGAGAAAATAGAAACGAAGGGCTGATAACTTCACCAAGGAGCTCCTTATCAAGCAGACTGAAAGTCTAGTAAGGACATGTCTGGATAAGGAGCCCTAAGGTACAAAGTAGGAGTACTACAATAGACCTCTACTGGTCGCAGTAGGCAAGGCCAATCGCCAGCTCCTCTAACTAAAATCTAAATCTAATCCACTAAGGTGGCTTTGAAAACAATAAAATACCTATTTAGCTTGTCAAACATTTGTTGGTTTAACGATGTTTTTATTGTGTGTTTAAAAATTGTTTAAAATTCTTGTTAATTGTGTTCAAAAGGACGCAAATTTATACAAGAGATGAAAAAGTGGACATGTTAGTTATTTACGGGGAAAGTAAAAAAAAATGCAGTTGCAGCTATGGATCTTATGGCCGATGATATCCTGATAGACAATGTCCAGCGAAAAAATATTTAAAACATGTTGAAAACCAATTCCGAAGAGATCCCAACAATGATCCCGAAGAAAACTTCATTATTGACGAAGGAGCGGAAATTAATGTTTTGGCTCGAATAGAAGTTGATAAGACTGTTTAAGGCAATTTGGGTTTGAATTGAACATCAGTCACCAAACAGTAAGCCGAATTTTGCATAAATACCACTATAAATCTTTTAAATGACAATTTCACCAGCATTTGTACGAAAGTGATTGCGAACGTAGGATGGAATATATTTTATATAATAACGTGCAGCCAAACGATGATTTTTTGGGACTGATTTTTTTTCGGACGAGTCAATTTTTACAAATTTGGAATTATTTAACCGACAAAATACAAAATATTGGTCACAAGAAAATCAAAATTTACTACGGGATTTAACTTTCAAGTGCGGTTCGGTTTCAATGTTTGGCTTGGAATAATCGGTAGTAGAATCATTGGTCCAATAATATTTGAAGGGCCTCTGACAGATGCCAGATACTTGAGATTCCTGGAAAATAAGATTGAGGTCATTTTAGATGAGTTACCTTTAGATTTAGGACAGGGAATGTATTTCCAACAAGATGGCGCTCCTCCCCATATTTCAAGGTTAGTAATTGATTACCTTCAACGGAGATTCGGAGAAAACGTAATTTCGACGAATGGTCCTGTGAGGTAGCCTCCAAGGTCACCTGATTTAATGCCCCTTGATTTCTTTGTATGGGGTCATTTAAAAAATATTGTCTATGCAACCTCCGTTACAACCCGTGAAGATTTGGAGCTACGAGTAAGACGAGCAATTAATAGCATAACGGCCCAACGAACGTTCTTCGAGAAACAGCTATGCGAGTTCAGAAGTGCATTGACGTTAATGGACAGTATTTTGAACAACTTTTGTAATGTTTTGTGTTAATTTTTTGTACTCCAAAACCATCTTATGTGTAACGAGGTAATTAGAATAAAATTTTATTTTCTTCTAGCTGTAATTTTGTTTGCATTTGTCGCACATTTTAATACGACATATGAATAAATTCCTTATTAATAGTACTAATAAGTGGTACCACGGTACCGACATGGTTCCATTTGAAAACATTGAGTTTTGCCCCAAAAACAATTTTGGTGAATTTTATTTGCTCATAAATCATGTAATTTAGTGTTTTTAATGGGATTTCGTTTTTGTAGCATTGCGCGGGTAATTTAGAATAAATCGGAACCGTCATGGCACACTTAAATGGAAAACTAAAAATTATATTATAAAAAAAATTGATGTTTGAAATGTCATTTATTTGGCATCGTTGGATTCAGAAAGTTATGCAGAATTCAAAAATGCAATAATATATAGGGTATTCCATTTAAAAATCGAAAGTTAGTGTCACTTCCGGCGAAACCGGAAGTGAAAAAGAATCAATTGTATGTCAAAAAGTGTCGCTTATTATGTATGTAGTATATCCTAAATTTCAATCAATTATCTTCAAAGCTAAAGGAGAAAGGGGGTATACCATGATCCTGTTACACCCGGTATATATTATTCCTCTCGGGCTCCTGATCAAAAGCTCTCATGGGCACAAGGTCGGAAAATGGACAGTTTCCTGGATATCGGAGGTACAAAGTCGATTTTCCGGGATCTCGTCGATAACAGTGTATCGCCGTATTTTTGATAAAATGTCTTACGGAATATATACCGGGGGTTTTTATGGTCACTGATTCCAATTCCGATGTCAAAAGTGACATTTCACAGTTGGTAGATATTTGGAAAACTGTCAATTTTTCGACCTTGTGTCCATAAGAACTTTTGATCGGGAGCTCGAGAGGAATGACATAGAGGATGATTCATAGTGGATGGAGTATTAGAAGTATATGGAGAACGGGTAAACACATCCTTTTGAAAATTTTGCAGATTACTAAAGTCAGTGTGGCCAATCGAACCAAAATAATTACAAACATGTGGTACTTCTGGTTATACCGGAAGTCGATACCAACTTGCTTATTTTAAATGGAACACCCTATATGTTCTCGACTTTTCGAAGTAACCGTAAGATTCTGAGTCCATGTCGCACATCCTATACTTAAACTTAGCTGTTTCGGAAATATTTGATATTTTATAAAAAAAAAAATTGACAGGTGCAATGGTTTGCAAGGACCGTTATAACTTTCTTCGTGTAGAAGATCATCATTTGCTCCTTGGCACGTAGAAAGAACACAAGATGAGCTAATCCGTACAATGAGAATAAATTCCATAATAGTATACCAAGTGTTCTATTTTTCACGTTACATTGTGTCAAATTCAAACCTCAAAAACTTTTTTATTTTAAATGGAACACCATGTATTTTTTTACACCAAATTATGTAGAATTAATTTCACTTTTTTCCAGCATATAGGGGTTAAGGTTACAACTTTTTGAAATATCGGCAATTTTCTTAAATATACAAGAATTTTTAATAAACATTGCTATCAACTTAACCATGATTAGAAACAACCGTTAATGTCAGTCATTCTCTTATGTCAAAAAGGCCATCATATTTGAATTACACCCACGAGGACTTTAGACTTGTTTATTATTTACGGAGAATGTGATAAGGTAATGTCAAGAACATGGAACACACTTCCTACTCGGTACCCACAAGAACAAAAATCATCACCGCATACATTGTAAAACGCATATTGGTTAATTTTAGAATATTTGCCTCTATCAAGGCAGGAATTCTAAGGACGAAGCCTTAGACATATTAGCTGAAGAAGAAATCTTTCCAACCTACTATTTAAGTTTTCCACAAAAAAAATGTAATGACATCACTCTGTCTCATGGTGCAGTAAACATTAAACCGCTAATGTTCTTGAATATTTCGCTCTCTGAATACATGAGGAATTACTAAAGTAATGGGAATTGTGTTCATTGAAAAGTCCATTTTTGGTAAATTTAGCATCATCTCCCAAAAAATAATTGTCACCTTCATGTCTTATTAAAATAAATTCATACAAATTTTCTGTTTCTTTTAATTGTTGAACCATAAGGAACGAGAAAGGACATATGTTTTGATAAGATTCTGTGGATAATCCCGATTCCAGAGCAGCTTGCTCTAATGACATAATTGGAAATGCCCAAAAATACCCCAGAATTGCTATTTCTATGTTTTCGTCATTAACATCCTCCTTAGAATTCCTGCCTTGACAGAACCAAATATTCTCAAATTATCCAAAATTCGTTTTACAGTGTATCGTGATGGTTTCTGTTTTTGTGGGTATTGAGTAGCAAATGAGTTACATATTCTTGATATTCCCTTATCACAATTTCAATAAATAATAAACAAATCTAAAAACTCTTCGTGGATGTAATTCAAACGTGCTGGTATTTTTTGGCATTAGAGAACGACTGACAATAATGATTATTTCCAATCATGGCTAAGTTGGTGGCAATTTTTATTAAAATTTCTTGAACATTTAAGAAAATCGTCAGTATTTCAAAAAGTTGTAACTTTAGCCCCTGCAATCTATACTAGAAAAAGTGAAAATTAATTTTACATAATTTGGTGTAAAAAATACAGGGTGTTCCATTTGAAGTAAAAAAAATAATTGAGGTTTGAATTTGACAAAATGTAACGTGAAAAATAGAACACTTGGTATACTATTATGTAATTTATTTTTATTGTAGGAACTAGATCATGTTATGTTCTTTCTACTTATCAAGGAGCAAATGAAGATCTTCTACACGAAGAAAGCTGTAACGGTTCTTGCAAACCGTTGCACCTGTTAAATTTCTTATAAAATGTCAAATATATCCGAATTCGCTGTGCTTAGGTATAGGGTGTCTACATGCTTGGATTCAGAATTTTACGGTCACTTCGAAAAGTTCAAAATATATAGGGGGTTCCATTCAAAATAATCAAGTCGGTATCGACTTTGCTGTTTAAGTGCATTTAGTACATCAGTTGGATTAATTCTTGGAATAACAAGATGTGGACATTTATATTTGTGTTCGTAGTTTCAATATATGTTGTGTTACTCTAGTAATTTTAGCTCAAAAAGTTTCATTTTCAGGGGTTTCCAAATTTTCGTTGTAGTGATTTGATATTTTGATTAAGTAGCGATATTTTCAACTTGGGGGGACGGTGGTATTTTTCCTCCCTGCACCCTCTGCCAGTCAGCCACTGCGTGTCAACATTTTCAGTAATAAATCGTTTTTCGGACGTGACCTTTACGTAGAAATACTTGGAAGAAAGTGAAATCGCAATAACTATTGATATATTTATATTTCTTGGTAAATCCATCTGCCGTTGAATTTTTAAGCAATAATCTTTATATTCTATCTTTCATATAAAAAGGCACTTAGGTAAGTTAAACATTGTTGAAAAGTGACAGATACTTTTCTCAGTCGCCTGAAACCTGTCTTATATAAGCGTATAAACAAAAGAAGTAATTAAGTCATTAATAATCTCGGATTAGCATCCAGTAAACTAATAAAGTAATACTTTAAATTGGGAAGAAAACTATATTAGTTTTTGATTTTCGCTTCATTTTTGGCAACATGACAATTGTTTCGTCAGACAAGGGCCTCTTCGGAACATCCAAAGAAGCCACTGTGTGACGAAACAATTGTCATCAACAACTTGGACTTTCATCAAGTAACCGCCCAATCTGTTCAATAAATAATAGGTAGGTACTTTATTAGTTTACTGGTCCCATATTAGCGTCTACAGTGGACATATACAGAATTTACTTAACTGTTTCGTATATTTATTTACGTAGAGTTATAACTGCTAAAAAACATGACCTCATTTTTGTAGTAAATGTAAAAAAATAGCTTCCATTTGTTTTAATTATCATATTTGCCCATTTATGTATGACTAGCTTCGTACAGTTTTCTAATAATATAATTTTCTTCTTAATTTTCAACTTTATTTAGAATTTTGAAATGTTAATTTTTCATGGATATTCAAATTGTTCAAACGTTGTACCAATTTGAAAATTGGCAATTAATTATAATTTCCAAATAAATGTAACCTATTTTAAAAAGTATTGTTACCAAAAATAATTAAACAAATTTCTCCGTCGTTTGATTAACTGAATCTTCTTACCCAATATCGATACTGAGGTCGGTTAAAAATCAGTTTTGTTATTTGTTTATTTTATCGCCGAGCTCAATATCGATATTAGGTAAAAATGTTCAATTAACAACGATGGTGAAATTTTATTACATTTATTTATTTTTTGGCGACCGTATTTTTAAAGGCGGTTTAAATTTTCAAAACATTTTTTAGTAAGTTAATAGAAAATATCTCCATATACCATTTGGTATATGGAGATATTTTCTATTCATGTAAATCTGCAAAAGTTTTGCAATTATAGCAGCTTTATTGGATTTGCAATTTTGGATTTTTCACTCTTGACATCACATTAATAGACCAGTTGTCAGAGACAGAAATTTATAAAAACCGGTCACTAAATATTATATGGCTGAATTTTTCAGAATAAGTATTTTTGTTGGTTTAGAATACGACAAAAAAAGTTTACAACTATAAGGTGCCGGCGAAAATATTGGCCGAAATTCGGTTTTTGGCCAATAACTCGAAAAATAAGAACACTAAATCAAAATACTAATAGAACTAGGCGATAGAGGGGTAAATTTCACATCAAAAACGCATATGAAGTTTGATAAATTTCTATACCTGGATTCCTATTCTTGTATTTTTACGTCTCGACGCCGACTGATGCCTTGCGTCGTCGTTTATGTAAATGTATTTGATTAATTTTAATATCTAAACTTACGTCCTTGCATTTTTACGCCTTAACGCCGACCGACTGTAAAACTTCTGAGTTTGATAAATTTTGACACCTAGATTCATAATCTTCCATATTTTCGTCTCGAAGTCGGCCGACGCCTAACCTCGATTTTGTAAAACCTGTGTATTTGATCAATTCTGATACCTCAATTTATGTTCTTGCATTTTTGCGTCTCGACGCCGGCCGACGTCTAGCGTCGCTTTAGTAAAACTTGTGTATTTGATAAATTTTGATACCTAGAGTCACACTGTATTTTTACGTCTCGACACCGGCTCATGCCTTACGTCGTTTCTGTAAAATTTGTGTTTTTGATCAATTTTAATATCTAAATTCATGTTCTTGTATTTTTAAGTCTCGACGCTGACCGACGCCTAGCGACGATTTTGTAAACTTGTGTATCTGACCGATTTTAATACCTTAATTAATATTCTCGCGTTTTTATGTCTCGACGCCGACCGACGCCTAGCATTGTTTTTGTAAAACTTGTATATTTGATCAATGTTGATACCTAGATTCATGTTCTCGCGTTTCTACGAAACCCGTTTTTTTGTGGAATATTAATGTAAAGCCTATTACAATTACTCCGAGTTGCAGTCGAGACAGTCGAGTCGTGTCTACCGAAGCGTGCGGCCGTGTTTACGGAGAGTTTACGGAGCTGCGCCAGCCCGCAGTGTTAGTAGCAGTGACTAATAGTGACCACACCCAAGTTTTTACTAAGAAGAGGAGTTCCATATGTCTTTTTCAAGACAATAGAACAAACAGATAAGTAAAAGTCTCTCTTTGGAGAGAAATACCTTTTTTCTTTAATTTTAAATGTGCTTTTTCTCTCCTATAATATTCTAGGTATTCCCTTACAGGAAAGAAAAATACCATTTGCTGAGGAGGACAGCAATATGAATGACTACTCTGGAAGCTCCAGGGGCAGTACCGCCATCCAAGACGAAAAGAACCGTACAATACATCGGCTCCTAGAGGAAAGGAGGGACCTAAGGACCCAAATCCAGGACCTCACCGAGAAGCCCGAGAATCGCTGGAAGCTCAAAATATCCAGCACCAGGAGCTCCTGAGGGCCATTCAGGGAGTGACCCCAACCCCCTCGGCTGCTAGCAGTGAAGCAGCAGCTCGTAAGAGAAAGAAATCGGCCACCCATCAAATGAACACCGACGAAGAGGAGCCTAAACAGCCTAAAACAAAGACTATTCAGATCGGGAACCCCACGGCGGCCACCACCACCCCTGCACCGGGCCACCAAGAGACCACGACCAGCAAAGAGAAGAAGACAAAAGTCCCTTCTGTCATTCTTAGGAAGAAGGAAATAAGGACCTCTGTAAGCCTTAGGCTACGAGATGCTGCAGTTAGATATACGAAAGCAAAAGTCACCGGAGAGAGAATCGCCATCGAGTCTCAAACCGCCGACGATTACAGGAAGATGACGAAGTTGTTCACCACCGAAAAGTGGGAACATCACACGTATGCCCTGCCAGAGGAGAAGCTCCTGAGGTGGTGGTGAGAGATATTCCTACCGAAGTAAGAAACGAGGACATAAAGGAGGACCTCAAGACTCAAGGACTCGCACCAGTGTCAGTCCAACGGATGACATCCAGGAGGACTAAGAGGGAGATGCCCCTCGTCCTCGCGCAGGTCCCCATGAGTCAGGAAAAGATCCTGGAAGTCAACAGATATTGCTGCCTGGTCGTCAAGGTAGAGAAACAGAGAGTCTCCCCTGGCATCACCCAGTGCTACCGTTTCCAGCGCTTTAGCCACGTACAGGGTAGGTGCACTGCACAACCAAAGTGCGTGAAGTGCGGTCAGGCCCACTATTCGTCTGAGTGCCAAAAGAAAAAGGAGATCCCCGCCAAATGCGAAATTGTCAAGGGTCCCACCCAGTGAGCTAAAGGGGATGCCCCAGCTACCCCAAAAAAACAGTAGGTCCCCCGAAAGCCAACAAACAGGGACCTAGGGCGAAGACGGCCACAGCAGAGATCAGAAAGGTCACTGCTGGAAAAAGTTATGCAGATGCAGCAAGCGTCAAGAGCAAGGCCACACCTGCAAACAGGGTCAAGACAACGCCGAAGAAGGGAGTCGAACCCCCAAATTCTGCTGTGACCCATAACTTCACAGCTGCGCTGGCACAGATGCAGCAGATGTGCTCAGCAATGAGTGCATTTTTCGCCCAAATTCCAAATATCCTCCAAGAGTAGATGGCTACTACGCTGATGAAGCAGAAAATCTTGCAGATTGCCTCATGCAACGTAGACGGCCTCCGAGGGAGGAAGCTAGAAATGGAAAAAATCTTGGAGAGGTACAACATCGACGTGATGGCCCTGCACGAAAACAAACTTCGCCAGGATAATACGGAACTTCGAATCCCAGGCTACCAAGTCTATAGACAACAAAGAAGAGCAAACGCAGGAGGAGTTGATCTGCTCGTCAAGAAGACTATAGACCATCATCTTATCGACACGCCGGAACTGGAAAACATGGAAGCCATCGCCATAGTAGTTTCAGCGGAACGAAACGGCCCACTCTAGATATCTTCCCGTTGCCAAGCACCTCAACGTCCTCTCCTAAACCATGACCTGGAGGCCCTCATAACACGGGATACCCAGACTGTGGCTATAGGAGACTTCAACGCCAAATCACCAGCTTGGAATTGCAGGCTCACTAACACCCGTGGACGGGCGATACCACGATTCCTAGAGGATCATCATGACGTACAGGCGTTAGGTCTAGAAGAACCGACATTTGACAACGGAAGACATAGGCCCGACGTGCTGGATATAGTCCTGCTCAACGAGATGACCTTCACTGCCGAACTTCAAACACAAGCTGAAGGCTCCTCGGATCACAGTCCCATCTTTCTAAAACTAGGTGATGGTGTCCCTGAAGAGGAAACTTTCACTAAGAGAAGAACGAATTGGGAACAGTTCCGTGCAATTTTGCAAAGGAACATTGCACACGTTCCCAAAAGCGACAGTGAGGAAGTAGAAAAGACTATCATCACCCTGGAAAACCACATCCACGCAGCGCTAACGGAAAGCATGACGGAAACTGTAAGGAGAAGAGTTGCAATGCCGATGGGAGAACTCCCTGAAGATACCATGCAGCTCATTCGAGACAGAAGGAGGGTTAAGAAACTGGGGCAAAGGACAAGACTCCCTGAACACCGAAGGGAGTACAACCAACTAATTCGAAGAGTTAAAGAACAAGGCAGAACAGATGACAACGTCATCTAGAGTCACTAGACCCTCAGGACAGAAGCACAGAAGCATGTTGACTACCCAGAAGGCTCTGCGTGCCAAGCGAAAACGAGTCCCGCCCATCCACGGAGAAAATGGTATTGTCTACACTCGACAGGAAAAAGCCGAGGCTTTTGCCGACAGTTTGCAGTGCAAGGAAAACAAGATCGACGACGAGGACAAGTACTGGGAGGACGACGTAATACGCAGAGTGAGAAGGCTGCGACGCATGCCGCATGAAGAAATAATCCCCCCGACTGCTCCTGAAGAAATCAGGGAAATCCTGAGAAGCCTCAAACTCCGCAAAGCGCCGGGGTGCGATGGAATAGAAAACATAGTACTCAAGAAACTACCCCTCAAAGGAGTAGCAGCAATGGTTAACATCATCAATTCCATCATGAGACTACGTTATTTTCCCACCAAGTGGAAGAAAGCAGACGTCATCATGATTCCCAAACCAGGTAAGAATCTAACCTTTTCTTCAAATTACAGGCCCATTAAACTCCTACCTGCGATGAGTAAAGTAGCAGAGAGGATCATTCTGAAGAGACTTAAAACCCTGACCGATGACCTTCAGATCATCCCAGATGAGCAGTTCGCCTACCGAGCAGGGTACCGCAGGGATCGGTACTCTCTCCCCACTTATTCACCATCTACACCTCCGACATGCCAAGAACCGCATGGACCTTTTTGGCGCTCTGCGCAGACGACACACGGCCATAATGGCAAGATCATGGAGTGCAAGACTTGCCACCCGCAACCTCCTGGAAGCAGCATCCCTTCTGGAAGAGTGGTGCAACAAGTGGAAAGTCAAAATCAACGCGGAGAGCAAAGCCATCTTTTTTCTTGAAGACAGTCAGGAAGCAAACTCCCACAGGACACGTATTCTTGAACGGCGAAAACATTCAATGGCATGATACCATCAAGTACCTTAGCGTTATCATGGATAGAAGCCTGACGTGGAGACAGAACACGGAAGCGATAATACAGAAAGCGAGGACAAGGAGGACTCTACCCTATGATAGGTAGACAGAGCCAACTCAACCTGAGGAACAAACTCACGCTTATCAGGACTCTCATTGTACCTATTCTGACCTACGCCTCCGTTGCCTGGGTATACCAAGCAGCCACCCATCTGAAGAGGATACAAGCCGTGGAAAACGTCGCACTTCGGTGCGCCGTGGATGCACCATGGTTTGTCAGAAACGCCGACATCTTCAGAGACCCGGAATACACCCCAGTAACTGAAGTCATTCGGAACAGAGCGAAGGACCTATACGCCCGTGTAGCAGAGCATGGGAATCAGCTGGTCAGACAGGCGACTGACTATGACCCCAACGACGCTCCGAGGCACAAGAGACCGAAGCTCCAGATCCTGGATAATGGGTAAGTATATATAACTAACCCTTTACCTGTTTCAGCCCGATCTGCAAGCCACACCGCAAGAAAACAATGACCAAAAACATCCAATTACCCGATCCCGGGGGTACCAAGCAAACAGCCAGCTCGATACCCTTACCCTAGCCCCTGTCGGCCTCTGACGCTAAGAGAGCGTCTCTGGCTGAACACAGTCATGAACTACACAGTTCACACTTCCTTCCGACGAAATCGGAGCACATGATGCCAATTGGCATCCTGGATTTCCGACTAGTCAGCACCCTCTTCTTCTTCTTCTTCTTTTAGCGGGGCGCCTGGAGGTCGCCGCACTCAGGCCTTGTGGCCCATTGTGCTACCGCTAACAAATTAAGGAGCTCCCCCGTACAGACCGGATTCCAGCCCAAAGGCTGAAATCCTTCCCACGGGAGAACTCCTTATTTCCTCCAGCACTGGAAAGCCAGCGCCGAAGTGCTTGTGCCTCAGGTTCATCAGTCCTGGGCAAGAAGTGAGAACGTGGATGGAAGTCTCCTCCTCGTCCTCACAGAACCTGCAATCGGGGTGGTCAACCACCCCCATTGTGTGTAGGTGTTTCCTAAAAGAGCCATGTCCGGTCAGGAGGCCTGTTACGGCTCTAATTTGCTTTCTGCTTAGACGCAGAAATTGCTTTGTTCTCTCCGGCAAGGGTCCTGAGATAAGGAGCTTCGCTTGCCGGAGTCCTGGATAGGAATCCCAGAGGTCAATGAACTGGGAGCGAGTCCAGTTATCTATCAACCTCTTGGCTTGGGATCTAGGGTAACCGAGAGCCGGCTCCGGACCGAGCAGAGGTTCACGAGAGCCCCTTCTGGCCAGAGCATCGGCCCGCTCGTTACCCTCAATGTTGCTGTGTCCAGGCACCCAGAGAAGCCTGACCCAGTTTGATGAGCCAAGTTCACAGAGGGCCTGTTTACAGTTTTGGACCAGTTTTGACTTGGTCCGATTCGATGCAAGGGCCTTGAGGGCCGCTTGGCTATCGCTACATATATATATGTGTTTATTGGAGTATTTCCTTCGGATGTTCTCCTGTGCGCAGACCAAAATAGCGAAGATCTCGGTCTGGAATACCGTGGCGAATTTGCCCAGGGCATAGGAAAGCTCAGCCCTGGGCCTTTCCCCAAATATACCCGCTCCGGTACTTTCCTCTAGCCTCGATCCGTCTGTGAACCAGACAATATCTGCAGGCCTGAGTATGTCCTCGAGTTGTCTCCAGTCTTCCCTTTTCGGGAAGACTACCTCGAAGGGTTGTGCGAAGGAGAAGGAAGGCATCACGTCGTCACTCCTGGCCTCCAGAAGTGAGTGGGCTCCTATCGCATCAGCTAGGGCCCTTGTGTGACCTGATTGTTCTCCTCCTTTCTTCCACTGACCTCCGCATTCCAGTCTGTAAGCCGCTTTCCGAGCCTCGGCCACAATCACTAGGTGAAGGGGCGCAAGGTCCAGAAGGACCTCCAGAGCTGCTGTGGGGGTCGTGCGTATTGCTCCTGTGACTCCTAAGCAGGCAAGTCTTTGGAGTTGTGTTAGCTTCTGTCGTATGGTTGACCTGGTTGTGGCAGGCCACCAGACAAGAGAGGCATACGTAATCATTGGTCTAACTATGACAGTATAGTACCACATAGCCACCCTGGGGTTTAGCCCCCATGTTTTGCCGAAGGTTCTTCTACATACCCATAGGGTTGTAGTGGCCCTTTGTACTTGTCTCTCTATATGATCTCTCCAGGTCAGCTTAGAGTCCAGGATGACCCCTAGATACTTCACTGTCCTTGAGATCGTTAGAGTAGTGTTGTAGAGTACGGGTTCGACGAAACCGTCTAGCCTGCGTCTCCTAGTAAAGATGACCATTTGCGCCTTTGAGGGATTGACTCTAAGGCCCTGGTCATTGCACCATCTTTGTACGATCTGCAAGGCCCTTTGTAAGAGTCCGCTGACCGTATTTGGGAATTTTCCCGAGATGATGATTGCAAGGTCATCTGCGTAACCTTGCGCAAAAAGATCCTCGTTCTCGAGTTCCTGTAATAGGCCATCGAGAACGAGGTTCCATAGCAGAGGAGATAGGACGCCCCCTTGTGGGCAGCCTCTCCTTACTGAAACTTTAACTGCCGTATCCTCATTGGCAGCTGTTATTTGCCTTCCCGCCAACATGGCCCTCAACCATCTAATGATGGTGTCTTCGATGCCATGATAGGCAGCTGCGGCGCAGATTGAATCGAAGGAGGTATGGTCAAAGGCTCCTTCGATATCTAAGAAGGCTCCGGCCGCAAGTTCTTTGTGTTGCAGCGCCTTCTCGATCCTCAAAACGATCGGATGAAGGGCCGTTTCCACTGACTTACCGGCCTGGTAAGCATGTTGTGACGGATGCAGAGGTACTGAGGTCAGTGCTCCGTCTTTGACGTACCTTTCAACCAACCTCTCTAAAGTTTTGAGAAGGAAGGATGTTAGGCTGATAGCTCTGTAGGAGTTGGCAGTGTCGTACGACGTACGTCCTGCTTTAGGTATGAAAACCACCTTGACGGCCCTCCAGGGTATAGGAATATACCCCGTGGCCAGGCAGGTTCTCAACAAATGATAGACCGGACGGATGAGTGTCTCTGTCCCCTCTTGCAGAAGTGCCGGAAACACTCCATCCGGTCCTGGGCTTTTGAACGGCTCAAACGTGGAAATAGCCCACCTGACCCTTTCCACTGTTACCACCCTCGAGGCTGTCCTCCAATCCGCTGCCGTGACCGCAGCGCGGGGGGGCCGAGGGGGTGGTGCTTCCTCCGTCTCCACTACGGATTCGGGGAAATGAGTTGCTAATAGATGCTTGAGGCGCTCCTCATTGGTAGACGTTAGTCTACCGGAAGGAAGCCTCAAGTCCTCCAGCTGTGAAGGTTTATCTTTCTTAAGGGCTTTGCAAAGCCTAGCGGCTTCTGGAAGATCTTCAATGCTTTCGCAGAATTTCCTCCAGGCTGCCCTCTTGTTGCTACGAATGTGGCTTTTGTAGAGGCGTTGGGATCGTTTGTAGTCGTCCCAGTCCTCCGGGAGTTGAGTGCGCATAGCCCTGTTAAGGAGCCTGCGTGTCTCCTTGCGTAGGTTCAAAAGTTCCCTGTTCCACCAGGGAACTTTATTCTTTCCCTTGCTTCTTTTTAGAGGACAGCTGCTCTCGTATGAGGCAGTGATCGCTCCATTGAGAAGTTTGGCAGAGGATTCTATCTCCTCTGTGTTTCTGGGTATAATAACCCTGTTTATTTTGTCCGAGAGGGCTCGTCTATAGGCGTCCCAGTCGGTATCTCTGGGGTTCCTGTACCAGCTCTCCTCTGAGGAGGGAGCGCAGTCCAGTTTGAACCTGATGTGTCGGTGATCCGACAATGAGGGTTCCGTTGATACGTACCAATTTTTGAACAGGGGGACCGCTAGTCTGGATCCCAGTGTGACGTCGATGACCTCCTGCCTCCGTTGGGTAACGAAGGTTGGAGTGTTGCCCCGATTTATTATCTCTAAATCGGTAGTGTACAGGTACTGTAATAGACTACTGCCTCTAGGATTGACCCCTGTGCTGCCCCAGCAGATATGGTGAGCATTGGCGTCACATCCTATGATGAGAGGCAGTCGTCTATCAGTACAGAATTGAACCATCTTCTCCAGTTCGGTTGAAGGTGGCGGTGTTGGCGAGTCGTAGGGAAGGTAGACAGAGCCGAAGACGATTTCCTCCCTAAGGCTCACCTTAATAGCAACCGCGTCCCTGGAACAAAGTTCGGGAATTGTTGTTGCTTTTATCTCCTTCGAGACATATATGCATACTCTAGGTATGTTGTGTGCGGAGGAGAAAATGGCTCCGTGCCGCCTGTCTAAACCTCGAATGGAGCCATGGCGAACCCAAGGCTCCTGAATCAGGGCAATGTGTATCTGTCCCGCAGCGGCCTGTCGTCCTACTAATGCGGAGGACGGCTCACTGTGTTGCAGATTGATTTGGAGTATTTCCATTTTTTTTTTTTTTCCTTTCCTTTTCTTTTTTTTTTTTTTTTTTTTTCCTTAACTACTCCTACTACTCTACTTTTCCTCCGAGCCCGACAGCCCCTCCATCGCTGTGTCCGTCATGCTCGGAGGCGCGTTGTTGCCGCCGCTTGGGCCGGCCTCTGCTACTTCCCCCCGGGGATGTTTTGGGTCCCAAAAGGACACCTTAATCACCCCCGCCTGAGCGCGGTAACCCAGGCTCGCAATCTTCGCTGCGGAGGCCTCATCGACGCCCAGAATGAGTCGAAGCCCCTTGGCCTCGACAACCTGAGTGCCGTGGACCTTCCACAGCTCTGTCCGGAGCTCCGGGTTATGCCGCGTCAGCCTACTGAAGATGGAGGCCTGGTCCATGGGTTTTCCTGGGACCGTAGCCACCATCTTCTTGTATTTGGGGAGCTTGTCCCCTTCCAGGAGCTGGAGTGACACGCCGTCAACGGGAGAGATGCCGCCTATGGCCGATCTAAGCCATGACAGCGACATCTCGTTCCCGCAGAACAGCTGCACCACTCCTTGCTCAGTTAGCCTGAAGCCGTCAAACTCGGGGAGAGGCCCCCCTGAGGGGAGCCCATCCATCCGAGTATCGAGGGCTTCTTGCAAACTGTCGGTCAGGGCAGCCGTTAGCCGCTCTTCTGGAAAACCAGCTGCGGCCACCGCCACCTTGACCCCTTTGCTTGCCACCTGACTGTATGAAAGGTCAGGCCTAGCTCTTTTTGTAGGTTTAGAGATGCTGGGGGGGGTCTCTTCCTCGGGCCGTCCCCTTTTGGGAACGTTTACCCGAGGTGTACCCTCCCCAGAAGTCCTCTCCACCCGCAATTTCCTGGCTCTCTTTCGAGCCGCGCCGCTGCGATTACGTCGCTTGGGTTGCCCATCCGTAGGGTTGAGCCCTCCAGCGACGTCCGAAATAGAGGGAGCCCCCGAAACGGAGATTCCCTCTTGTGTGGGAGGTGTGGGATTGGGGAAGGGCCCCCGTGAGGAGCCTTCTCCGGTGCCACGGGATAGGGTTGCCCCATTTCTGGAGCCACCCTTTCTAAGGAGGGGGGAGAACCCTGCAAAGGAATCTTCCCCGGAAGAGGTGGGAGAGGAGGCCCTGTGATCAGAGCACTCCTCAGAAAGGTTTTTATTGTTTTGGGAATTCATTTTTGAACCCACGAGTGAACAGGAAATGTGGTCGACCCCCGCAGAGCCTGTTACGGGGGCAAGGCTAAATACTATGAGAGGTCGCCCGGTTTCCCATAGGCATCGTTTGAGGTACCATCACCCCAGTACCATTCAGCCCTCGGCACGATGGCTTACACCTTGGCTTGGGGGATATTTATTGACCTCCCGGTCTAGATCCGCCGCCTTTTGTTTAAGCAGTGTCACCTCGTGCAGGGTGTGGTTCTTCACCACATGCTTACCAGCACCTCCGAAGGGGCATTGGTGAAGCTGGCGGACGGTCTTGGACGGTGATAGGCTAGGGCCAAAGCACTATGTTCGCGTCAACCGTCCCTGGTGTATGTCAACTCACCACGGTAAACCCAGTTAAGGGGCCGAGTGAGACAACACACTCCTTGACACCCTCAGCACCCTCAGATCCCTTTCAAACTCCGAGAGTACTAGGTAACAGCCATTTCCTCTTACGACAGACGAAAGACGCTCCCGGGAGCCTATATATGGTAGCGAAGAAAGAAAACCAAGAGAGAAGAGCGCCAGAAGAAGGGACCCAGCTGGCAGGGTCCAACAGCCAGGACCGGGGGAGATTTGCTAACATCGCCAACACCGTCCGCATTTGCGGGGGGGGGGGTAGGCGAAAAAGCAGGCCCACCCCTCACGAAGCCAGTCCAGGTCTAGAGCGCTGATTGGGGCAAAGAGCTCAAGCTCGACCCCTAATCATTCACAACCGTCGTCTTTAATCAAGAATATTGTCGCGTACTCCGAGTTGTATAACTTTTTTAATTTTCTATCCGCCACTCGATAAAAGTTTGAAAATTTCTAAAACTTTTCGTTATTTCTATCTCCTGTACATTTTGCAGTTTTTGTAAATATCATGCCAGGGCTTGAAAGTTAGCCAAGTTCATTTTCAATGTCTTAGCGAAGCTTGCTAAATTGCAACTGCTGTAAAGTTTTTTATGACATCTACCCCAAATCTTATTAAAATTCCATGATCAATTATTTCCGCATACTAAAGTGCAAATATAGTCAAGAAGTTGTTTACCTTTAAAGCAGAGACTTGGAGGAAAAATCTGGATTTGGAAGTAGTGATTCCTTAGGCAGTGTTTTTTTTTCTATTTGCAATTTTTTCGGCGAATTATCGTGGACTAACAGTACATTTAAAAATTTCATTTAATTTTGGAGACGTAGTCTTTTGAAACTAAACGTTTTATCAGCAACAAATTCTTTTTATTATTTTGTATTGAAATGCGCTTGATAAACTGGGCCCACAATAGAAAAATAATCATAATGTATCAGAAGCCTTTCCAACTAAAACAAAAAATGTATTTCAAGTACGTCAAGAAATATTCATTAATTACTTCGCTTGTATAGTGACGAGGAATTTTATTTTAATAATCTACTACAATGTTGCGGTATAGTCCCAGTAAAAAAAAAACGAGCTGATAATTACCAGCGCTAATTTTACCTGTTGTACAGCGTAAATAGCCTCGAATTGGCCACGACTCTGATTTCTGTGGATGTTTCTTTTTGTGTGAGTGTTTTCATGCTCAATAGTTGCGTTTTTTTGCTACAATTCTGCCTCCAGATACCAAAATTTGTCGTTTTTTAGCTCATCATTTTGATTCCAGTTTGCTACTTTTCATTCTGTCTCAAAAGACGGAAGGATGGGTAGTAAGCAGGGGTGGGGATGGGATGATGCGTTTGTAATAGATAGCTTAATATATGTGATATTAAGTTAATATTCGTGATATACTTTTTTATGTTTACTGATATCAGAATGATACATGAATGTCTATACCATCATCATTCATGATCTAACATAGCCTGAGATTCTCATGAAAGTCACATCCCACTTATAATTTCATTTTTGTCGTTTTATTGGTAAATGTCATTCTGGTAATCTACTGCCACCAGTCGCGGATCAGAAAATCGCACCTAATCATTAGGCATCTAGAAGTTATTGTCAGTTTTGCAAAAAGAAAACTTTTTCAATTTCGCAAAAATATTTCTCTCCTCAGAAACTTAGTTTCAAACTTGCTGCTGCTGCTGCCGCTGCTACTGCTGCTCTTCATTGCTCGAACTGAACTGACTGAGCCATTTATTCACGTATTTATTCAGAACAATAAAATTAAAATGTAAGAAAACTACTTCTAAAGGAGAAAGTTTAGATAAGAAACAATTATTGAAGTAACATTGTAACTGGGAATCATACTAAGTAGTTAATAAATCGATCGACGCAAAACAACTAAATGAACTTAGAGAGAAAAATGTTTTTAAATAAAACTAAATTAAAAAAATAATAATAAGCGTTATGTAAAAAAAGTTTAGTGAAACGGATAATTTAACTATTTAAAAAAAAATAAAACATAGTCAGCGTGTAGTCCGCGACTGTCGAAAGGAAAAGAAAATTGGAATAGTCTCACCAAGTCCTGACGGCTAGCCCAGTGACACTATATTCACTACACACCTTATACACTTTTATAAATATATATTTTAATTCACGGCGCGTTGCGATTTAGATACTTTTTATTTTGATGTGGTCCTGTTTCAGTCATTTAATAAAAAGCGCTCCGCATAGGAATTAAAAAAATAAAATTGAAAGCGGCACTGCACAAAAAAAATGGAAGCTAAGAACACTGTTTTCGGAATTCACTTCTTTGTTCGAATCGACGTTGAGACGCTCTCAGCTCAAAAAAAAGTAATACGTCTTTCTTAGATCCGACACAAATTATGACTCTTTGAATTCGTCTTTTTTAAAAATCGTGGGCTTGTTGACCACCCTTGATTATTTTGTTAGACGATTCTCTGGCGCCATTTTCAATATGCGCTGGTAGTCGAGCGCTATGAATGTGTGTCCACTTGGGTGGTAGATGGGTCACTCGGAGCGCCATACACGCTTAGTTTTAAGAAATTTAGCATAATGCTTTTTCATGTAAGGAAAGTGCCCTCTTGGAGCGTTTTTATTATATTGGTTCTTGCGATTCTAATATTTATCTTATGCTTGACTAATTTTAACCAAGTTGATGTACAGGGTGAGCGGTGAATAGAAAATGTAACGTACGTTAACAGAGTAAGGTAATATTAAATAGATTTTATAATATATCCAATAGAAGCATGTCAATTCGCAATGATAACATCTACGTTAGGACAATCATATTATATAGTCTGCTTTTATTTTATGTAAATGTTGACCAGTTTGTTTACCTTTACATTTTTTTATTTTTTGGAGGCGATACTAACAATTTACTGTTCGCCTACTTTGTTGTAAAAAGCCAATATTTAGTTACAAAAGTATGGATGTGGTTTGAAACTAGTTAGCTTAAAGAGATTAATTTTGCAACAGATTGGTAAAATGAAAAAATCATTTTAACTGATTAATTATAAATAAAATAAGCTATAACCATTATACTCTTCGCTGATTATTGCACTTTTTATATAATTCTTGCACATTCTACAGAATACTCTTCGCGTTTTTTTTTTGTAAATAACATTAGTTTTAGACATTTTTTGTTTAATTACAAAACATTAAAAATAAATTATTTTAATAATTAATAACTTTTTATTTATTGATCGATTTAGTTCAAAGACAACAGAGTTCCTCCTCTAGCTAACACTAACTTATTGTCCAAATTTCAATATAATAGGACTTTTCGTTCCGAAGTTATCGTGCGTACAAGAAGAAATTACAATCATAGGATTTATGCTATGATTGTAATTTTTAAAGCAGAGAAAGTCGAGTACCTGCAATTAAATATTGAATCTTTTTTATTCCCACAGAATCTAGTTCACGTCATTGGTTTCAACTAAAACCGTTAACAAATTAATTTGCAGTTAATGCACCTAAAAAATAGAAACTAACATGAGCATCTAAATGTGGAAATTACAAAATATCAAATATTATGCGTATTTTATGTTTAATAACCAGAAGAAGTAGCCCAAAATCTAAAATCCGACTACGAATTTATTGGTGTATTATAAATCAATGTAATCCTCCCATCGAGATCTTTACTTTGATACATGTCTCGATATGGTGTAAAAGCTATTTTTAATGTCAGAGACGATATGACAGTCAGCGGACGCGCTATTGTATTTTTATAGCCCATATCATATCACTCTTGACATTCAATGAGGTGTCATTGAATTTGCCTCAAGAGTGAAATGGGCTACAATAAAATACAATATAGTGCGCTTACTGACTGTCTTGTCGTCTCTGAGTACTGGACTTTTATAAATTTTATAAAAGTCCAGTAGTCGCGCCGCTATAATGAAACATCCATACCCGCATACATAGCCAAAATCATAACCCTCTCCGGGTTATGATTTTGGCAGTCTATGCAGTCTATCTTTTCACCTTTGCCGTAGTCGGGTAAAAAACCTTTTCTTGTGTTTCCCCAATATATATGCACCGATATGAAGATATTGTTACGTATTTCCACCTCTTAGGAAACACCCTATATGAATCTGTGGGTTCTAAATAATTTTAACAAGGGGTAAACCACTAACACTTTATTTAATAATTTACTGACTATACAATACTTCAAAATAACCTTTACACTTTGTTTCCTTGATATTTAGCCTCACTTTTGTTACCTAACGTCACTTTTCAACTCCTTCACTTTTATAAAACTTCCCTTCCCTACGCCGGTAATCGCACCTTATATACTCTGAAATTGCCTCTAGATCAATCAAGAATCTTCTCCCATCACACTCTAGAAAAATCTATCTCTTTCTACAAGTTTCCAGTCACTCACTATTAGGCATAGACGTATCAATCTCCAGTTTCAAGGGGGTGTAATACATAACACTGCCCCCTCCTTAAGCCTGATCGACTCGATCAGGCAATTCAGAATCATCAGTGTATTTCGCCAGTCTGCCCAAATGCACGATCTTCATCTTGGACTTTTTGCTTTGCTGAATCCGATAGACGACATCATTAATTCGGGTAATAACAGTGTACGGTCCATCCCAAGGTGATTTCAGTGACTTTCATTTCCTTCGCTGCGGGTTGTACAGCCAAACCAGCTCTGCCACCTTGACGAATCTTTTTGGACTACCTTTCCAGTCGAATCGAGCCTTCATTCGATTACTGGCTGGTGATGGCTCCGCTATATCGTTAGCCAACCTCTTGCAAGGAGCTCCGGCGTTGAACCCTTCACCCTTACTTCCAGTCTGTGGTCCCCTATTGGCTGCACAAATCTTGCATTTGTGACACCAAGCCTCCACATCCTGACGACTTTTTATCCAATAAAATCGTTCTCGTATTTTCTTCAGGGTCTTGTTAACACCGAAGTGTCCATCGGATGTTCCATTGTGCACTTCCTGAAGCACCTTCGCTACTCGACACCTGGGAATCACTAGACGCATAACCCTCTGCTTTCCATCCGGGCTTTCCCATGCTCTCCGCAACAACCCGTTCATGACTTTAAGTGAGTCCCACTGCGCCCCTAGTGCCTTCACTCCCACTCTTTTGCCTGAAACATCCTTCCATTTTGGACGAGTTACCCTTTCTTTGGCTCTCAATATAGGCCCAATTTTCTCATCGTTCAGTTGCTCTTGTCTGAGCGCTTCATCTGTCCTATCATCTGGCACCTCCACCTTGACAATGTTGACTGCTCCCGTGACCTGCGGTTTCTCCTGGTGGTAGTACTTGCAATCTTCCTTGCACCTTCTTCCGGATGAAATATCAGCATCTTTCTGGGGTTTCGATTTATTTTCACATCCTGGTAGCAGTGGACTTCTCGGAATGCTTCGAAGCTGAGAAATCTTTACTACTATCGGGGTGCCACGTTGTTCCCTATCTGTCACAGCCCCTCTGGTACCAGCTTCCTCTGATTTTCCCCTCAGCTTCACAGCGTCGGCCTCTACTCTCTCCAAGCTCTTCCGCGGACACTCTAGCTGGATATGTCCGAGTTCTCCGCACCTATAACATTTCATACGCCGTCCACTTGGCCTTCCACTACTTCTATTCTGAGTCTCTTCAACCTTTCCAGCATTCACATTCCTCGACTTTCGATGTCGACAGTCTCGTTTGATATGTCCTGCTCTGCCGCATTTGTAGCATTTAATACCCCCGCTTGGCTTTCCTTGTCTTCCCTCAGTATCCAATTTAGCCAGTAACTGCTTGCTCATTTTATACATCTTGATTAACCTGGGGTCCCGGTTCTTGTTTTCTGGTTGCGATTCTTCAATACTCACAGCTTGTACTCTTGGACTCGGGGTATCCTGAAAGACAGGTTCCACCTCCAGCGCACGTACCAACGCTTCGCTGCTGTTCTGGTATCGAGATAGCCTGAGGACTCACCTGATCTCTTTCAATTCTCTTGGCGCATTAGTCATATGCTAAATGTGCCAGTCTTTCCACCGCAGCTTCAAATTCTTGGAGACTCTCTCCAGCTTTCTGAACGTGCAATTTCAGCTGAGTCTGGTATACTTGAGCAAGGTGTTGATCGCCATATCGTAGATCTAAGGCAGCTTCTAAAACTCTAAAGTTCCGTTGTTAGTCTACCAGAATTGTCTGGAGCAACTCCAATGCTTGGCCTCTTAAAGCCACGATTAATGACTTAGCCTTATCTTCGTCATTCCAGCTGTTTGCACTCGTTGCTGCCTCAAACTGTGTCTTGTAAGTCATCCAGGAACTCTGACCATCAAAGGAAGGAAGTTTTAATCGCTGGCCTGATGATACCACTGGCTGGTTTCCTCTTTCCCTCAACTGTTGTTTAAGCTGGTCTATTTGTCCCTCTACCTGGTGCATTTTCCCAATGACTTCATTTACTTCTTGTTTGACTCCACTAACTTCTTCCGCTACCTTATTTTTTAGTTCTTCAGTGACGGCAAATATGGCACTCTGTTGGCCTTCTATAATTTTCCTTAGTTCGTCTCTTTCTTCTTGTTGTTTAATGTTCAAGTTTTGCATGATTTTTCTCAATTCTTCCTGACGTCGTTTCTCTTCTTCTTGATGGCGTTTCTCTTGCTCTTGTTTTTCCTCTTGACGTCGTTTCTCTTTTTCTTGATGTCGTTTCTGTTGCTCTTGCTTTTCCTCTTGACGTCGTTTTTCCTCTTGACGTTTTTGTTCTTTTTCTTGTCGTTTTCTATCCCGTTCTTCTTTCTCTTCCTGGCGTTTCATTTCTTGGTCCATCATCTTTTGCATTTGGGCGAATAAGTCCGGTATTTGTTTTTCGGATGCCATGCTTCTGGTCGTTACCGGCATATAATTACGATAAAATCAGCAAAATTTAACAATTACGTCACTATCGAAAATGGAACTGTCCAGAAAAAACTCAAAATGGCACGAAAAAGTCTTATCTAGAGTCTTTGTCACTTAACCTCTAATGTCCAAATAAGATGTTTCAAGAATGTCTCAAAAAATGCACTTAACACTATTTTCCTGTTCGAAAATAATCCTCGAACAATGTCCAGTAAATTAGTCCTCCCTGCGTGGTAGCACTAACTCCGAGAATACTGTCCCAGTCTTCTCAAACACTTCCGAAAAATCCTCTTGTTAAAATTCCGCTTCTGACATCAGTTGTTACGTATTTCCACCTCTTAGGAAACACCCTATATGAATCTGTGGGTTCTAAATAATTTTAATAAGGGGTAAACCACTAACACTTTATTTAATAATTTACTGACTATAAAATACTTCAAAATAACCTTTACACTTTGTTCACTTGATATTTAACCTCACTGTTGTTACCGAACGTCACTTTTCAACTTCTTCACTTTTACAAAACATTTTGAATACTTTGGTTCCTAGTTCCTAGTTCCAAAGCTCCATACCCGCACTAATCTTACGCAAATTGGGTTTCCGCAGAATCATCTGAATTTTTGGTATATTGCAGCTTTTGTCATCCTGAACAAAAGCATTGATTAAATAGAAATAGATACTTAACCAAAGAATTTGTACTGTTAGTTCCGGTCTTAAATTCATAGAGGTCGTGCGCCTTTTCGAGTCGAAATTTAAGCTGGGGTTGCAAGCAAGGAATGATAGATTAAATCTGCCCCTGCTTGGTTTGCAAGTCGGGTAAATTAATTCATGAATGAAATGAAAGGTTGGTCGGGCGGGCCCGTGGGGTGCGGAGGGAGCTAGACGACCTAGCAACTAAGACTGCAGTGCTGCAACCAACGTTGCCAATGATTCGGCATAAGATGATCCACCTACTCGCAGAAAATTATCCGATTTTGTAAGAAATTATCGGCGTTTTTTACTTTTAAAAATAGCATGGAAAATAGTTACATGTGTATATATTGTTTATAATACTATAATCGACTAAAAACATTATGTTTAATTAGTCTTAAAAATTATTTTACGAAGAAGAGCTTTTTTATTGTTTTATTGTCTTGATGCAAAAAGAATAGGTAGGTAGGTATATGAAACTTATTTAATAGGAATGAATAAATTTTTTTTTATTCAAGAAAATACCAGGAAGAAAATAAAATATGTTTTATATATAAAAGAAATATAAATACAATAAAAAAATCACAAATATTTGGCAGGCATCACCATTTGTAGCTATAGTGTAATAGATTTATTCCAAATGTACCCCGAAACGAAAAATTAAAGATACCTACTTCACGTATAAAAATTGACTCATGTAAAAGAGGCCAAGAATATTGAATATCATGCTTTGGCAACACTTTTATTTAGTTTTTCGTAAATACCGAAAAAATTAAGAATTTTAGAAAATAATGTTTTACATGACAAATGTTGCTAATAAAAAGACCTACAAAACCCAATAATAAATTTTCCAATAGGTTAATTTGTTTATCTGCAAAATTAAAAAAAACGTCAAAATGGCCTCTTATTTCAATTATTAATAACTTATGATAAATTAAGCCTTGTGACATCGAAATTATCGGAAGTTGTAAGTCTCAATTTACTTTAAAAATGCTAAAAATTTCAAATCGATGTCTTTTTAAGGTTTTTGCAAAAAGTTATTTGTTTATTAAAAACTTGCTTTAGTAAAATTGTCGTAATTTTTTTTTTTAGACATTTTAGAGTTACGGATCAAAGTGGCTTCACATTTTGACAAGTTGTACTATCATGTAGATATCAAATTTAATTGATTTTCGCAAATTTCTTTGTTTAAAATCGAGTTCGAAAAACACTTGCGTTTTAAAGTTATAAACAAATTGAATAACTTATTTATTTTTAAGGGTACGTCGTTCGGGCTAGGATCATTTTAAAGCTACGATTTTTCTGCGAATTTAAAAAGAATAATAAATGCTCCAAGTCACTTGGGAACTGAGATAATTTTTTTCTAAAATTCTTAGTTTTTTGGTATTTACGAAAAACTGATTTTCTCAACTTTACGAATTATTTAAACAATGTGGCACTAAATAAAAAGTGTTGCCAAAGCATGATATTCAATATTTTTGGCCTCTTTTACATGAGTCAATTTTTACCCAGATAGCACACGATATTCTAAGAATAATCTGAAAATCTTCCCAAAAAATATTATTCGATTAATTATAAAAAATATCTTTAAATTATACTCTGAATAACCAAATAATTTATTATTATTTTTAGAATATCTTCTAATAAATAACTTTAGAATAATTGAAATACATAAGTATGGAATATATTTTGAATATATTTTATGAATAATTGCAAAACTTATCTTTGGATTATTATTTTAAAAATAGTTCATAAAATAATATGATAAAAATATTTTAATAAGAGAAGTATAGAATATGTTTGAAATATATTTTATAAATAATTTAATAGGTTAACTTTTGACTATTAATTAGACTACTCGTGAAATCGTAGGTTTATATGGCGTGCTTCGTGCTTGACAATTTGGGGTTTGCTTGTTTTATTTCATTGTTCGTTATGTTTGCGATTATGTGCAATCAAAAAAACAATTAAAGAAGGTAAGTGAATCGATAAATTTTTCGTCTATTTAAATATATATGATGTATCTTGGATATGGACAAATCATTTTTGTCACGCCATCAACATCAATTAACCTAACCTAACTTTATAAAAGCTATATTTTAGCTGGTTTTAAAATGAATATTTGTTTCCGTTATTAGGAAGAAAATAGGTATTAAACTTCACTTCTTTACACAACAATCCTTTTTTTAAATATGTGTCTGTTAAAGTAGTATTATATGGTAGGCAGTATTATATGCAACTGAAAATAAGCAGTACGCTTCCGATTGATCTTTGGCTAAACTTATTACTAGGTCAGTGTCACTTTTAATGTTTACATATTTTAGGTACGTAATTTATTCTTCGCTTACGCATTATTATTTAAAAAAACCAACAAATACAAAGAATGACCTACTAATCAGTTTGGACGTTATCTGTCCTGTGCTGGAATCTTAAATTCAGATGCGTATATTGTTCTGTTTTTAAAAATTTGCTCGTGATTTATAAAGTACCATTAGCACATGTCTATAAATGAGTTATAGTACTTAAAGTAGTAAACAATTCTGTTTTTTTATTAACAGTTGAACAATCTGGCGAGATTGGGTGGTGGAACGTATTGAGGGTGGAGAAGATTTTTGACAAAACTTATCTCAGGGAATGTTTTAATATTATTTACTTTACATGGACATAGAGACTGGAGAAAACCTTTGGAGATTCTATTTTATGCAATGTGATTATTGGTAAGGCTACGGTTTTATATATGCACATATTTTTTTCTGTTCTCTATTCAGTGTGAATGTGTGTGAGGCATTATGAAACAAAAGTTGACATATCCAATTTCTCCATACTACACTGCTTAATTGTCTAACGCTATAAAATGTATGGGTATATGGTATATGTTCAATTTCAGATGCAGTTTAAAAAAATAATATTGAGGTCACTTCAAAACAATAAATTGAAGTTTATGGCTAACTAAAGAAAAGAAAGAAAAACCAGAACCGCTAGTAAGTAGTAGCCTTTGCATTCTTCAAATAAGCTAGCAGAGACCTACATGGACTGAAGTGTATATTTATTATATCATTCTTCTTCCAACGACTGAATTTACTATTTAAGTTTTGTTCCGTTATTGGAATTTTAGAAAATGTTGCGAGAGTAAATATTTAACAAATAAATCTTTAACCCAATTATTAGGAGTGTCTTATTTTGCTTTTATGTAATCTATATATTCCTTATCTAAAATATTTATAAACTGCCTGAAATGTAATTATTGTATTTTTTAAAGAATAAGTTAAAAATGTCCGTATTTGAACATTCTGTATAACAAATTATTTCAAAATGAAAATATTTGTAGTTACTCTTGTACGTCATTTCCTAGAAAGAAACATGCGATAGGGAAATCTTTATTATTTTTGGCCATAAACTTTTTTTCTTAGCACGTGTATTTTAAAAACTATTAGACTACCCAAGTTGAACCATAACAAGACTATTACTATGAATTTTCACTCAATAATTTCAGTTTGCAAAATAGTTAGATTTAAATTTAAAGATTAGGTATGAAGTAATCTTCCTATTTCGTAGTTTTTAATTTAGCAATTTTGGAAACGAATGGAATTATTGAGTGGAAACTCTAGTAATAGTCTTGTTATGGTTTTACTTAGGTAGTCTTATAGTTTTTTAAATGTACGTGCTAAGGAAAAAAGTAATGGTCAAAAATATTACATATTATTCTGAATTAATATAAAGATAACCTGAAAATATGATCCAAGATTAAACATAAAAATATCCTAAGAATAATTTAGTATTATGCACATATAGTTTGGGGTTAGTATAAAGATAACTTGAAAATATAATCTATGATTAACCATAAAAATATATTCTCAAACTATTCTAGATTCTCCAGAGAATACTGTGCGAATTATTCCGAAATTATTCTAAAGAGACCTATAGTTGTACCGTTTGTTACTTCTAGGAATATCCTTAAAAGATAATAATTATTTTCGTGTTATTCTAAGAATAATTAAATATTCTGTAGGAATATCTTAGGAATAACATAAGTTTATGTTTTTGCTATCTGGGTATACATTTGGAATAAATCTATTACACTAATGTAAATTTTTGTCGCATCGGTAATTTAGCTCAACATGTTAGAGCGCTCGTGGTTGTACGGTTGGCTCCGAGCCTCGATCCGGGGACGCAATTTCCTGTTTTAAAAGAACTATATAAATAAATTTGTTATGATGATGATGACATAAATCCGAGGGTCGGGGGATCGATTCCTACCCAACACGATTTTTTTTTTTTTTTTTTCGTTAAAAATATATAAATATTGTCATATAATTAAACTGCATCATATATTCATTTGAAATTGTTACACAATGCAGAGCAGGTCTTGATCTATTTAATGTGTTAATTTTAAATACAAATGTCAATAATTGAATCAGCTGTGAGTATAAGAAAAATAAAAAATTATCTCAGCTCACAAGCGGCTTAAACATTCTCTTTTCTTTTAAAATTCGCAGAAAAATCGTAGCTTTCAAATGGTCCTAGTCCCAATAATGGAGTACGATTAAAAATAATTGAGTTACTCTATTTGTTTATAACGCGAAAATGTACGTGTTTTTCTAATCCGATTTTAAGCAATTAAATCTGTGAAAATCAATTAATTTTAAAATATACTTGATGGTACAACTTGTACAGAAGATAATCCATTTTCGGTCATTAGTCTACGGTGCTTAAGAAAAATCATATTTTTAATAAACAAATTTGCTTTTTGCAAAAACCTTAAAAGATATCCATTTGAATTTTTCAGAGTTTTTTAAGTACATTGATACGTACAACTTCCGATAATTTTATCAAAAACTTTTCTAATGTTTGGGCTACATTTGCTTCACTGTGTATAAAAATTTTCAAAAATAAAAAAGTTTATCAATTGGTGAAAATTGTAATACGTAAAATTCAAATATCTAGTTTTCCTACTTTTTAAGGAAATTAAAATGCGAACTGTGTAAAAACAATTAGTACAGTTAAAAGCGCTATTGTATGTACTTTAATTGAAAAAAAAAACAGCGTCGATAGAAACATTATAGTTTTGAAGATATGACGGTGGAAACAAAAAAAAACACATTTTATTTAAAATACTTTTCCCATTTTTTTAATTTAAGAAGGTCCAGACCACGAAAAAATGTCGTGAAATACGATTTGATATGTCCAGTGACATGCTTAATAAAACCTACCATGTTTGACGCCAGAAAAAAAAACGGCACGATAGAGTCTCGAATTCGCTCCTCTAATTGTATTATAGTAGGTACATTTATTTGTAAAAATCGCTGAACAATGATCACTTGACGCTAAGAAGACAGACACGTCTCTCTCTCTCTCTTCCTCTCTGTGATGAGCGTCCACTGGATGGGCGTTTTCTTTATTTCAACATTTTTTTCTGGTTGAAACCATCTGTGATGGAATATGGTGGAATGACGTCATCAACTGATGAACACGCCAATTTAGCAATAAAAGAATAGTTTTGTTGGTTTCATCCTAACCTAACATTAAGCTTGTTTACTTTCTGCTTTCGTTCCGCAGAGTCATTCGTAATCATAAGGTACATGTCTCATGTGTTGTCTCTGCCCCTATCATGCAATTTTGTATGATCCATTGAGTTAGAAGGTAGGGAGAAGCTGTCACGTGATCAAGAACGGCATAAGTTCGCCATCTTGTTACTACTTTTCCGTCAAATAGTGACAGTTTGTTTTCCGTGCGATTTATTGTGATTTTTACTGATAGTTTGTTAAATTTTAGACAATAAACATTAAAAGGACTATGGTGTCGTGTGCTAAAAGAAGTTTCTCTTCTAGAGATGGCGTTGACAAGAAGAAATTAACGGGAATAAGATTTCATAGGTAGTGTAAACAACAAACAGAGCCGTATTAAAAAAAAACAGCTAATTAAATGTTTTTTTAATATACTCAGGTTATATATTTCGTAGAATAGAAACAAATGGTGTATTTTAGGAAAACATTGCACATTTTATATATCAAGGTAAATAAACACTGTTAAAACCCTTGCATTTATTGAATTGAACATTTATTTACGTTATCCAGATAGACCGTTCTTATTATTTTAATTGATCCGGATCTGACAAAACCACCATATTGTTACTACATTTAGCCACGCCTACCGATGCCGTTTCTGTATAGGAAATTTGTATAGGGATGTCTTCTCCCTACCTTCTAACTCAATGGTATGATCATATGATCATTGTTCATTGAAATACTGTTTATTATGTTCACTGCAAACGAAAGCAGCTTTTGATTACTGTTCATTTCAATCCTGTTTATTATGATTACGAATCACTCTGCTGAACGAGAGCAGCTTTTATTCCAAGTCTCTTTATCTGAGTTGCAAGTAATGTATGCAGAAAATGATTAATGAATAGTAGAAAAAAATTTAATAATTAAAAGGGTGCCACATATGTAAAAATAAAAAATTATATTTTACAAACTGTGGCACATCATGCTGATGCTGTTGGATCAGTCGTGTATTCAATGTCATTACATGTTATTTTTATAGTTATCCGATCTAAGAATTCCATAATTTTATACAATGTTATTGTCTATAACTAACTTTTGAGGTTAGATTCACATCCACCAAACAACATTCATCAGTCCACCATCACAAGTTTATGGTTGGACAGTGATGCAATTTATTCTGAGGTGATGCAACCAGATGATATCCATCATAAATAAAAGAACAAATTTTAACCATCTGGTTGATCCACCAGACAATAAAGGAACAACATTGGTGCCATTGGTGGAACTGGTGCCACCTGATGGACTCAACGTTGAAATAAAGAAAACGCCCATGTTTTCAAAGATTAGTACACGATTAGTACAAATAATGATCATTATTGAATTATCAATGGTAGCAAGAAGTAATATCGCGTACTACGGTAGGCGGGGCATACCCGAGCTCGGCGCTCAGACGTTAGCGGTAGAGCAGAGGGAAAGTCAACTGTTTTGTCGAGTGCCACATTATTATGGGATTACGTTGCTTCGGACATTCATCGATAGGTACCGCCACTCTCCAATAATTACGGGAATAAGTATCTATTTCTATTTAATCAATGACAAAAGTCTTCATGGCCACGATGCTCCATATTTAGATTTTGGCGCCTATAGAGCACCATTATCATTACCATTAAAATATATTTATTTCGTTTTACAAGAATACATGTCAGATGGTATTTCATTTATCTTAATTTTATATATCAATTAGCACATACATACAAAATAATTCCGCCCGTTACACGAATCTACGTCCACTTACGAAACAGAATGCCGGCGGTAGGCAAAGACAATAGCCCTATCTGTTCGTATAAAGAATTGCAGCCACACAACATCAGCGTAAAAATTTAATCAATGGTAAAAGTGTGTTCTACGTCCTATTTACTAGATAAGGATTATCTATCAAATAAATTGAAAATTAATAATTTTATTAAAAGGATTGGGATTATGTATCAAGTATACAGGGAAATCAAACTAAAACCCTGCTGCAGATAATGCGTCAATCATTAAAATAGTATGTTATGAGGGAAACCATATACGTATTAACTATATACTGGTAACACGCTATAAGCCACTATGTACGGAATTGAGGCTAGAGAAGGAGATAGTTTTCCATCTTTTTTGGATCCAACGCGCACGCTTCGACGACACATCGCGCTTTTGTAATAGGTCAGTGGTCATGTGGCCAATTTCTCCGATTAGATTGTGACTATTTGCCTTCTATATTCAGTAGAACGGTCACAATCTCGCGTCATTAAGGCATGCGCACCATACCCAAAGTCCTCTTAAAGGATAGAGAGACAGGCTTTCCTTGGCGTCAAGTTACGAACGAAACTCATAGTATATAGTTAATATGTATATGGGGAAACTGAATATTCCACGATGCGCTGGATGTCTTATTACTTGAGTAGGTAGTTTTATAACATTTTTATAATGCATATTTTGATTATTGAATTACCTAACTTCATGTGTTTGATGTTGCTGAATTTAATTCTAATTCAATTCAAATAGACGACGATATTGACAGCTGCCAACTGTCAATATCGTCTATTTGACATCAGATTTGAATTCAGCAACCTCAAAAACATAAAGTTAGGTAATTCAATAACCAAAATATGCGTTATAAAGATGTTATAAAACTACTCAAAGTAATAACTTATGATGGAGCTTTGGTGCTCCATAGGCGCCAAATTACTGAATATAGTTCATTGTGGCCATGAAGACTTTATACCAAAAATTCACACTATTCCGCCGAAACACAATTTCCGTAAGATTAGTGAGGGGTATGAGGAGCTAAAATACTGAATATAGAGCATCGTGGGTATTGGATAATTTTGTTCAGGATGAGGGTTAGGTTGAGGTTAAGAACGCGCGAAAAGCTGCGAGAAAGAACACCAGTCTGAAAGTACTTTGACTATATGTTTCTTGGGTCGCTGATTACGAAAATCGGGGTCTCGTAATCCTAAAAGTTGGGGAATACCCCTAAAAACGCAAACAACACCCCTTTTAGAGGGGTTTTGTCAATAATTTTAATAGAAATCAAAAGACGAATCCAATGAAATCCCCTTATTTAAATATTAATTTGCAAATGTGGTTGATTTATACCAAGCATTCCCAAATTATATGATTAGGGATAATCAGGGAGGGTTAATACCACTCCTATATCGACTTAAAATTGGTTAAAAGATTTCTTTCCTACTTTTTGCTTCAAGTTTGGTTGAATGGGCATTACTCAGCAAAAGTTAATTATTCTCAACCCTTAAGGAGGTGAAACTACCCCCTCCTACCCCTAAATTGAAGCATGCTTTGAAAAACGAGGGAGATTTTTTTTCATGCATTTTCATTTTATTTCTGTTGAAATATTATTATAAAAGTTTTGAAATTTATTCTAACCCTTTTGGAGGGTTAAGCCACCCCCATATCAAAAAATTGTAAAAATGGTAAGAAATATATGTTTTCTACTATTTGCTTTAAATTTCGTTGAATGGGCATTTCCGGGCAAAAGTAAATTATTTTCAACCCCTAAGGGGGCAAAACTACCCCGCCTACCCCTCCATTTAAGGGGTGACAATATTTTATTTTTGCCTAATAAGAAAGCCTATGTAACCAAATTTGGAACTTTAAGTAAATAAATATTTTTTACCAATTTACCAATTTACCGGTTTTAACACCTTAAGGGTTGAGAATAATTTACATTTGCCCGGCAATACCTATTCAATCAAATTTGGAGCAAAAAGTAGATAAATAATATTTTTTATCAATTTACCAAATAGGGGTGGTTTTAACCCTCTCCGATTATCCCTAATCATGTAATTTGGCTATATTTGGTATAATTTAACCACTTTTGTAAATTGATATTAAAGAAAGGAAATTTTATAGGATCCATTTTTATTTTTATTTAAATTATTGGAGAAAACCCCCTAAAGGGGATGTTTTTTTGCATCTTTAGGGGTGCTCCCCAACTTTCAAGGTCGCGGGACCTTAATTTTCGGAATCAGCGACCCAAGAAACGTATAGTCAAAGTAGTTTCGGACCGGTGTTCTTTCCTGCAGAACCCCCCCCCCTGCGTTTTGAATGAACTAAATATACCAAAAATTCAGTGATTCCACCGAAACTCAATCTGCATAAGATTAGTGCGGGTGTGGAGCTTTGGTACTCCATAAGAGCCAAAATATTCAAATTGGAGTATCGTAACCATGGAGACTTTTGTTCAGGATGACAAAAGCTACAATATACCAAAAATTCAGACGATTTTACCGAAACCTCATTTTACATAAAATTAGTATTGGATTTTGGAGCTTTGGTGCTCTATACGAGCTAAAATACTAAATATGGAGCATGGTGGCCATGCAGACTTTTGTTCAGGATAACAATAGGTACCTACATATACTAAAAATTCAGACGATTCCGCCGAAACCCAATTTGCATATTAGTGCGGGTATGGAGACACTATTCAAATTAGCCGCCTGGCGTAGACTAAGTCCCACCCGTTCTCTCTAAAACCGTATGTCACTGCACTACCGGCCAAAACTGATATAAATACAATATCTATATGCGCATGCATTTGGTTTCTGCGTAATCACCCAGGTATGCTATAATTGATGTTTTTATATGTTTAGGCACAGTAGAGAAATGTACAGTAGACTCACTCCCTATCTATACTCTATGTATAAAAAATGGTTTCGTTTTTTATACTCTAAACTACACCGACTGCGCAAGACCACGCGCACAGAGGGGAATGGCGCCAGTTTTAAAATCGAGTACCGAACTCTCCTATTGGCGCGCTGTAATCGAGAACTAACTTGTTTCGTACTGAGTGTAGTCCACGCATCGATGGTAAGAGTGGGGGGTCATGGACAAAAATGAGGGGAAGTGACCCAACTGTATATTATTAAACTGTGGTTTAGGGAATGTACGGTTTGAAGTCCTCTTTCGAGCAGCTTCCTCCTATCTGACGATTACAGTAGGTACGTGTGAGAAGAAGTTTACAACACAAGGACACAGATTATGGCTTCTATTCGACCCTTCTCTTTCCAACACCAACTTTTCATCTTAACGGCTGTAAAAACCAAGAAGCATAAACAGAAGGGAGTGCTGAATTTTAACTTTTGTTAGACAAAGACGACGAACATTTTGTAACGTCATTATAGACAGAATTAAACAATATGGCTGACAATTGTCAAAGACTATTTTAAAGGTTTTTGGATTTTTTTCTCATATTCGGTTGTGGAATTTTGCAATTTATGTTCTTAGTGTTTACTTTGGTAAATTTAGACTGTTTTCTTATTTATGTACAAACACCTAATAATCAGAAGAATATTTAAGTGTCTATTTTGGCGTCATTTCGCTCGCGTTGTATTGATTAGCTATCGCCGTATTGAGCACTCATTGTGCTGTGCCTATTCTTCTAGCGCTAAAGCTTGCATTAGTTCAGTCCCACATCCCCAATCCGGACTACGTCACTGCCTCGTTCGAAGCATGGATACCACCCTGGAAAAGTGATTGTCCGAATGAATCAATTTACTGCGATATCTAACGGTGAATAGCGAGATTTCCAAAGAATTTGTGCTCATTCTACAGATTCCTGTCCATTAGGCCGTGGCACTTTGAAAACATTTGTTTTATTTTTGTGCTCATTTAAAAAACCGTCAAGAGATTCAAAAAACATTTTAATACCTTTGCCACCAAAAAAATAATTATAGGCTATAATTATTAAAAAAGATTAACAGAATTATAATATTTAAACATTATAAGTATGTTGATGTGTTTTAATTGTTGAAGGTTAATTGAATTAACTCATTTCAATTTACAGCTCAGTTATTAACGACATACATTACTACACGTACATACATAACATCTGGCTTCTGGCTACCATAAATAAACTACACTATAGATAGGACACTCAATGTTAAAATTTTGAATCACAAAACATCAAGTAGCGACATCCCTTGCAGGGACACATTACTATGTGTAAATTAAAATTTGCAGTTCTCCCATTTACCTACAACTACTAGGTATGATTTTTACAGAACACTGTAATAATGGTTCTGGCCCACACAAAGCGGCAAGTTTAAAAAATTTAATAAGGATTAAAAACACTTGATATTACTGTTTCACAATTATTATTATTCAGATTTCCTGGACATATGTTTTCGGCCTTTCGACCATTATCAAAGAATTATAACAGCTAACCTAAAAGTGACCATTACAAGATATTTATAGGATTTGAGAGGTATAGATAACCTAATTAACATTTTATTACTTATTTCTAATATAGGTACTACTCGGAATTTATTTTAAATTTTAATTACTAGTTCTGGGTATTTCCTAGTAGTACCTATATTAGAAATAAGTAATAAAATGTTAATTATAAGTTATCTATACCTCTTAAATCCTATAAATATCTTGTAATGGTCACTTTTAGGTTAGTTGTTATAACTCCTTGATAATGGTCGAAAGGCTGAAACATGTCAGAGAAATCTGAATAATAATTGTGAAACAGTAATACCAAGTGTTTTTAATCCTTATTCTATTTAGTACGTTTCACCAAAAACCTACCGCAGACTCAGTTCAGTTAATTAAAAAATATATATTTGCATAAGAGGTGGCCTTTATCTTGGCAGAGGGTACAATTAGACCTGGTCTTTTCATCACCAAATAATTAGATATTTAGTCGCTACATTCTCTGTCAAATCAACAACTTTTTTATTGTCAATTTGTCAAATAATGTACCGAATAGATAACTAATCAGAGGTAGAAGAGACGTCTTTATGTACCTAATTTTACTGAAAAAAAAGTAACAGCCACAAAAAATGTATTAACTACTTAAAAAAAAGCAATGATATTTAAAACTTTTATTTAATTTACAGAGATTTCTCTTACTCTTTTGTACTTAGGTACCTACACGTTTTTTGTATGCAATTTTACACACGGGGTCTAAATCTTTACGACTAGTAACTTTGCCATTGACAATATTATTAACAATGTTAACATAATAATAAACACACATATATTAAAAGTTATATCCACAAAAATGTTTTTTAATTTCCTGTGGCTTTCACAAAAAATTTCACTCATTTTGGTCAACAAGTCTTGATTCCTTGGAACACAATAAGGCCTCATTCGGGTAGTCATGCTGTCAGAAATTAAATAAAAGTACATACAATTTGTACAACAAACACATATTAATTAAAAAAACACACCTTATACCTTTTAAAAACTTATATCTTCTATTCTGCTAACAAACTATACAAAACACCAAACAGCTCAGTACCTATACGTTCCAAAATGTACACCAAAACCCAAAACTAAGGCGAGAAATTCAAATATGGCAGATCTGAGATCTGTCAGTTTGGAAACAACATTGCGTCATCTTTTGGACAAGAAAGGAATTGAAAAATATGGTGATGTGTCCCTACTACAGATGGCTCTGAAAAACGTGTTGTCATATGTCGGATTCAAGTGCCCTCCCCCTGCTGGCTACCAACTAACTGCCTCTGCCTCTACTTATAACCATTGATTAAATAGAAATAGATAATTATTCCCGTAATTATTGGAGAGTGGCGGTACCTATCGATGAATGTCCGAAGCAACGTAATCCCATAATAATGTGGCACTCGACAAAACAGTTGACTTTCCCTCTGCTCTACCGCTAACGTCTGAGCGCCGAGCTCGGGTAAGCCCCGCCTACCGTAGTACGCGATATTACGTCTTGCTACCATTGATAATTCAATAATGATCATTATTTGTACAAATCGTGCAAGATCGCTAAAGAGTAGGTTGAACGGATAATGTTCCTCTGGCTTTGTGACGTCATGTGTTTATAGCAAATCGCGGCAATATATCAAATTAGACATTTCTTCTAATTATTTGAATATACAGTGCGTTTACTGTGACTAAATAAACCACTTATAACAAGGGGACGTTATAAAATATAAAGTTTTTCTTCTAATTATTCATTTGCCATAAAATTATATATTTCTGAATAAACATAAAATTTGAATTTAGTTAGACCAAAACATTTTAAAAATTAATGTATCTTTTTCGATGGATGAAAAAACTATTGCTTTGCCTAAAAACAATGTACTTAGACTTCAAAAATTCCATATTGTGCATATCATGAAATAAAAATGTATAGCAGTTTAATTTTGGCATATAACTATTTATAATTACGACATAAAAGAGTTTCCCATTGTTAATAACTATAGTTTATTTTTCTTGGCAATGAATTATAAATATATATTTTTTAATATTTCACAGTTTATTAAACGTACAATACATTTATTAATATTTGTAAGCATAGTTAATATACATACAAGCTCTTGCATATTAAGTGGATGTTTTTACCATTTTTCTATATTTTTTTCTTCTAGAATCATCCTGAGCTTCTGATTTTCTTTTTAACGATTTCATATTGGCAGATTTTCTTAATTCTCATAAAGATCCTTTGCCGCACAAACCCTCTTATTACGATCGTTTTAAACAGGTGACGTCAGAGCATTCCCCTTGCGTCTGTCGCACCTGTGTTTCCGGTCAACCGACTCTTTAGCGATCTTGCTAATCGTGTAAACTCAAATCCAAAATATAAGGAGCATTTGCGGCTTCCTTTATTCTTTTTTTACTATTGTCTGGAGGTGTGACAAAAAATGACCACAAATTAAATTAAGTGTTTTTTTTTTATAAACTACGGCCGAGTTAAGTAAATAAGTTACGCCCACTAAATCTGATTGATGGCAAATTCTGCTACAGATCTACTGATTGGTCGAATTTTATTATGCGTATTAGTCTAGTATGTAGAGTCCACGTTGACTTGCAGAGCCGGAGTTAGAATTTCAGAGTTTGGCAAGTAATGAAACAATGAAAGTAAAATATTCCCTGCTTTCATAAATGTTGGATTTCACAGTTCTACCTATTATTAAACAAAAATACAACAACCCTACATTCGTTTTATTTAGGATTTAATTCTAGCATTATATTGAACATACCTAAAAATGGTTGTATAATTCTAATATATACATGTGTATTGCCAAAGCACGTGTAGCTAAAATACCTTGTTTCGTTTTTTGGTATATGTGACAAAAAAATCTTTCTTTTTGTATATTGTATAAGACAACATTATTATTGGTATCTACATTAAACCTACTTACTGCAATGCATGCGCCAATAATTAAATTATTCTTCTTCCCCGGAAGATGACGATGATGAGGAATCATTGGGATTTATTATAATCGGTTGTTGTTGAGGAACTGTGGCAAAATATTGATTTTCAATTTTGTTTAATATGGTTCACGCATCCCGTCCAATGCTTTTCTATGGGCTTCCCACTGTCTAATAAGTTGTATCACATTATGACTAAGTCTTGTGTTTCTAACGTAATTTTTTAACGCACTGCAAATTTTTTCAATAGGATTTAACTCACAGTCTTAAAACTGTATGACCATGTTGTTCTGCAATTTCGTCTATTACAAATGTTTTTTTAATGTTTGCATTTTTCACCTTTTTTTAAATTCAATTAATTCAAACTTTCGCGTCGAAGTAGTTGGTATTTTCTCAGCTTGTCGTGAATGGTAAGAGGTATTATCTAACACTATGACCGAATTTGGCTTTATGTTACGCAATAGTTTTTCTGCAAACCCATTTTTCAAAGTGGCATTCATATCTTGGTGGTAATCGGTCGATGACTTTGTTATGTTTTTTGCGGAATGCATTAAACACCCTTTTACAAATCCGTCTTCATTACCCGCGTGTGCTATTATACGTTTACCTCTCGAGGAAGGTACATTTGGAGAACATTTTAAAGTGTCATCTGACCAAAAAAAGTTTTGTATTTTTTTTTTCTGAAATAGGTTTAGAATGCCATGAAACGTGGAAATTTTAAATTTGAGTAAAAAAAAATGTTCCCATTATTTATTCCATTTAGACGGTCCACCCTGTATATTTTCCAGTGAAAGTTTAACCATTTCATCGCTGACAGCAGCGTCGGCTACCTACCAAATTTGACTGCTCTACGTCAAGTAGTTTTTTTAGATAATACACCAACAGACAGACAGACAGACAGACTGACGGAATTGAAAACCTATATTTTCGTAATCTACGTGATCTGAAACGTGAAAATCCGAAAAAATCTCGTAGGGTGATTTTTTCTCGAATACAATACTTCCCTCGGCATGCGAGGGAAGTAAAACATTTAAAAACAAACATGTTTGACAGTAATAAAAGAAATGCTAAAAAGCTTAGTTCATATTTATAAAGCACATACGATGACTCCTTTGACGGCAATTTTTTATTCGCTGAATAAATATGAACCTAATGTTCTGTTATTTTTGTGGTGCGTGCCCTTTCTGTTGAAACTGCAGATAAGAAAAAAAAACTGTAGTGTAGTGCTAGTATTTTAATGAGATTAAATTGGAAAATTTGCCAGTAGTGTTTTTTGTGGTAATAAATATTTAAATGGAGAGTTGTCATACGACAAGTAAAATACGAATGTAGTCATAAAAATCTAGAATCCGATTCTGAACGCATTAAGCAGGTGTTCGTTTGCAAGCGTGCGGCTCTCTGCGATGTAATTCTTAAGGGATGCCGCTTTGAATGTTATATTTTGGACACAACTTTACTAATCTTTGAAAACATCCAGTGGACGCTCATCACAGAGAGGAAGAGAGAGACGTGTCTGTCTTCTTAGCGTTAAGTGATCATTGTTCAGCGATTTTTACAAATAAATGTACCTACTATAATACAATTAGAGGAGCGAATTCGAGACTCTATCGTGCCGTTTTTTTTTCTGGCGTCAAACATGGTAGGTTTTGTTAAGCATGTCACTGGACATATGAAATCGTATTTCACGACATTTTTTCGTGGTCTGGACCTTCTTAAATTAAAAAAATGGGAAAAGTATTTTAAATAAAATGTGTTTTTTTTTGTTTCCACCGTCATATCTTCAAAACTATTGTTTCTATCGACGCTGTTTTTTTTTTCAATTAAAGTACACACAATAGCGCTTTTAACTGTACTAATTGTTTTTACACAGTTCGCATTTTCATTTCCTTAAAAAGTAGGAAAACTAGATATTTGAATTTTACGTATTACAATTTTCACCAATCGATAAACTTTTTTATTTTTGAAAATTTTTATACACAGTGAAGCAAATGTAGCCCAAGCATTAGAAAAGTTTTTGATATAATTATTTTTTTCCCAATGTGTATCGTTTGGCAACAGCGATTTTTTTAAAGCGCGCTAAATTAGTCATATGTATATTATTGCGGCTCAGAATCTAGATACGTACACCGCGTATGGAAGGTAGGATAAGATGCGTCTAATATACTATTCAAATGTATTGACCCCTCACCTTAACCGCGAATATCTCAAAAACGGAGGAACGGAAAAAATTATGTGTCTTATAAATCATTCACTGAAATTTGAATAATGTACATAGGACAGTTTTGAAGTGCTGCTAAGTTATATTGAAAAATGTCCTACTTTTTAAGGAAATTTTGACAATACCAGTTTTAAATCCATTATGTATTCGAAAATATGCCTACTATATAAATAATATTTTAGATGCCGATAAGGCATGGTATTTTTTGTACCTACGAGGAAATTTTTTCATATTTTTTTCTAAAATTTTGCAGTTATTCTAAAAAACGTGACATCATGTTTATTCGGTTATTTATCAAGGTATTTACAAAAATTTTGATAAAATAGTTAATTATATAAAATGTAAGCATTTTCAGAAAAAAGAATTGGTATATATCAAATATTAATTTAGTTATCAAGTGCAATAGATAATATTATTGCCCGCGTTCTGCAATATTATCTATTGCACTTGATAACTAAATTAATATTTGATACATATCAATTCTTTTTTCTGAAAATCCTTACATTTTATATGATTAACCATTTTATTAAAAATCTTTTAAATACCTTGATAAATAGCCGAATAAACATGAGGTCATGTTTTTGACAATAACTGCCAAATTTTAGAATAAAAAATTGTGAAAGAATTTCTTCGTACAAAAAATGCCGTGCTTTATCGGTATCTAAAATATTATGCATATAGTAGGCATATATAAAAAGTAGGGGGGCATTTTTCAATATAACTTAGCAGAACCTCAAAACCGTCCAATGTACATTATTCAAACTTCAGTGAAAAATTTACAATAGACACATAATGAACACATATTTTTTCAAATTTTCTCTGGTCCGCCATTTTTGCGATATTCGCGGTTAAAATGAGGGGTCAACACATTTGAATCGTATATTAGTATAGTTTGCGGGATTTAGAGCATACGTATAAATACTTTTAAATAAATGCGATGCTGTAGAATATTCGCAACTTAGTTTTCTAAAATAATAGAGTGCATTATTTGTAGAAAAATTGGGATGATGACAAATCTGTGGTACCAAGACCTAGGATACAAGGTTTGTTGTCACTAATATCTAGTGCTGAAAAACGACAACATCGCGGAAATATTGTGTCAGAAAAGATAATATTTTAAATGACGAAATTTAATGAAAATATCATATAGACTGTCGTATAGGTAGACAAGTCTTGAAAACATGAACGTTTTTTGCAATCATATAGAGCCGCCGCGCCGCGCCGATTTGCAACAGATGCTGCACAGTACTTAATCGAATATGAAATATTAATAATAGATGGAGGCCTTAAATTAACAGAAAAAGTAGGTTTACTACATAAACGTCATTCAAAAATGACCAAAAATCTATTTAGCAAACAGGACGATACCAGGACGATGGTTTTGCATGCAATGTACGAAACTAAATTTAGCAAACAAATATTGGTGAAAAAATAAGTTGATATAGATGTATTAATTTTACTTACTCTCCTTTTTTCGGACTCTGACTTAAATGGAACTAATTTATTTATGCAATTTGGACACGGCACTAGCAGACAATTTTTGTCAATATAGAAGGTAGTGCAAAGTTTATGAACTACAGTTCGTTCTTGACTTCATTGTTTTACTGGTTGCAACACCACTAATGGTTTTTTTAAAATATTTAAAAAATCTGCGTTTGATGTTCTTAAAGAATATTGTTGTTTTTTAAAAATTATCGGAACTGCCATTGCTGTCTAAAGACGAAGCTTTAAAAATCTTTACAAAATTGATTCTAGTACTGTACAAAAACAAAAATAAACAAATTCAGATATTAAATGACCTAAGGATCAAATTAGCAACAACAACAAACGGAGCTTCCTTCAACTGAAGGCACCCTTTACCACCCCGTCCTAAGGTAAACATATATATTTAAATAATAGATTTCCTATCTAATACATTTAGTTAACTATTGCAGGTTTATGTATCAACTTAGAATATCGTACAGAAGCAATATGCCAACTACACTTATAAATTCAATAAAAAAAAAATAAAAAAAAAAATGCACATGGTTCAGGGCGGAATTTAAGTGACGATGTTTGGACAATATTTTCATTAAGTACTTATTGTTCAGATAAAAATTGTGAAAATCGAAAACATGATTGTGTTAAAGAAGGCCTAAAATGTTCTAATGAGTGCAAATGTCGTACTTGAAATACTGTTATTTAAAGGTTTCAATGAATGTACAGACGAACTAGAATGCTTTTAACGCAGGGCCTACGTAACTAAATACTCATTTGCCAATAGAAAAATAGTTGCAAAAAATAAAGTTGTTTTATTCCTGCGTCTTGGTTTAATTCAATAAAAAATGTGTAATAACCTACTTATTAGGTAGGTACTTACTTTATAACAATGATTTGTATTTACCTGCATTTAAATATTTTTTACCTTAAAACAACAAAAGGTAGGTTTATCCCTTAGGTTCGTACCTATTTTGGAGCTGTTAATAAAAGCCCGATTAGTACACATGAACCCAACAACCGTAGTCCGCGGGCGGTAAGCAGTATAATGAGAGCCGGGCGCGCAAGAATATGTTTTAGCCCGTTTTAAAAAAATCACTGACTACGTACTATAACCTGCACATCAAAAATTATGATTCTAAAAACTTTTTTCATATATTGGCTTCAATTTGTTCACAGCATGTATATACATATTTTCATAAATAAAAAATTTTCTCGATTGCTGAAAAATACATTCACGAAAATAATAACTTTAAGTTTGCTATTATCATTGATTAAATAGAAATAGATAATTATTCCCGTAATTATTGGAGAGTGGCGGTACCTATCGATGAATGTCCGAAGCAACGTAATCCCATAATAATGTGGCACTCGACAAAACAGTTGACTTTCCCTCTGCTCTACCGCTAACGTCTGAGCGCCGAGCTCGGGTAAGCCCCGCCTACCGTAGTACGCGATATTACGTCTTGCTACCATTGATAATTCAATAATGATCATTATTTGTACTAATCGTGTACTAATCTTTGAAAACATCCAGTGGACGCTCATCACAGAGAGGAAGAGAGAGACGTGTCTGTCTTCTTAGCGTCAAGTGATCATTGTTCAGCGATTTTTACAAATAAATGTACCTACTATAATACAATTAGAGGAGCGAATTCGAGACTCTATCGTGCCGTTTTTTTTTCTGGCGTCAAACATGGTAGGTTTTGTTAAGCATGTCACTGGACATATGAAATCGTATTTCACGACATTTTTTCGTGGTCTGGACCTTCTTAAATTAAAAAAATGGGAAAAGCATTTTAAATAAAATGTGTTTTTTTTTGTTTCCACCGTCATATCTTCAAAACTAATGTTTCTATCGACGCTGTTTTTTTTTTCAATTAAAGTACACACAATAGCGCTTTTAACTGTACTAATTGTTTTTACACAGTTCGCATTTTCATTTCCTTAAAAAGTAGGAAAACTAGATATTTGAATTTTACGTATTACAATTTTCACCAATCGATAAACTTTTTTATTTTTGAAAATTTTTATACACAGTGAAGCAAATGTAGCCCAAACATTAGAAAAGTTTTTGATAAAATTATCGGAAGTTGTACGTATCAATGTACTTAAAAAACTCTGAAAAATTCAAATGGATATCTTTTAAGGTTTTTGCAAAAAGCAATTTGTTTATTAAAAATATGAAGTCGTAAAATTGTCCAAATTTTTTTTTAAGCACCGTAGACTAATGACCGAAAATGGATTATCTTCTGTACAAGTTGTACCATCAAGTATATTTTAAAATTAATTGATTTTCACAGATTTAATTGCTTAAAATCGGATTAGAAAAACACGTACATTTTCGCGTTATAAACAAATAGAGTAACTCAATTATTTTTAATCGTACTCCATTATTGGGACTAGGACCATTTGAAAGCTACGATTTTTCTGCGAATTTTAAAAGAAAAGAGAATGTTTAAGCCGCTTGTGAGCTGAGATAATTTTTTATTTTTCTTATACTCACAGCTGATTCAATTATTGACATTTTTATTTAAAATTAACACATTAAGTAGATCAAGACCTGCTCTGCATTGTGTAACAATTTCAAATGAATATATGATGCAGTTTAATTATATGACAATATTTATATATTTTTAACGAAAAAAAATCGTGTTGGGTAGGAATCGATCCCCCGACCCTCGGATTTATGTCATCATCATCATAACAAATTTATTTAGTTCTTTTAAAACAGGAAATTGCGTCCCCGGATCGAGGCTCGGAGCCAACCGTACAACCACGAGCGCTCTAACATGTTGAGCTAAATTACCGATGCGACAAAAATTTACATTAGTGTAATAGATTTATTCCAAATGTATAAAAATTGACTCATGTAAAAGAGGCCAAAAATATTGAATATCATGCTTTGGCAACACTTTTTATTTAGTGCCACATTGTTTAAATAATTCGCAAAGTTGAGAAAATCAGTTTTTCGTAAATACCAAAAAACTAAGAATTTTAGAAAAAAATTATCTCAGTTCCCAAGTGACTTGGAGCATTTATTATTCTTTTTAAATTCGCAGAAAAATCGTAGCTTTAAAATGATCCTAGCCCGAACGACGTACCCTTAAAAATAAATAAGTTATTCAATTTGTTTATAACTTTAAAATGCAAGTGTTTTTCGAACTCGATTTTAAACAAAGAAATTTGCGAAAATCAATTAAATTTGATATGTACATGATAGTACAACTTGTCAAAATGTGAAGCCACTTTGATCCGTAACTCTAAAATAATGTCTAAAAAAAAAATTACGACAATTTTACGAAAGCAAGTTTTTAATAAACAAATAACTTTTTGCAAAAACCTTAAAAAGACATCGATTTGAAATTTTTAGCATTTTTAAAGTAAATTGAGACTTACAACTTCCGATAATTTCGATGTCACAAGGCTTAATTTATCATAAGTTATTAATAATTGAAATAAGAGGCCATTTTGACGTTTTTTTTTATTTTGCAGATAAACAAATTAACCTATTGGAAAATTTATTATTGGGTTTTGTAGGTCTTTTTATTAGCAACATTTGTCATGTAAAACATTATTTTCTAAAATTCTTAATTTTTTCGGTATTTACGAAAAACTAAATAAAAGTGTTGCCAAGGCATGATATTCAATATTCTTGGCCTCTTTTACATGAGTCAATTTTTATACGTGAAGTAGGTATCTTTAATTTTTCGTTTCGGGGTACCTACATTTGGAATAAATCTATTACACTATAGCTACAAATGGTGATGCCTGCCAAATATTTGTGATTTTTTTATTGTATTTATATTTCTTTTATATATAAAACATATTTTATTTTCTTCCTGGTATTTTCTTGAATAAAAAAAACTTTTATTCATTCCTATTAAATAAGTTTCATATACCTACCTACCTATTCTTTTTGCATCAAGACAATAAAACAATAAAAAAGCTCTTCTTCGTAAAATAATTTCTAAGACTAATTAAACATAATGTTTTTAGTCGATTATAGTATTATAAACAATATATACACATGTAACTATTTTCCATGCTATTTTTAAAAGTAAAAAACGCCGATAGTTTCTTACAAAATCGGATAATTTTCTGCGAGTAGGTGGATCATCTTATGCCGAATCATTGGCAACGTTGGTTGCAGCACTGCAGTCTTAGTCGCTAGGTCGTCTAGCTCCCTCCGCACCCCACGGGCCCGCCCGACCAACCTTTCATTTCATTCATGAATTAATTTACCCGACTTGCAAACCAAGCAGGGGCAGATTTAATCTATCATTCCTTGCTTGCAACCCCAGCTTAAATTTCGACTCGAAAAGGCGCACGACCTCTATGAATTTAAGACCGGAACTAACAGTACAAATTCTTTGGTTAAGTATCTATTTCTATTTAATCAATGCTATTATTTTAACAATTAAAAAAATATATTTTATAATCACATTGTACATAGTTAGAAGCGTTGTTGTGTCTACTTCAATTTAAAAAAAAATCAGTTCCACTTCACAATTATTTTTAAAGATATAACTGTCAATTGCCTCGTGATAAAACTACCCGTTTTACACTCCAGCAATAGGTTCGTTTTTAAATAAAGGCCCGAGATTTAGATATAAACCTTTATTCACAATGAAAGGGAGAAAATAAGCGATTACACTTTGACAAATATGATGCAACAATCGAAAACGTCTATAATTTTTTGGAACAATTCTCGCCGGACTCTCGATTCACACTTCTATTTTTTAGAACAGAATAAAAACATTTCTCAGCTGGCAAAATTTCGCTTAGTTAGCGATCGAGCAATCAAACACCGTTCTTTTTAATGTATAAGGTGATGAAATATGGCTCTGACAACTCTCCCACCTGAGACATGTTTAGAACAAATAAACAGGGCTCATTATCTTTCTAGAGCTAATGAGACAATCAGCAAACTTAGACATCTAGAACAATAATAAAAAATGCTAGTTTAAACATTGCCTAAAGAAAATGAAATAAATTATTCATGCACATATGCATTTTTTCTAATTCTACAGTCATTAAGAATACCTAACCGGGGCGTTAACTTTACGCCCACCTCGCGTAACTATCACTCTCGATTCGGGTACTCTGCTTTTTGACACTACTCCCGAACCCGCACTTTCGTCTATTGAAGGTGGCTCCGGCTCCATGAGGGGCGCCGAACCGGGCCTGTTTCCCATCTGAGAGAGGTCTGCTGCACACTCCAATGGATACAGCCGTTGTATAGGTCTCAGAAACTGACCCCTTTTCGTGAGGACCTTGACCAGTCGGACTTGACCGTCGTTTCCAGGAAAAAGCTCGATTACACGACCAAGAGGCCAATTTATTCGTTTGTCTTGATCGTTACCCACAAATACCACTTCTCCCACCTTGATTCGGCTTTCTTTACTCCTTTTGGACCACAATTTTAACTGACCCAAATATTCACTCCGGAACCTTCTCCGAAGATCTTCCAGCAACTTTTGTCTGTGTAACACTTTCCTCGATAGCGACTGTTTATCAACGGCATCACAATCTGGAACCTCCCATGGTATCTGGTCTCTAAGGAACATCACTGGCGTTAGAGGTACCAGTTCATTGGCATCTGACGAAGGGCAAGTAAGTGGCCTTGAATTTATAACTGACTCACAGTCACAAAGGACAGTTGTTAGACTTTCATAATCCAGCAAAGCACTGCCTAACATTTTTCTTAAGAGTCGTTTCAAGACGCCCACAAGTCTTTCCCAAAACCCACCCCACCACGCAGCCGCAGGTGGGTTAAACCTCCATCGAATGCGTTCGGCACTACTATCCTCGGCAATTTTCTGAAAGTCTACTAACGAGAAAGCGTTTTCCGTACCGACAAAGTTTGTCCCATTGTCACTATATATAGTCTTTGGACGACCTCGCCTGGCAATAAATCTACGCAGAGTTTGCATAAAATCCACCGCGGATAACGAACTACAAAGTTCTAGATGCACAGCCCGATAGACGGCACAGGTAAAAAGACACACCCACACCTTTTCTCCAGACTTGAGATATAAAGAGCCCGCGAAGTCTACGCCTGTTATTTCAAATGCTACCGCGTCTCGAACTCGATCCATTGGTAACGGCGGGGAACTTGTATCAAACGGCTTAGCATTATGTCTTTTACAGATAACACAACCAGAAATCGCTGATTTTATAGCCCGTCGACCGCCTAAGATCCAATATCTTTCTCGTAAAATACTCATCAGTCCTTGGGCACCAATATGACATAATTTAACATGTTCTCTAAATACCAACCGATTTATCACTAAATGTTTGGCAGGCAAAACGATTGGGAACCGAAAATTTTCGTGATCGTCTCGATTGCTAATACGAGTTTTCAACCTGATTAAACCATTGTTGTCTTTAAAAGCCTTTAGACCACGTAGTTTCTTATCATTTTCGTCCGCAAATGATTCCTGTTGTATTAGTTTGAGCACCAAGATTTCTGCTTCGTCACATTCTTCGGCACACAGGTCACCTTTTCGCTTGGCATCCTTATTTCTTACATTGTATATAAATCTAATTATCCACGCGCACATTCTTAGAGTCTTTAGGTATTGAGAAAAATAGTACATATGCCAGTCATCTAACGCCATCAACTTACTCTCACTGTTGACCAGCACTGTAACCAGTTTTTTTCTCTTTTCTTTATTAACCTCCTCTTCATCATAATGGAGATTATCCTGAGGCCAATGCGACGAGTTTTGGTATAACCAGGACGGGCCCTCCCACCATCTCGATTCAAGCAGTTGTTTAGCAGAACAACCTCGAGATGGGAGGTCAGCCGGATTTTGTGTGCCAGGAACATGATGCCAGTTTTTGTCTGAAGATGCTGATCGAATTTCCTTTACCCGATTCCAAACAAATGTTGACCATTCTTCAGGTCTTCTAATCCAACTAAGTACTGTTGTGGAGTCACTCCAGAAAAAATTCTCTAGTTCGATGTTGAGATTCTCTTTGCAAGTTGTATATAGCCGAACAGCTATGACAGCTGCCATCAATTCGAGTCGAGGTATTGACAATGATTTTAAAGGGGCTACTCTTGACTTGGCAGCCAGAAGATGCACAAACACCTCGCCATCCCTCACTCCCCTTAAAAAAACAGTCGCAGAAAAAGCGTCCTTACTCGCGTCACAAAATGTATGCAAAGTCCATTGTTCGGCTTCTTCGGAGCCCGCGTTTATCCATCTAGGAATTTTTATAGCTGACAAATACGGCAGCTCCTCCATCCAGTTTCGAAAATGCGTTTCCATTACAGGTTCAACCGGTGTATCCCAAGTCAGCTGTTTTTCCCATGTCTTTTGCAACAACAGTTTTGGTATTAGCGTTGCAGGACAAGTATAACCAATGGGATCGAATACTCTCTGAGCTTGTGATAACATCATCCTCTTGGTTACGGGTTTATTTACAAATTGCTCTATGGTTTTGTCGTCTTGGTTTATACTTAGAGTATCGTCTTGTTTGTTCCATTTCACTCCCAACACGGGGGTGGAATTATCATGGTTGTCACCTTGGACTTGATATGTGTGCTCCCACCCTCTCAGGTCAAACTTGCCTTCAGCCATTACGGTGCTGGCCTCTTCGACAAATGTTCTCAACTCTTTATCATTTGCAACACTAGTTACACAGTTATCAACGTAAAAGCTATTTGACAGTTTAATGATGGTTTCTTTTGAAAAAGGTTTGGAATCAGATTCCTTCAACATCTTAGACAAATGATACTCTATTGTAGCTCCCAAAAGGAACGGGCTACTGTTGATTCCGAACACCACACGACGATGGCGATATACTATTTGTCTGCCCTCTCTGTCAGACCATAAAAAACGAAGGAAGTCTCTATCAGCCTCATGTATACTAATCTGTAAAAATGCTTTTCTAATGTCTGAAACTACACCAATTTTTTGTCGCCTAAATCTTAGTAAGATATCAGGAATCAATTCAATCAAGTTTAGACCCTTCTCAAGGCACTGGTTTAAGGAGGGACTATCTCTTTCTCTAGCTGAGGCGTCAAAAACAGGCCTTATTTTTGTGGTCAAGCTGCTGGGTTTAATTACCGGCCTATGTGGTAAGTAGTGAGCTTCTTCTGTAGTTTGTGTTTCGAAAACTTCCTCGATAATATTTTCGTTCAACCAATCTTTAAATACTTGGTCGTAGGCTTCGAAATATCCGTCATTAACAATTTTCTTAACAGTATTCTCTAATCTCTTCTTAGACATCCGATAGTTACTTGGTAATGCCGGATGTCCGTCTAACCACGGCAGCCTTACTTCATACCGACCATCTACGTCAGTTGTGACAGTTTCCAGAAAAAGTTTTTTAGCTGCCAACGCTGTTTCTTCACAAGTCTTTCTTTCCGCTGGATCTTTTATACCCAAAACATCTAGCTCCCAGAGGTTAGTAATCGAGGCATTGTTGATGAAAAGGGAGACAGAAGTTATGGACAGGCTTTGCAGTTTTTCCTGGGGTATCTTACCCATCAGGGTCCAACCTAGTAGCGTTTCGATGGCCACCAGCCCGCATTTCAGAACATATCTCTTTCCCGTATACAGTTTTCCAGCAATATCGGAGCCTATTAAAAGTTCTATGGGAGTGTCGTCACGTGAGTCTGATATATGTATATTTAGCAAGCGAAGTTCTTCCATCCAGGGACCATGAAATACACCAGACACTTCGTTGCAAATTACGGGTTGATCCAAAGCTTCAAAAGTACAACTATAGTTGCCATTACTCAATGTGACGTCATAACAATCGTGCTTTTGAGATAACTCATTTCCGCCAAACAGGCAATGAATCATGTTAATGTGACGTTTAGACTTGTACCCCAAAAATCCAGCTGTAGACTTCATTATATATGTCTTTTGGGATCCTGTATCTATCAGCGCGCGCACGTATCGTTTTTTCTGCGAATTTTCCATTTGTACGCGGAGCGTTTGCAAAAAAACATGTTGATTTGTACTGTTTGTAAGTGCTTGGTGGGTTCCCGCCACGACTTTTTCCTCGGTATCCTTTTGATCGTATTTTCTTTCTCTCTGCCGATTCGCTGAAAGTTCTAGACACATTAGAGCTACGTGGGATTTTCCACAAACAATACATTTTTGTCGTCCTCGGCAGTTACGAGACTGATGCCCAATTCTTAGACAGCGAAAACAGGCTCCATTTTCCAACAAAATGTCCTTTTTTTGATCATAACTTAGTTTTTGAGCCTTAAAACAACTCGCACTCTCATGTAAATTCTGACAAAAAATACATTTATTTGTTGCCGCGGAATTTATTAAACCCGTCGCAGTAGAAAGTTTAGGAGAATTTTCTTCGCATCCCTTTGATTTACTTTCACCACGTCTTAAATCCTTATTTCTCTTATTGCTTAAATCAAAACCCTCGCCCGCCAAATTAACATGTTGTTCATTATCGACTTCATTTTTTAAAAACTTCATGAGGCTTCCGAGACGACTTTCCATTGTAGAAACACCTACGGTGTGCATTATTTCTTGCGACGCGGCACCTGTCAAACCTGTCAAAAGTGGGCTGTCTGGTAAACGTTGCCAAACTCTAAGTAAATCTGACGGGAGACATGACTCGACCAAAGGAAACAACATGGCTGCATATTTATCGGATGTAATGCCGAGTGTCTCTAACGCCCGTAACTGCGACTCTAATTTATCATATAAGAAAGACAAGTCTATTTTATTGCCAGACGAAGTGGTATTTATAACTAATTTAAGCAATTCCCGAACATAAACTTCGATCTGCAAATCCTCACGCCCGAACCTAGAGATCAAACAGTCAATAATTTTACTATAGTTACCTCCTGTAGCGGGAAAACTGTCAACAAGTTGTCTAGCTCTACTACCCGGCACCATAGCTTGAATCAAATATTCAACCTTATCGTTCAAGTCTATATCCGGATCGTCATGCACTTTTTGGAACTGAGACCAGAACGGCAACCAATCTTTAATATTCCCATCAAACTTCTTAAATTCTAAAGTGGGTAATTTAAATTTACGCCTACCTGCTCTACTGTTAACGGTTCCATCAGTTATCACAGAAGCAGTTACCTCATTATCCACGGCGTCTGTCCATGTGGGCTGCATACGTTCTTCGCAGCGACTATTCAGATCCGTGAATTTCTTGATATAACTGTCACTAGCCTCCATCTCTGCTAATAAATCTCCTTCATTGGCATCATCATCTAATAGAAGATTATAGATTTCGTTGTCAACTTGTTTCAAATCTTCGATTTTTAGCCGCAGAATATCCAGACATACCTTGATGAGTCGTAGTTCACCTTCCGGCGTCTTTAATAGCTCATCTAGTTCTTTCGCCGACTTAGTAAAAGTGGTGCGAAGTACTTTCCGGTGTTTCTTCTTTTGTTCCATTTTTCACTGCAAACCCACCGCACTCGACTATCAACACGTTTAGCAGACGGTAAAAGTTTGTCCAGTGATCATCTATTCACTTTTACTACACCTATTATAACCACGACTTATTATTTTTTACTTAAAACTCCCCGAGTCCTGTCACGGTCGCCAAATGTCAATTGCCTCGTGATAAAACTACCCGTTTTACACTCCAGCAATAGGTTCGTTTTTAAATAAAGGCCCGAGATTTAGATATAAACCTTTATTCACAATGAAAGGGAGAAAATAAGCGATTACACTTTGACAAATATGATGCAACAATCGAAAACGTCTATAATTTTTTGGAACAATTCTCGCCGGACTCTCGATTCACACTTCTATTTTTTAGAACAGAATAAAAACATTTCTCAGCTGGCAAAATTTCGCTTAGTTAGCGATCGAGCAATCAAACACCGTTCTTTTTAATGTATAAGGTGATGAAATATGGCTCTGACAATAACGGTGGGGATGTTAAAAAACATGTTTCACGAAAGAATCATTTTTTTTACAGTTTTTTCGAAATAAAAAAGTTCCTGACCACCAGAAAATGTCGTGAAAAGTGGTTTCATGTACACGATCACCTAATTAAAGAATCGCACCAAGTCTGGTTTGGTTCTACGCCAGTTTTTTTTCTCTCGGAAACTAAGCGAATTTGCTTATCCCAATCTTACTCAGAAAGTTTTCCGTCGATTAAGTACCTATAAACGAACCACTCTAATAAAAAATTATTTGAGGTCCACAATGGTACAACAAGGACTTAGTAATTTGCCCATTATTTCAATCGAGCATGAAATACTGGATACTTTAAGCACGCACCAAACTATTTCAGAATTTACAGCACTCAAACCAAGAAAAGTTCAGTTTCTATAATTTGTTGTACCTATATTAATGTATTTCGTTTTTTTTTATTAGTTGATTAAACGTTTTAGTTTATGTTACCTATAATACTTATATGTACGTATTTTGAAATTATGTTACCTATAAATTTTATGTTTCATGTTTATGTTACCTATAATATAATATGTACATTGTACGTATTTTAAAATGGTTGTTTTTGTTTTAATTGTGTTTTACGTTATTAATTTCATTCGAAATTAGGAAATATAGGGCCCCAAAAATTTGGTTGCACGCGGGCGCACTAAGCTCAAGCAGCGTCCCTGTACCTACAAACGGTTTATAAAACTTGTACTTGCTTATTTATGATAATTTCTTAAAGTAATCAATTTAACAACAAAAATAGACTTGATGCTTACATGTATTTTAGTTAATTTCGTCAATATTTTTGATTTTCTGCTAAAGGAATTATATTGACATTGAGCAATTTTTTACATCTACATCAAATATTAACAAATAACCAAATAAGTCCAATGTATTTTAAGTTTTTATTACTAAAAACAAAAATAACCTACTTACATTAAATCAATACAATTAGGGAGTAAGTGTGATAATAATCATAATGGTTCTGTATTGATTAATGGTATATATATATATATATTTAAAACGCATTTTTCACCAATTTCTGTGTATAAATTTAAATATGTAAATATGTACATAGGGTATATACAATCAGAAGATGGCACATGTCAAAACATATTTATATTTACAGTAAAAAGCTGCCTTTGAGTAAAATAATTTTCAAGTGATTATAAATTAGCTCGATCGAATATTTTCATCTAGTTATACTTACTATATGATAATATTTTTTTGTTCTTTTACATAATTAAAAATAGTTGTAATTAGCTAATAACTGTCAATAGTAATGCGATACCTAGGGCAAGTAGTAGTGGAATCGATAGAGGTTTTCACTTCGGAAAAATTCCGGGAAGCGGTTACTTTTGAGAAAACATCTCTGAACATGTCAGGAACGACATAAAAGTTACCAACAATAATCCTTGAGCGTCATTGGTTAAACAAATTAGTTGAGAATTATTTTTTGTCAAATATCTCTTAAAATATTTATTTCTTAAAAAAAACTAATTGCGCCATTCGAGAGTATGAAGTTCGAAGTTCTTCCTACGATCAAAAATTTAGGCTCCACATTATTTTCTTTAACGTACGACGCGACGACACGACAGCACGCCCGCGTAGCGTGGGCAGCCTCAGACGCGCTACACTAAGTTTATTGTAACTTTTGAACTTAAGTTCAACAAAGCTTACATCAAAGAAAAAATATTATTGGATTATTATATTTTCAAATATTAAAATTAATGTAGGCATCTAGGAATAGTATAGGTATTATAAAAGCGTAGAAGGGCCGCAATAAATTTTATATTTTATTTTCTTAAATTCCGACTTCAAACTCGGAATTTTGTTAAATTCCGAGTTTGAAGTCGGAATTTTCTTATATTCCGACTTTGAACTCAGAATATTGTTAAATATACACGTCGGGAGAAACCGCCATTTTTCCCTCGATGTATTTGTTGCCCTCGATCGGGCTTCGCCCTCGGGCCTCAAATTACACCTCAGGAAAAATAAGACGTTTCTCTTCCTTAGTGTATAATGTACTCTTATATTCATTGTTTTGTTAACTGCTCCTAGTAGTGTAATCGAATTAGGGTTTGATCGAAAAATGAAAGATACATAAATAAAAATTGATTCTTGTAAAATATGCCAAGAATATTGAATATCATGCTTTGGCAACATTTTTTATTTAGTGCCACATTGTTTAAATAATTCGCAAAGTTGAGAAAATCAATATTTCGTAAATAACGAAAACACTAAGAACTTTCGAAAATAATATTTTATATAACAAATGTAGCTAGTAAAAATACCTACAAAACCCAGTAAGAAATTTTCAAATCGGTTCATTTGTTTATCTGCAAAATCAAGAAAACTGTCAAAATGGCCTGTTATTTCAACTGTTATTAACTAATGATAAATTAAGCCTTATGTGACTTTGAAATTATCGGAAGTTGTATGTATCAATGTACTTAAAAAACTCTGAAAAATTCAAATGGATATCTTTTAAGGTTTTTGCAAAAAGCAATTTGTTTATTAAAAATATGATGTCGTAAAATTGTCCAAATTTTTACTTCCCTCGCATACCGAAGGGAAGTATTGTATTCGAGAAAAAATCACCCTCCGAGATTTTTTCGGATTCTGACGTTTCAGAATACATAGATTACGAAAATATAGGTTTTTCAATTCCGTCAGTCTGTCTGTCTGTCTGTCTGTTTGTTGGTGCATTTACTAAAAAACTACTTGACGGAGAGCAGCCAAATTTGGTAGGTAGTTGACGCTACTGTCAGCGAAGAAATGGTAGAAATTTCACTGGAAAATATACAGGGTGGACCGTCTAAACGGAATAAATAGTGAAAAAAAATTTTTTTTGCTCAAATTTAAAATTTCCACGTTTCATGACGCGCTAAACCTATTTCAGAAAAAAAAATTTTTTGAAAAAATTTTTACCAAGATGAAAAAAATTTTTTTTGCTTAAATTTAAAATTTCTACGTTTCATGACACGCTTAACCTATTTCAGGAAAAAAAAAATTGAAAATTTTTTTCACCAATATTTTTGAAAAAATTTTTACTAAGTACTAAAATGAAATAATTTTTTTTCTTTCTTCAAATTTAAAATTTCCACGTTTCATGGCATTCTAAGCCTAATTGAAAAAAAAAAAATTGAAATATTTTTTACCATTTTTGAAAAATGTTTCAATACTAAAATAGGTGAAAAAATTGTTTCCTTCTTCTAATTTAAAATGTCCACGTTTCATGGCATTCTAAGCCTGATTCAAAAAAAAAAAATTTGATAATTTTTTTTTAATCACCATTTTTGAAAAAAATTTTACCACTAAAATAGACGATTTTTTTTTTATTTCTTCAAATTTAAAATTTCCACGTTTCATAGCGTTCTAAATCAATTTAAAAGAAAAATTAGAAATTTTCTATACGATTTTTAAAAAAATTTACCACTAAGATACAATTTTTTTTCTTTGTTCAGATTTAAACTATCCATGTTTCCATGGCATTCTAAAACTATTCAAACAAATTTAAAAATGATTTTGAAAAATACAAAATTTGAAAACATTTTTAATCTATTTATCACTACTATAGAATAGACGAAAAATATTTTTTTGGTCAAATTTAAAATTTCCACGTTTCATGACATCCCAAACCAATTTCGGAAAAAAAATTTTTGCAACATTTTACCAGTTTGGAAAAAAATTTAACACTAGAATAAATGGAAACTTATTTGTGCTCAAATTTAAAATTTCACGTTTGACATTTTAAACCTATTTCAGAAGAAAACATTTTGAATTTTTTTTTACCAACATTTTTTAAAAATAAAAAAAAATGAAATTTTTAACCACCACCATACTTCCACTCCATTACGTGAATGTTGGATTGAAAATGTGACAGATAGCAATAATATCTGGCATATGCACCTATTATACTTTTATTGAAAAATGTACAGGGTGGTCATCCCAAGAAATAATTCGGTCATGGTGGATATTTGTAAAGGTATTTGCGCAAGCCTGCCATATGTGGCACTTGCTATTTAGTATTGAACTTTTGCTTTTGGATGAGCAATCTGTATATTTTTTTGACCAAAACTTATCAAGTTTTCTTTGTAATAATAGCAATAACTCTATTCCGATTATTATTCTCAATGTCATTTCGTAATTACTAAATTTTTAGAGTGACTGCCATGCACAAATAACGAGGGAAGTTCTGTGTAAAGACCTTTACCGATTTTTTTTTAAGCACCGTAGACTAATGACCGAAAATGGATTATCTTCTGTACAAGTTGTACCATCAAGTATATTTTAAAATTAATTGATTTTCACAGATTTAATTGCTTAAAATCGGATTAGAAAAACACTCAGAGTAACTCAATTATTTTTAATCGTACTCCATTGGGACTAGGACCATTTGAAAGCTACGATTTTTCTGCGAATTTTAAAAGAAAAGAGAATGTTTAAGCCGCTTGTGAGCTGAGATAATTTTTTATTTTTCTTATACTCACAGCTGATTCAATTATTGACATTTGTATTTAAAATTAACACATTAAGTAGATCAAGACCTGCTCTGCATTGTGTAACAATTTCAAATGAATATATGATGCAGTTTAATTATATGACAATATTTATATATTTTTAAGGGAAAAAAAAAAAAAAAAAAAATCGTGTTGGGTAGGAATCGATCCCCCGACCCTCGGATTTATGTCATCATCATCATCATAACAAATTTATTTAGTCCTTTTAAAACAGGAAATTGCGTCCCCGGATCGAGGCTCGGAGCCAACCGTACAACCACGAGCGCTCTAACATGTTGAGCTAAATTACCGATGCGACAAAAATTTACATTAGTGTAATAGATTTATTCCAAATGTATAAAAATTGACTCATGTAAAAGAGGCCAAAAATATTGAATATCATGCTTTGGCAACACTTTTTATTTAGTGCCACATTGTTTAAATAATTCGCAAAGTTGAGAAAATCAGTTTTTCGTAAATACCAAAAAACTAAGAATTTTAGAAAAAAATGATCTCAGTTCCCAAGTGACTTGGAGCATTTATTATTCTTTTTAAATTCGCAGAAAAATCGTAGCTTTAAAATGATCCTACACTGAGAAAAGCCACAGCAAAAAATTATTTGCTACGCGTTTTTTAACTAGAGTAGCAATAATTTTAATTAGGTTAGAAATATCTGTTCACTATACTAGAATAAATAACTTTACTGAGTGTTTGTATTAGCCCTTAAAAAGTACTTTAGAGTTTTAATTAGTTGCTTTACTAGAGCACTAGAGCATTTAGCTACCATTAAAAAGAAGACAATATAAAGAAAGATTTAACTGTGGTAAATAAAAACTTTGTTAGAATTACAAAGTTATGTGTTGAATTACGTCACCACAACATCAATCGGACTGAATCGGTCAACTCCGGATTCAGAGGAAAACACACAGGTTGCCTCTCATTGGCTCTGCCCCGACGTCATTCTACGCTGTGACCTCAACGATACACTTGGTAAATAAGTAAATAATGTCGCGTTTATATACTTGTGCCTTTGTGCGGGTTGAATATTATGTACTATATTTTTATGTGTGGTGTGTTTCATTATAATAAAAATCACAGGAGACTTTTGGGCAAGTCGTTTTTTGTTTTTGGTTTCTTAAATCGCAGGATCAATTCTATCGGTGTGTACGGATTCGGAAAATGTTTGTTTAGGTATGGCAATAGGAGCAAGCGAGAGCAAGGCAACTAGGCTATTCTTGTTTATCATAAAAAAAACATCACGTGCTTTCCCCATCACATGTGCGTGGAGCAGCTCTGTCTGTGGAATTTCAAATTAACTTGATTTAAATTCAGTTTACCATAGGTAATAGATATACCTAGTGATATGTCACCATGACAGAAACGTATAAAGAAATGGTTGTTGAATGGGGGAATGGAAGTGTTTCTAAAGAACTTTGACAGTAAGTACTAAAATAATAGATGCGTTGTTTTGACCCACGACCGATGGCAGTAGAATTACCAGAATGACATTCACCAATTTACCTAGTGTTTTCTTTACATTTTATGTATTTTACTTTTAAACATGTCAAAATAAATGTGTTTTTTTACTCCTAGGGAAAGATTGTTAATTTATTACGTATCAAAATAAATGTCTATTCTTTTTTTAATTTTGTTTTGGTTTTAAGCAAATAATACAATTTAATGTTTTATATGTTTTATGTTTTTTACTTATAAAGAAAATCTGTTAATTTATCATCTATGAAAATAAATGATTATTTATTTTTAATTGATTTTAGTCTCTTTGAGCCAAATCCTTAACCATTTGTTAGTCCAAGGTATACCAAATTTTTGCTTGTAGTTTCATGTTTAGGTAATTTAATATTTATTATTCGTTTCCTCTTATGTAAAAAAAAAAATCTTAAAAAATAATGTTTTTCATATAGCCGCAAAGTGATGTATCTATATATCTATGTCATTATGTATCATTTAATTTCAATGCTTATCAAGCGAATATTAAATTACAAATGAAAAATTTGTATACGTGTATATAAAACATTGTTTTGTCACAGAAGTTTGTCGCGTCTAAGAGTTTAAGGTCACCAATAGCAGATCCAATCAGTAACTTTGCTACAGCAAAAAAAAGAATTAACTACAGTACCAGGAAAATCATAGTGGTAATAAAAAATGTTGCTACAAGTGAAAAGAATTAATCCTGTCATAGCCAAATACTTTGCGATAGCTAATAAATATTTTTGGTACAACAAAAATGAGATCAACTACAATAGCAATAAAGCTATTAAATAGTAGTAAAAATTATTGTCAGAATTAAAAAGAACTGTTGCTACCCTAGCTAGGTAGTTTGCATATTTAGTGATATATTCCACTTTGCTACAATAAAATTACTTTGCTATAACAGTAAAGCTTATTTTCGGTGGCTGCAATGAAGAATATCTTATAAAGTAACTTTACTATTGCAGTAAAGTAACTTCAGCAAAATGAATTTTACTGCCTTTACAAAATTCTTGGCTGGCGCCTATTTAAATAGAGTTTTTTGCTGCTGTAGCTTGATTTTTGGCTGTCACTGCAAAAAACTTCCCTCGGTGTAGCCCGAACGACGTACCCTTAAAAATAAATAAGTTATTCAATTTGTTTATAACTTTAAAACGCAAATGTTTTTCGAACTCGATTTTAAACAAAGAAATTTGCGAAAATCAATTAAATTTGATATGTACATGATAGTACAACTTGTCAAAATGTGAATCCACTTTGATCCGTAACTCTAAAATGTCTAAAAAAAAAAAAAATTACGACAATTTTACGAAAGCAAGTTTTTAATAAACAAATAACTTTTTGCAAAAACCTTAAAAAGATATCGATTTGAAATTTTTAGCATTTTTAAAGTAAATTGAGACTTACAACTTCCGATAATTTCGATGTCACAAGGCTTAATTTATCATAAGTTATTAATAATTGAAATAAGAGGCCATTTTGACGTTTTTTTTTTATTTTACAGATAAACAAATTAACCTATTGGAAAATTTATTATTGGGTTTTGTAGGTCTTTTTATTAGCAACATTTGTCATGTAAAACATTATTTTCTAAAATTCTTAATTTTTTCGGTATTTACGAAAAACTAAATAAAAGTGTTGCCAAAGCATGATATTCAATATTCTTGGCCTCTTTTACATGAGTCAATTTTTATACGTGAAGTAGGTATCTTTAATTTTTCGTTTCGGGGTACATTTGGAATAAATCTATTACACTATAGCTACAAATGGTGATGCCTGTCAAATATTTGTGATTTTTTTATTGTATTTATATTTCTTTTATATATAAAACATATTTTATTTTCTTCCTGGTATTTTCTTGAATAAAAAAACTTTTATTCATTCCTATTAAATAAGTTTCATATACCTACCTACCTATTCTTTTTGCATCAAGACAATAAAACAATAAAAAAGCTCTTCTTCGTAAAATAATTTCTAAGACTAATTAAACATAATGTTTTTAGTCGATTATAGTATTATAAACAATATATACACATGTAACTATTTTCCATGCTATTTTTAAAAGTAAAAAACGCCGATAATTTCTTACAAAATCGGATAATTTTCTGCGAGTAGGTGGATCATCTTATCATGCCGAATCATTGGCAACGTTGGTTGCAGCACTGCAGTCTTAGTTGCTAGGTCGTCTAGCTCCCTCCGCACCCCACGGGCCCGCCCGACCAACCTTTCATTTCATTCATGAATTAATCATAGACATGGAGAGGGGAGAATGATCTTTCAATAAAATTGTTTTGTGCCAAATTGAAGAACGGTCAGACCGACGGTGCGCGCGCGCAGTTATCACACATTTTGAAATTTAAAAGAAATGCATATTATGATACACATAAAACTTATTCATTAGGAATAACATGAATTTTGAGTATTAATCAGTATGTGAGTAGTATCAAATATATTTTTCGCCTAGCATATGTGAAATTGAAGCATATTAACCCTAAAAATATGACCGAAAGTAACAAACAAGTGCAAAATAGCAATAAATTGTAATTTTGTGAATAAGTTAAAATGAATGGTAACTCAGACTATATGGGACAGTTGTGTGTCACATATGCAGAGAACGCATTAGTAGTCCTTAGCTATCAGCTGCCCTCTGCCTAATGCTCATTTTCTGCCCTTATGTGACACAATATACTATATTTATTTAAAATGTGTTTAAAGTGAAATAATTATTTATTGTATGTTTGTTTATAGGAGGTATTTACTGTCTGTTGGTGTTTAACCTAATAAAGCCCTTAATTAAATGATGTTATTAACCTTTGTTTTTAGAGGAAATGTCTTTAGTAACACATCATTCATCAACATGTTAAAACTGCAAGTGATAAACGACTGGACTTGCATACATATATACAAATATGCGAAAAGGATTATTGTCCTTTTGTGGTTGGGTAAAAATGTGTATGAAAGAATACGCAATGTTTATATTTTTACATTTTATTGATTATTAAATAATATTAGTTTAGTTAATTTCCGACGAAGTGGATTTCCCATCATATCGGCAGTTTGACTTTTTCCTAAATTATATAGCCTAATTTTCAAATAATTGTGAATAATAATTTTTATTAATTTTGATCGATGATCTTCCGTATCATATAGTGCATGACGTTGAAAACATTTATTATCCGAATATATCGATGAACCCAACGATAATGTTAATAAATTTAGAAAGTTTGCATCGTTCGGCATTTTTCCATTTGTCACTGCTAACACTTTTCTAAATTGGATCTCGGCTTTGCTGCATATATATATTAAGTCTTCCGAAGGAACAATTAGAGCACCCCTTTTTTTTCTTTTTAACAAAAGTAGCGCTGAATCTTCTCTAACAGTTGCTGAGGTGTCTTCTAATAAGTCTACACATGCTTCACATTTAATGTATTTTTTACTCATCTTAACTACAAATCCAGATATATATGCCACTACGTTTTCGGTTATGTCTGTTAATGTTGGTGTTAGTGGTAGGGAGTATTCATGGTCGTGAATAACATTTTCTTCGATTTCAAGGCTATACTTTCTCATGATATTCATATCATCTGCAGTTATTGGTACTACAGTATCTTTGCCTTTTGTTACACACAATACATTTGTGTCATCCTGCCCAACACAATTTCCACTTAATTTTTTAATATCATGATGTAACAATAATCTCTTATAGGTTCGATAAAATTGGAGTGCACTCGGATTATTGTTCCAACCATTGCGAGATCTGAAATTTTGTTTACAATCAATATCATATATTTTTATAACATTTATCAACAATCAATATCGATTTTTGGTTGGCTAACAAAACTTACCTCATCCAACAAAAGAAGAGTTCAATGTGGTCTTGACTTAATTTATAAGTCATTAAATATTTTAATGGTCCATTGTCTACATCTATATAGTTTTCATAAATGCCAATTATGGATATTATTGTTACAATGAATCCTTTGAATGGAGTTTTTTTTTTTTTATTAATTAGTAATGTCCCATCCATTGTAGTTGAATGGGAAAAATACAGCAACGCTTCTGAAAAGATCGGCTGCCAAATATTAATGTTATTTTTTCTTATTGGTGTTTTATATGATATTCCAAACGGTGCTTTTGAATTAAGCAGATCAAAAACAAAATACTATAAAGGCTGAAAGGTTTAATTCGTCAATGAACGAGGTTAACAATAACATATAAATGACAACTGACAGTTCTAAATTATTTCCATTTCTATCAAATTAATGAAGATAATCTGTGCGCAGTCTCAGACTCGGTTCATTTTAATCCCCATGAAATCTCGCGCATGTATTGGCGGGAAGGATGCAAAGGGCGTTCTCCCCTCTCCATGTCTATGGAATTAATTTACCCGACTTGCAAACCAAGCAGGGGCAGATTTAATCTATCATTCCTTGCTTGCAACCTCAGCTTAAACTTCGACTCGAAAAGGCGCACGATCTCTATGAATTTAAGACCGGAACTAACAGTACAAATTCTTTGGTTAAGTATCTTAATCAATGCTTATAATTAAATTATTTATACTCTTTCTTTAACGTAGGATATGCAACTAGTCGTAGCATTCATAACGTTGCTGGTTGCATAACCACACGTTACAGTGTATACAGGGTGTATCTACCACTTTTCATGGAGCCACATTCATATCTTGCTGTGTTGAAATCATTCCAGCTAAGATTACAAAAGTTAAACGCCGTATAAGAAAAATGATTGAGCAATGCATTCGGAATAATGGCGGTTACTTTTAGAAATGCAAAGAATTATATGTATAATTAAATTGACACTTGCAATAACTTTTCTTTTCATGGCTTACTTAGGTCTTTATTGAACATTATATTTTCCATAATTTCAAAATATTCGAATATCAGATGAGCTAGATATGGGGGTGGCTCCATGAAAAGTGGGGCACACTTTATAGTGTTTGAAGAGATTAAAAGAAATATGAAATGAAGTATAGGGAGACCTCGAAAATTATGGGGATTTAGAGTTACAGCACGAACATGAGTGTTAAATATACAATTAATACTAATTTAAATATAGAGCATGGTAAAACCACGAGCGACATGTGGGCCTCATTTGTTTCTGAATCGCTATGGTAATGAATTACAGGTGCGTTTTCATGAGAATATTAAATTAATTCGTGCAGGTGTGGTAGGTATATAGCAGAGCTGGGTAATTACTTGTAATTTAAAAATAATTACAATTACAAATTACTTTTTTAAAAAAGGAACTAATTACAATTACAAAGTATATGTCTTTAAAAAGGAATTGTATTCATTTAATTACAATTACATGAAAAATGGACTTAGCAATTACTCTTCTAATTACTTTTCTAATTACTTTTATGATAATGTAAATTATAGTGACCAAACAGACAAAGAGGTAAGATAAAAATTTTAATTAAAAGTGTTGTGTAAAATTGTGTTTTAATATTTATTAGACTCGTTATTAGAATGTGTAAATTTTCACAATCCTCATAACTATGAAAGCACATTTGATTGTTTTGAATATAAATTTGCTGGAACTTTTCGAATATATTAACAACTCTAAAGGGAAACCATAGTATATAGCTGAAATGCGGATATGGTAGGTGTATCTGTAATAAATACAATACAGTAAAGGCATGTAAAAATTCACGCGAGCAATTCAGCGGCTGTGTGGTGTCTGTATGTATGCATTCATAATCATATATTTTCCCTCCGTACTCACTATTTATCCTCCTATTCACTAAGAAAAATGTTAAAAATGTAATCAGAAGAGAGAAAAGCTTTATTTTACTCGTTAGAACTGCTAAGAATTTTTAGAGGTTCCATATATAGTATGCATTAGCCATTTAACCGTGCGATTTTATAATAAATGGGAAAGTATCTCCGATTTTCAGAGACGGAAATTTACACAAGTCTGTTCTTGTTTGTTAAATCACATACGCATGTTCTGCTTAAACTAATTGTAATTGGAGAAAGTAATTATAATTGGAAAAAGTAATTGTACTTATATATAGAAGTAATTTGTAAATAGATAGTTCAAATAATATAATTACAAATTACAATTCCTATAACAATTTTTCTGCAATTATAATTCCAAATTACTTTAATATAAAAAAGTACTTAAATACAATTACACGAAAAAAAGGGAATTGTAATTGCTAATTACTTTTTCACCAAGAATTACCCAGCTCTCTGGTATATAGTTGTCTCTATTTGTTTAATGCACATGAAAAAGGCAATAAAAACAAAAAAAAAAAGCGTGCAATTACCTAACATATTTGTGTAAGCTATAGACAAGCTCAATCCTTTGCCTTCCTTAGCTTAGAGCATGGCAGACAAGAACAGTGATATGAGTTTTTTTAATGGTGCAAACTTAATTTGTAAATGAAATTGTCTATTTAAAAAAAATCAGCTTGACATTTCCTAGTAAACATTAATGTAACTTTACCTCTCTGAGAGGTAAGATGAAAAAGAACATATTTACGTAAAATATTTATATAAAATATACATAACTCAGTAAACATTCATCTAACTTTACCTCTCTGAGAGGTAAGATTAAAAGAACATATTTACGTAAAATATTTACATAAGGAATATGTAAAATTTTATGTAAAACTGTTACATAAATAAAGCATCATATTACATATCGTATACGTAAAAGAATATTATTTTTAAGTCGATATTAACTATCTTTGTCTACATATTTTTTACATAATTTTACTTATTAAACACGTATAGATGTTTACATCAAATATATAAAATGAAACACTTAATTTTTTACATAATTTTACTTATTAAATACGTATAGATGTTTACATCAAATATATAAAATGAAACACTTAATTTAAATGTGACATTTTTACATGACAACGGCATATTTGGGGAGATTTTAGTATCAGCTGGTGAGTGGGTAGTTTCAACCTCGAGGGTTGATAATATGTTGGATGGTCAAAGTCCATACTGCCTACTCGAAAAACACGATCCGATAAGCCCTCACATGCCTAGAATGGAAAAACGCGAAAAGGGAGTGGTTTTCTCGCGTTTAGGGGTAGTTCTCGAGGGGTGGGGGGCCTAAAAATATCATCATCGTATTCTATACCCTCGAAAATCTTAACCTTTAACATGACTATATGTATATATTATTTATTTCAAAGCGGAGGACTAATTAAACAAAAAACGATGATTAAAATGGCATTCTACCACCACTACAGCAAACATTAGAAAATTAAGTCTGTAATCTTCGACTATAATGCAAATAGGAATACTGCCATCTACATTCAACGAAAACTCAATTTTTTCTAAATTTAATTTTAAAGCATGCAACCTTTCATGAAAGAATATTTTTAAATAATTTTTATCACCCACATGAACATAAAATCCATTGCTTAATTGAATAACATTCACTCTTCGCACCATAAGTGCTATATATTATATAGAAAGCTATATTGCATTTGATTTCATTAATGCACAAATTGTACGGTTAAGGCTAAAAGGGAATATTATGCTTAAAACCGGATACTCAATTGACAACATTAAATACCCTCTTTAAAGCAAAATTGACATGAAGGACAATAGCCCAGTGGAAGCGCTTTGACCTACCATGCATACACCCTACAAACCCACATCACGAAACAAAACACGCACACGAAACAACACACAGACATAAAACCACTCTTTTTCCTATCTTTCTCCTCCCCCTACCCCGCTGACATAGCGACACCACACACAACCGGCATTTATATGCCCCAGTTTTTATCTGTCGACATTGTCTTTAGTAGGGTTTTATTTAATTTTTCCCTATATATTTAAAATAGTACCCACATATCTGCCTCAAATATTTTCTTTTTCAGTCAATTATTTAAATTCCCTTGGGAGAAATATAATAAAAAAAAAACTCATATCGATCCCATGAAGTATGATTGCATAGACCAAATTGTAAATAACTAGAAAAATCTAAAGTCATCGGCCATTCCAACGGCGGTCCTCGTGTTTTGGCTCACCCTGTGAGTAACTAAATACGAGTATGTAAAGATTTCGCAATGAAGTACATTAGATTTAGTTATACAATGTTAATATAGTTAAAGAGAATAAAAAATATTAAAATGGAAATGGAATGGCCTACCATGCACGTGGTCGACGGTTCAATCCCCACAGGCGGCGAATTTTTAAAGGTAAGTGTAAAATTCTGTTACAGTGCTATCTGCATATGTATAATCGAACTATTCCTAATTAATAATAGACATGTAAAGTGAATAAAAACCGAAAGAATAAATAATTCATCAAGTGAACATTTGTTTTTTTACATAGCATAAGGTCATTATTAAGTTGTTGAATTTACATATACGCTACATCACAGAGATAAAAAATATACATATCAACTACATAAATATATTCTGTATCGTGAGGTCACACTGCTACCTCTCTACTATGTAAAAATTATGTGCATATGTTGCTGACATTTGACAGAGTATGCATATATAAATATACGTCACATTTTACATAGCATATGTTACTTCTGCGAAACTTTGTTTACTTAGTATTTACGTATATGCTATATAATGGTGTTTGCTGGGTTACTAATCATGGCTTTAAAGTATCTTGCAGGTTTAAAATTTTTGTCACTGTACCTCCCATAACTGGGACATATGACTGCCTCTGGACATCCACTAACCGGGATGTATGGCAATCGCATTCTTGTAATGACTAAGTGGTAATTAATCGATAACAAAGAAATCGGCTTGATATAGGTACTTCTTTGTCATGCCCAGTATGACTTAGCGTGCAAGTTAGAATGTCTGTCGCTGGACCTCCACTAACCAGGATGTATGCCAATTGTAATTTTGTATTCACTAAGTGGCAAGTAATCGATAAAAAAAATCTGCTTGATACAAATACTTGTAACTGTAAAAGGCATTTAGAGTTATATTTAGTAGGTTCCACCACTAAGAAAATGTCTCATTACTTTTCTTGTTTGCCATGCTCTAAGGTAAAAGATTGATCATGTCTCTGGCTTACACAAATGTGACAGACAATTGAACATACTAGGAAGTAATATAAATAATTTTTGACTGACCAAAAATTTGTTAAAAGGAGGAAGTTCTCAATTCGACGATGTGTGTTTTCTTATATACGTGTGTAATCATTATTTTGGAATGGCTTTAGCGATGTTTATGAAATCTTTTGCAAAGTGTAAAGTGTGACTCGGTGGTATGGCTCTATCACAATTTCATCAAGCTATGTCTATTATAAGTGAGCAAATTTTTTTAAAAGTTTTTCATATGAGAAGTTGGTGGGTGCTCTATAATGATAATGTTATACAACAGAAAACCACACCGTCGAAATCTCATTAAAATTAATACTCAGTAGCTCAGCCTGAATCTAAATAAAAAATAAAAAATTTAAATTGCAAAGCTTTTGCAGATTTATCATGAAATTTGGTACATGTGATGAGAATTTTTGAACGAGTGATATTAAGCTTGAAAATTTAAATGGCGGATATTTTCATTCACATTGAAGAAACGGTATAAAAGGCTATACTAAGAAGGATAAAGAAATATGGAAATTAAACCAGCCTTTAAAAGAAGGCTGAAAACTTTATACTTCTGATATAATCCAAGAGATGGCGCACCACTCTTCTACCCTGAGAAACGTACGTCCTGAGAATGGAAGTTCAGCACTTTAGGAAATTATCCAAATTTCTTAAAACCTCAAGTCTGTCTGTATTTTTTGAAATATTTGAAAAAATAATTTTGAATGTCATAGTTATAAGTTTTTAGTCCTAATCCTTGTGCTGAAAGAATTATAAAGTACTTATTATATATATTGAAAGTTTGTACATTTATTTATTTCATTTTTAGAGTTATGAGGCTTGAAATTATTTATAAGTCAGACGAATTATATGAAAAAAATACACCGTTTCCTGAATCACACATTTCACATTTTCTGATGAAATTGGAAATCTTAATAAAATGTAATCAAAGTTTACACTCTAACCTTTAATTTGCAAAATTATTTTTCTATGTTAATTTCTCAACTTATAATTACTGAAAAGCTACAAAATAAAAATATTTGATTACTGTCTCATTTTATGTCTCTAAACGTAAAAGATGTCCACGTTATAATATTTTTAAAATAATAAATATAAATGTAATAAACTAATGGCATCATACAAGCAATTCTCTTTTGCAGCATTTCACTCAAAATAGTTGTGTAAATTTAAGAAGTCTATATAAATTCAAAATGAGTTTTTCATACAAGTACTTATTTTTATTCTATTTTAATTGGATGGTTATTAAAGAAATTATTATATTTTCTTTCCAAGAGCGCATAATTTTTCACAAGCCAATGGCTGAATGGACTGCTCCATCCATCCACTTATTACCCGGTTATGAACTTATACTTCATCCAAAGTCAGTCTGAAAATCATAAAAAAAGACTGACAAAGGAATACTTCCTAACAATAGACATGAGCGTAGATCCAGAACTTTTAATTATTGAATTATAGAATCACTTTATAATTGTTGAAAATATTGTTTCACTACTTTATATTAAAGTTGCTTTCATATTTCCAAGTCACATAAAAAATTCCCGTCAAAAGAGTTCGTGCGGCGGTATCATTGAATAGATAAAGATGCCGCCTGCCCGCTTTGTACCTACCGCATTTTTTACATGTCTTTAAATTATGAAAATGGCTATAATTCATAGGCATGATGTAAATGATTTATTTATAATATATTATTTATTTATAGTAAATAATGTTAGTTTAATGAACTCCGTAAATAATTCAATAAAAGTAAATATTAATATCATTTAGCCTACGGCTATGTAACCGGCATAAATCAAATCAGGCAGAGCACCTGCAATAGTGAGCCAGGTAAACAATTGACTCCTTTCGTTTGAGGTAAGCATATAACATATCTGGTGGACTATATTTTTATACGGATAACTCTGCAACATTAAAGTATGCGCCAGTATGCAGTCTCCGTGTTATTCTATCACGAATAGGCTTTGTAATGACTTTTCCTGGAAGCATTGCTTTAGAATGACTTTCCAAATTATTACTAGAAATACTATACACTATGTTTTAATTATTTACTTGAAAATCATGGCAAGAAAAAAATGCTTAGAACCTCTTTTCCCTAAATTTCCTCATCTTTCATATTGTGCTCTACATAAAATCGTTATTTGTACTTATTAAGAAACAATTGAAAAACCTCGTCTGCTACATAAATTACCCCATTATTTAGTAATTTTTTGGATAAAGTTCTACTGCAAAATTCTATTCCGTATATTAAAACCAAGGTTAATACTACTTGCGTGTTACAAAGTTTGCTTAGTTGGCGAATTATTTTCGGGGCAAAACCTATAAAAGACGGACTAATACTTAAATCTTAGTCCATTCTTGCGTTGGAAAGTTTATCATACATTTTCTAACACTTTTACAATTTGTTCTAATAAGTTACATGGTTTTACATCAACATTATTTGTAAAAAATGGTAAATCATTTACTTCCCCATACTTAACAAATATCTCCAAAACACTTTTAACACATTTTAAATCAAACAAAATATGATTTTGTCCAATTTTGTGCCCGTGATACTGAACTCGGGACTTATTCCCTGTAATCATTTCGATTCTTGATGTGCCTATAAACTTAATAAATTCATAAAACTTATAATAGTTCATTCCAAATGAAGCATTCAACATAAGTTGACAGTGTTCCTCATACTCTTCCATATCTTTACAGTCATCAATTTCTTTACGAATTGATTCCAAATTATCTCTCATGGAAATCAACATTAACTGTATATTACAACCATTCACCCAATTATGGTTAACAGAAATTGTATCTTTTAAGTTCGAAACTTGGTGATGCCAGCCTGATGGTACAAATATTGCCTCTCCAGGATTTTGTATAACTTCAAAATACTTTCTAGAATGAGTCAGTTTTGTTACATCATAAGGTAAATTACCCAGATGATCCTTTAAGAAAATTTCCTCACCTGGAGGAAACAACAACCATTTCTTCCTACCACAGACATTTGCAGACCAGCTGTACGATGTAAAAACATCTACATGAAAAGGAGTCCTAAAAAATACGAGTGTATTAAAAGAGATTTAGGTATTTTAAAAGTTGGTATACCATGTACTTTCAGGACCCATATAGACAAAGCGATAATCATCATCTAAACATTGAATGTAATACTCATTTAACCAATCGGAAGCAAAAAAAATAGGCACCTCATAAAAATCATTGTTTCTAGTGTCCAATTTTTTTAAATGCCAATCTTTTAAATAATCAAGCGTTAAAGGATTGGTAACACTACTAAAATTTTTCCAGTAATTTAGATATTCACCAAATGTAGATTCTCTCGTTTTCTGGGAATTATAATACTGCTCTGAACAATTATAAATAGTTACCTTAAGTAGACTGTATTTGTTAAACAAATAGTCGAAATTTGGTTTTCCATTTTTTAACCAAAACTGGGAAGACTCCCAACAATCAGTTATATTTTGTATAATACATGGTGTATTTCCAACAATATACTTTTGAAAGAAATCATTATAGGTCAATTCACTAGCATTAATTGTAGGCACACTGGCTATTAAGTTATGGCCAAATTTACGATAAAAATTGTTGCTAGTGTCAATATCAAAATCCATATCTAATTATGTTGATGTTATTTAATCTATTATTCTAACCTTAATAATACATTGACGTTTTAGTTTTTGTTTACTAGTAGCAGTGTGACTTGCGCGATATATTATATAAGTATATCGATGTTTGGAAAACATCGATGTTACGCCGCTAGAACGCGCTGAAGTTTATGTAAATGTATAAATTTTTTTGGTTTTTGATTTTAAGTCAAAACTATGCATTTTATAAAAAAATATCAGGATATCAAAGTTGCATACAAAAAAAATTTCGACAAATTTTGTTCTTTGTTTTATTTTCAGTCGCGCGGTTTTGCCGCTAGAGCGCGAAAAACATTTTTTCACTACCCTTGAGGGGAATAAAAAATATAGGGCATATATGTATTTTTGATATACAGGCAAAACTATGCATATTTTTAGAGTACCTACTCGTCAATTGTATAAAAATTTGGAGAGCAAAAAAATATAATTTTTTTGAAACCCATCCTTCATTTCTTACACAGCTGCGCATAGAACGGTGCATCTAATAGTATGAACTACGCGCATTGAGCTGTAGTGGTCGTGATGGGCCTTTTTGTATATGTCTTCCCCATATACTTATTAACAATAAGTAATATGGTCTTCCCATAGACATGGAGAGGGGAGAATGATCTTTCAATAAAATTGTTTTGTGCCAAATTGAAGAACGGTCAGACCGACGGTGCGCGCGCGCAGTTATCACACATTTTGAAATTTAAAAGAAATGCATATTATGATACACATAAAACTTATTCATTAGGAATAACATGAATTTTGAGTATTAATCAGTATGTGAGTAGTATCAAATATATTTTTCGCCTAGCATATGTGAAATTGAAGCATATTAACCCTAAAAATATGACCGAAAGTAACAAACAAGTGCAAAATAGCAATAAATTGTAATTTTGTGAATAAGTTAAAATGAATGGTAACTCAGACTATATGGGACAGTTGTGTGTCACATATGCAGAGAACGCATTAGTAGTCCTTAGCTATCAGCTGCCCTCTGCCTAATGCTCATTTTCTGCCCTTATGTGACACAATATACTATATTTATTTAAAATGTGTTTAAAGTGAAATAATTATTTATTGTATGTTTGTTTATAGGAGGTATTTACTGTCTGTTGGTGTTTAACCTAATAAAGCCCTTAATTAAATGATGTTATTAACCTTTGTTTTTAGAGGAAATGTCTTTAGTAACACATCATTCATCAACATGTTAAAACTGCAAGTGATAAACGACTGGACTTGCATACATATATACAAATATGCGAAAAGGATTATTGTCCTTTTGTGGTTGGGTAAAAATGTGTATGAAAGAATACGCAATGTTTATATTTTTACATTTTATTGATTATTAAATAATATTAGTTTAGTTAATTTCCGACGAAGTGGATTTCCCATCATATCGGCAGTTTGACTTTTTCCTAAATTATATAGCCTAATTTTCAAATAATTGTGAATAATAATTTTTATTAATTTTGATCGATGATCTTCCGTATCATATAGTGCATGACGTTGAAAACATTTATTATCCGAATATATCGATGAACCCAACGATAATGTTAATAAATTTAGAAAGTTTGCATCGTTCGGCATTTTTCCATTTGTCACTGCTAACACTTTTCTAAATTGGATCTCGGCTTTGCTGCATATATATATTAAGTCTTCCGAAGGAACAATTAGAGCACCCCTTTTTTTTCTTTTTAACAAAAGTAGCGCTGAATCTTCTCTAACAGTTGCTGAGGTGTCTTCTAATAAGTCTACACATGCTTCACATTTAATGTATTTTTTACTCATCTTAACTACAAATCCAGATATATATGCCACTACGTTTTCGGTTATGTCTGTTAATGTTGGTGTTAGTGGTAGGGAGTATTCATGGTCGTGAATAACATTTTCTTCGATTTCAAGGCTATACTTTCTCATGATATTCATATCATCTGCAGTTATTGGTACTACAGTATCTTTGCCTTTTGTTACACACAATACATTTGTGTCATCCTGCCCAACACAATTTCCACTTAATTTTTTAATATCATGATGTAACAATAATCTCTTATAGGTTCGATAAAATTGGAGTGCACTCGGATTATTGTTCCAACCATTGCGAGATCTGAAATTTTGTTTACAATCAATATCATATATTTTTATAACATTTATCAACAATCAATATCGATTTTTGGTTGGCTAACAAAACTTACCTCATCCAACAAAAGAAGAGTTCAATGTGGTCTTGACTTAATTTATAAGTCATTAAATATTTTAATGGTCCATTGTCTACATCTATATAGTTTTCATAAATGCCAATTATGGATATTATTGTTACAATGAATCCTTTGAATGGAGTTTTTTTTTTTTTATTAATTAGTAATGTCCCATCCATTGTAGTTGAATGGGAAAAATACAGCAACGCTTCTGAAAAGATCGGCTGCCAAATATTAATGTTATTTTTTCTTATTGGTGTTTTATATGATATTCCAAACGGTGCTTTTGAATTAAGCAGATCAAAAACAAAATACTATAAAGGCTGAAAGGTTTAATTCGTCAATGAACGAGGTTAACAATAACATATAAATGACAACTGACAGTTCTAAATTATTTCCATTTCTATCAAATTAATGAAGATAATCTGTGCGCAGTCTCAGACTCGGTTCATTTTAATCCCCATGAAATCTCGCGCATGTATTGGCGGGAAGGATGCAAAGGGCGTTCTCCCCTCTCCATGTCTATGGGTCTTCCCTAATGTCATCTATATCAGCTTAGCCGGTAAAAAATATTAGCGGCCTTTACACGAGAAGTTTTAACCGCGCGAATTTGGAAATGCCCATTCAATTGCGCGCGTATATAACCTTTCGTGTAAATGCGGTTGCAAATGACAGGTTTAACCGAATGATTTTTTGCGTGCTTGTCCAAAGGAAAGCGCGCTAATTCTCTGTTTTGAAAAAAGCGTGTAAATTTCACAAATTCCACAGGCCAAGCTAATATTGAACGCAGTTATCCAGTTACTCGGGCACTTTTGCTCGCGCAATCCATTTTTACACATACTTAACCGCGCGACGCAAGCAAGACGTAATTTTTAAGTTTTTCGGCGGGCGGTTTTACGCGTCCAAATTTGCGCGCATTCATTCCTATGCATTATCGCACGTTCCTCAATAACGCGGTTAATCTCATAATCTCTCCCGTGTAAAGGTTGCTATTTTAACTAATGTATATGCGCCACACGCTTATTAATTCTTGACTAAGCCACCCTTAACGAAAACGGTGCAGACGGCTGTTAAATAAGGCTTAAACGTTCGAATAGAAACTTCAAAATTTGAAAATTGGCTTAAAGATTGTTCTACTTTCGATTCCTAAAATAAAAAAAATGCTGAACGGGCCCATTTTGAGACTCTTTTCTGTAATTTTATAAAATGAAGAAAAATCACTTGGCTGTCATAGAGGGCTACACGTGACGTAACACAGCAAGTGTTACGTCACGTCATAAGAATCAGCAAGATTCTTATGAGACAACCTGCAGTAATCTTGGTCATATTTAATATGTATTTAATGCATACCCGACAATTCCCGAAACCGTTACCGCTGGATGTCGGGTCCCTTCTCTGTCTGACCTCTGTCTAACCTTTGGTCATAGATCCCTTGGCCTCGATATCAAAGCAATTCCGCCGGCTGTCTTCCACTGTCTTCTCTCTATACTCTGCTGTGCCCCTGTGCCTAATCACAACGCCGCATACGCGTAATAGATAAAAACAGAGCCAATTTATTTTCTCTATTTCTTGATTGAGGACGTTTTACATGAAGTTACTCGCTCTAGTCTAGTTGAAAATTTAACATCCTTCTGAGGTTAGTATTGTATGCTGACAATGCTGACATCTAGTTAAAAATAGCGAAGATTCTCCTAAGTCGGTAAAATGATTGTCAACTCTGTGGGAAATATCACTCACTGTTAATGTGTTAATTTGTGACATTTTTCGGCGTGCTGCTTGTTCAACAAAATGGACGCGTACGCATTATTTAATAAATTGCTGTATAAATAGATTAAACATTATTCGTCTGTGATGTATTTAGTATAATTCAACACTTTGAGTGGTTAGAGGATATGTGAAACACAAAGTGAAGTGGTTATAGAACGATAGTGACCACTAAAAGATCGATAAACAAACAAGTGTAATTGATTAAACACCTCGTCTTAATAGTTGGGCGAACGTGTTTTTTAATAATAGTTGTATTTTGGGGTACATAATTCTTATTTATTTTTATTGTTATTAATTATTCACTCATATTGTTATTTTACACTTGGTATTTGAATGTTCTGCATATAAAAAATAAAAACAATAAGTCTGCTTTGTTTTCTGTTTTGCATGTTAGTGTACACTATTGGAAGTATATCTGTCGTATCTTTTTTATAATAAGTTGTCAATAAAGATTAACCTGTGAAATTTTATAATTTGTGTTATTTGTTCAAAAATTTAAAATACATCTAACCTTACTTTCCTTCTCCTATTTGTACCAGTAAAGAATGAAACATAAATATGATTTTAATAACATTAGCAACAATATTCATAAGAAAGATACGACATATTTAAAAAAAAGACAAAAATTATTTAGAAGAAATTTGAAATGCATTGTTTTAGAAAAACAAATAAAATGGCAAATAGTGTTGTTAAGGTAACTGATATTAAAGATGATGAACTCAATGACAGCTTGCTTCTACTTGTTGGTGAAGATGGTACTGTAACACCAGATCAAGATACAGTTGAAACATTCTTGAGTAAGATTTTTTTAATGACATTTTAACAATCGATCAAATATAATGTTTGTTGTAGAGCAAAGAAATGGGCCTACAAGTATACAAATTATGAAAATTAACAAATCAGAGAAACATGGTATTGATATTACTGTTGATAATGTAACTTACATGCCGGATGCAGTTAATGAGGGTAAATAGATATAAATTTGCCAATTTCAGTACAATTTAATATGTTTATATTTTTTTTTTGTTTTAGAAGTTGTAAAAACCGAGTTTCAAATGGACACAGTTGCTCGAAATTTATATAATTTCAAATTGGATCATGATTATACACCTTTAACATCACCTCGAAGGCCTAATTCTCCTCAGGAAGAGGATGAACTGGCCAAAACCCTCAGTATATTGGATGGGCCTTATCCAGAACCTACTGTGCCATCTGTAGTCAGTTCAGAACCTCCACCGCTTATTCTCTCAACACCTCCGAAAATTGACAGGCCAACACCGCGAGTGAAAATTATACAATCTATTACAATCACTCCTGCTAATTCACAAAAACCCACTACGATTAATAAGACTATAGCAGCTTTGCCTCAGGCAGTAACAGAAACGCCATCTATTAAAATTGCAGTGACAAATTCTGCTGGAGATGTTCCGAATGAAACCTCTACTCCTGTAGTAACGGCATCTAGTTCTGTTGGGGCGGCAGCAGGAGTCCCAACATCTACTGTCACTACAGCACCAGCAATGGTTGTGGAGAGTCCATGTGTCATGACGCCTGTAACATCTAAAACAAGAGCAAAGGTTATTAAAACGGAGCCTAAAACAATTCCAAGACCTGAGAGAGCAAAGCCTGCTAAACCGAAAACAAAAATTGTTAAGGAAGTTATGGAAGAAGAAAGCGATGAGGAGTTTAATGATGAGGATTTTGATTTTGACATAGACGATGATGAGAATGATTCGGATTTTGATTTTGAAGAAGAATTGAAAGCTAAACAGACACCGAAGAGAGTAAGTAGGAGGACAAAATCTGAATCAAAAACACCTCCCAAAACACCTAAAACTATTCAAAAAAGTAAAATTAAAGAAAATAAGGACATAAAAGAGGTGAAACAAGAAACAGCAAAAGTTGAAACAAAAACTGAAAAGGGTCCAGAAAAACCCATAGAAAAAGCTCCAGACCAAAAGCCAGAACAAACGGAGGTCAAACCACTTGAAAAGAAGCCGCCAAAGAAAGAGAAGAAAGTCCCAAAACCTATTCCTGATGATTTTGCCTTATTTTCTACTCCTGACATAATACGAAGAGTTGGCGGAAAAGAACCCACAACTCCTATAATGCCTGAGGTAAATAGTCCTACAAAACCTGGTAAAATAACTAATGAGTCTCGTTCAAAATCTGTTAGTGAAAATCCTCAATCTCCATCTAAACACAACAGAAACAGTGCAGATAGTAAAGTAGTTGAAAAACCTGAAAAAGAAAAGCACTCGAATTACCAACATTCTGACAATAAAAGTAAGGAGAGACGAACTAGTATGGGAGATTCCAAATCAAAACGTACAAGTATTGATGAAAAATCCAACAAAACAGAACAAAGCAAATTGGATAAGCATACTCAAGATTCTAAAAAAGTTGAGAAACCACCTATAAAATCTCCTGAGATTATCGAGAGATCTGAAAATAATGAAGAAATTCCCAGTGCAGAAGATATTCGGTCAATAATTATGAATGAGGAAACAAAGTCATTTACAACTAGTGCTCTACCTATAGATTTAAACAATTCGGATCCTCAAAATATAAATCCAAATAATTTAAATTTAGATGCAACGGGTTTAGACTTGGATCCCACTCTGCTGGATAATCTAAATAATGATGAAATATCAGAGGATATCTTATACCAAGTTGCCCAGTCTTTGGTTTCAAATCCTGAATTACAAAATGCTATCGATAAAGGTATCAACGATGGAGTTCTTGATCCCATGGGTGTAGACCAGAACTTGATGTCTAATCAAAGTTTAGCTATGCAGGTAAATTATTCTCTTATAATTAAATTGTAGATTATAGTGGTTACGATTTGGCAGCGGTAAACCAAAAGTAATAAGTAAAGTAGTAAAAAGTATTTAGGTGGCATTAGTTATATATTAATATGGAACATTAATATTATTAGATATTTTCTTATTATACTCTTCGCAAATACAAAAACCAAGAGTGGATTGCAAAGAGCTGTGCCAAGGACTGAAAGACAATACTCGTAATTATTCTTGTAATTACTTAGCACTTTTAGATATAGTAATTTAAAATTAGGAGTACTAAACACTTTGATTCTAACTCTTTTAAATTTAACATTAAATGCTATCATTTTAACTTCAATCAGGAATAAAAATTTTAAATATAAATAACGTAAAAATACAACTGAATGGTTCACACCCTAACCTGATTTAAACCACATGATTTCATCGATAGGAAAACTTAGATGAAGACTTTCTGAATTTTTAAGCCTTAAAAATGTCACATTTTCACACCTGTATTGTTTTGTGACACGAAATTTCCAATTTAATATCTGAACATTTTCTGACAATATTAATTTTTCACATTTGTAACTTAGAATTCCCTATTTATAAAGTTGCAATTATTTTTTTTGCATTTATATCTCGGAATTTCCAACTATAAGGCGTAAGTAAGGTAGATCAGAAAGGGGGACATTCTTCGGACTGACAGAAAACTTATAAAGTGACAAAAAAGGTGACAAATACGATAAAAAAAATGAAATACACTGGCAGATTCTGCTTCGTGCTACAAATAAATATTTTACACAGTAAAATAGCGACAAATAAGGACTATGCTCCACAGAAAACTACATCACCCGACGGATAATACTATAAATGACGGAATAGCCGCTTTCTCTTCAAAATAATCCATTCATCGTGCTATAATTTAAACAAAATATGATTAAATCCACTAAAAATATATACATTTTTTTTACAAGATACATTGAACTACAAAAAATATGATATTTGTGACAGTTTTCTGCTGAATAGGATTATGTACATATTATATAGAAAGGTAAATAATGTAGATCAGTGCCAAAAATTTTATTTTCAAATAAAAGATAAAACCTAACATACAAGTCATGAACAGTTCATTGTATATTTAATGCCCTTTTTGCTTTCAATGGACGACTTTTCTTTTTCTTTTGTCATGCAAAATACAAACTTTGTAATTATGTCGAGTACTATTTTTCTATCGGGATATCAACATTTTCATAGTTAATAGTACATTTTCAATCTCTCATGTGTTAATAAGATGAATACTACTTTTGATTCACATAAAATATTTCCTGGTCAGAAATAGATGGTTATAAAGGAGATTATTATTTATTTATATTTATAATGAGTATAATGACATAACATGACAATATAATGCATTTCTAGAAGAAAAGAAAATATGAGGCAAAAATAAGTAACAAACTTAAATGTCCATGAAAAAAGAAATTAGATGAACGCCATTTCTAGCAAACCATTTGGGACCAAAATCGCCATCCTTGTCAGTCGACAGACAGTCGATTCTCCACGTAGTGGAGTGGAAGTATAGTAATTATAAAAAAAAATTCAAAATTTTTTATCGTGAAATAGGTTTAAAATATCATGAAACGTCGAGATTTTAAATTTGAGTGAAGAAAAACTTTCTGTCTGTCTGTCTGTAATTTTGTGCGCACATTTTCTCTAAAACGGTTTAAGATACTGACTTGAAATTACTCGTATGTATTGTAACGAGATCTGGAACTGGATTGTTTCTTGAACATATGTGGAGAAGGATTGAGGGATAAATGGGGGAAAATAAGTAAAGCAAGCTGGTGAGAGTACAGAAATTTGGGACGTGGTGTATATATTAGAAGCGAAGGTCTCAGGGTTTTATATTTTTTAACCCCGACCACTCCCACTCCATTGTTAAGAGGATTGATGAAATAAACTTTAGATTTTCACTTGAAATTTGGTAAGCTTCGTACAGACTACAGCTGCAATGTACAATGCAACCTGTGTGGATGTAAGTTGCATGTTGAAGCTCGCGTTGCACTGCTTGCGCGGTGGCGATCCATCGGTTGTCGGTTTTTGTAGCGAACACAAAGGAGCGTTCAGTTGCAGTGTGGACGCGAAAATTGATGCAACAATAATAACTATAATGATGATGATTTATTGGTGTTGATACATATAAATGTTTACACGTCACTAAAATCAGCAATTAAAAGTTAAATGCAATTAAAATAAAAATACAACAGTTACAATAATAAAACACTTGTAAGCATATCTGAGAAGTCATTTATGAGGTATTCATTTAAACTATAGAAAGCCTTTTTTTAAGTATTTTTTTATTAGCACTTTGAATGCATTCAAATTTAGGACTTTCACCTGGTGTGGGAGTATATCGAAGAATTTGACATCGTGGTAGCCTGTGCCATCTCTAGACCTTGTTAGACGGAGAAACGATCGTTTTAAACTGTTTCTATTTCTAGTGAGATACTCATGAGTGCTCATGAGTAGAAGACGTATTGATGTTTCGTTTAATATTAAGTAGACATTCTAAGATGTAAACACATGGTAGCGTAAGAATTTTGAGATCAAAAAGTGTTTTTGCAATCATCTCTAAATTTAAGTTGTGCAATGACTCTGATGCATTTGCGTTGGAGGCCGAAAATTTGTGTACTGCGAGGTGCAAGTTCCGAATTTAATATCACGTAGGACATATTGGCATGAAAAAATCCATAGTAGGTCATAATTAGTGTTTTTTCAGATACTGAGCTGGACAGAGTACGAATAAAAAATATGTTTTTTGTTCTCTTTACCTAACACAAAATCATTCTAGATTTTCAAGGAGTTACCTCGGTGACTTGAGAAGCGGTTAAGAAAACATTTCAAGTTTCTGTCATAAGCTATGTATGTGATTTTCCCAGGTCAGTACAAAGTTCAAGCCCACCCCTAAAAATTTAACATGATTGGGTTCATTGATATTATTACTGTTAGTGTTTCTTAAAGAAAATGTCATGGTTTGTGTTTTGTTTTCATTCAAGTTTAGACTATTGGCATGAAATCATGTTAGATTGGGAAGTATTGGTATTTTCTGCTAAAGTATCTAATTGGTTGTGACTATTCAAAACCATAGTGTCATCCGCGAATAGTATATTAGATAGGTCATCAGATTTTGCTAAATCGTTGATATATATTAAAAATAGTATCGGACCTAAGACAGAACCTTGTGGTACTCTGTATTTCAGTAGTAATTTGTTAGAATTTCTCTTGTTATAAGAAACATATTGATGTCTGTCAGACAGGTATGATTTTATTAGGGCTATACTATTATCAAAATTATAATAACTGAGTTTTTGTGACAGATTGCTATAATTTACACAGTCAAAGGCTTTTGTAAGACCGAGGAAGGTACCATTTGTAAAATTGCTATTTTCAGTCATTTAATACAATTTGTGTTAAGTTGTCTATGGCTAATGTAGTAGGCCGATGCGTGCGAAAGCCAAATTGGCTGCTATGGAAAAGTTAAAGAAATAGGTCTGTAGTTAGCAGTGTCGTCCTTGCAGCCTTTTTTGTATATAGGAATAACTTTTGCTAATTTGAGGATAGTTGGAAAAGTCTTTTCTCTAATACACTGGTTTATTAAATTAGTTAGAGGGTAAACAATTATGTTCTTTAGCGTTTTTTTGATCTGTACATTTATATCATAGGGGTCTTTACTTCTACTATTCTTAAGATCGCTTATTATATCCCTAATTCCATTGTATGACACTTCTTTGAATTTGAAATTGATTAAAGGATCGATACCATTGATATAACCACTGAAGTGTTGGTAAATTTTTAATGATATCTTCAGCAATATTTGTAAAAAAATTGTTGAATGAATTTGCATCAATTGAGTCTGTGGTTGGCGAGTGTAAATTGGGATTGCTGTTCTTAATGACTTTCCAAACGGCTGCTTGAGAGTTAGTAGAGTTATGTATATATTTGTCATTTGCCATCTTTTTTGCTTTACAAATCTCATATCGATATTTTGCCCAGAACGAATTAACTATTTCCTTAGTAATGAGCTTAGGGTCCCGTTTGTTCATATCTATTAAAAAGTGTAAATTATCACGTATGTTTTTTAGGTGTTCATTAAACCAAGTGTCTTTGAAAGAATTAAAATTTTTTTGTAGTTTAGATTTCACTGGAAAGCTCAATTCAATGGCTTCTGTCAATTTTTCTATAAATAGTTTGAATTTGAATTCTACATCAGAAATTGGATTATTTACAATTGTGTATACGTCTCCACGTGAATAGCAAACTGTACATATTTGAAATGAAAAACGAATGGGATGAAGAGAATATACTATTGTTAATTCATTATGAAAATTGAAATTTATGAAATTATGAAAAAATAAATCTCGAAGTATAGTGAATGTTATAGGTCAAGCTATGGAAACAACAGGGGAGGATTGCATGAAAAAATTATATGTGTAGTCATTTTTCAGACGTCCTTATCCTATTTGATAATGGGTGGGAGGTGATAGATGAGGTATCTGATTCCAAAAAATATTTGTGACCGTGACTTCTCATACATACAATAAATCATTATTTTATGGACTTTTGCTTTCTTTACCTATTTACCCCCATTTACCACTTAACCCTTCAACGGAATGAGATCAAAATATAATCTAGTTCTAGATCTCGTTAAAATACATACACCAATTGTCAAAAGTCAATATCATACACAGTTATAGAGCAATCATATGCACAAGAAAAGTTAGAGACAGACCAACAGACAGAATGTGTTTTGCTCTAATTTAAAATCTCGACATTTCAAGTCTATTTCCGGAAAATAAATTTAAATTTTTTTATATTGTACTTCCACTCCTCTATGTGGATGTGTTCTATATATTCAGTAATACATTCAGTTTATGATTTACCATTTTCTACAAAAATAGAGCAAGCCTCGCTCTCCCATCTATATGTAAGCTGCAAAGCTTTGAGATTTTTTATGTACATTAAATATATGTAGTGAACTATAGACTAGTGCTATTGTACAACAGGTTTAATTTAAAGATCTCAACTTGTTTTTCACAAGAAGTTGAATTTACCTTGTAGTTTTTTCAACCAAATTTGAATATACAACCAATCATAGCGTGTTTTGCATACTCGTTCAATTAATAAAACTTATGTTATTTATTTGTTGTAATTTTAATTTAATGGGCGATAGAATAATATCAAAAAAGCAAATTTGCACATAGTGAAAACAGCTAATTCTGTCAACCCTAGTTGACAAACATCGACCATTAACATTGGGCTAACTCGTGTGATTTATGAAAAGAGATGGCATATGCCACCGTGTGGAAATTTAAACTTCAAACATTAACATGAAACACTAATGGAAGATAGCAGCTGTATTTATAAATAGAACCTTTAAGCTGTTCGCTATATGCATTAGAATATCACGATTTGATTGTGCAGTATGATCCCGTTTTTGACGTAAATGTAACCAGCATGCCTCAGATCTATGCCAGTGACTAAACTTTAATTTTTCATGTTGAATCCTCTTCAAGGGCCTTTACTTTTGGTCTCTGTTTAATGTAAACCATCGATCACACTGATTTAGTTACCATAAAAACAATTCTACTTTCAATGATTTGGCAAATAGTTGGGAGTCCGAAAGTAATGGCCCTTAGTCATGTATTGTGACAAAATTCCCTTCATTTGTTCAAACGATATTTAAAAAAATAATCTTTTTGAAAATTTAATTCTCTGTACTCTGAAAATAAACACTAAAATGAAATGTTTATATGGCCAAATATTGTTAAATTTAGAGAAAGAATTTTCTCCAACATTTTTGACATTCCATAATGTTACACCTTGTAATTTTATCTTAGTCTGCCTAAATTTGAGGGTATGTATTCTATTCAGCTGAATTGAATTAATTTGATGTATTATACATTTGTAAACTGATTTACTTATATTTTTTAATTACTTATAACTCCATATATTTTTAGGACTCCACTGACAATGTAATACAAAAAGGAACACAGATTGTTAGGCCGGATGGAAGGATTGTGGTGATACCACCAATTGAGAGACCAACAACGAGAAGTAGGAATAAGAGGAAAGAAGAAGTTAAGCCACCTTTTAAGTGAGTACTTTTTTTGTACTGTAAGATTATTTGTTTAATTTTGTATGTTGCTTAATGCTTTAATGCTTATGTAGTGGAGTCCGAACCATTTTTTGGGGATAATTTTATAATTCAAATTATTTCTCGAATCTCCAATAAAATTGTCAACCACGACAAATGTCACTGATAATTGTCGCATACTGTTTAAAATGGCACTCTCAAGCAGTAGGAGACACCGCTAATACCATTCGAGAAATATGTCACATATACTCTACTTTACCAATAGAGAAAGTTATTTGACATGCAGTGTTAAATTTAATTTAAATGTCAATGGAATCGGTCTAGAATACAAAATAATGTTCTTTTTCACATTAGTTGCTACATAACAATTGTATTTTAATTTCGGCAGAGGTAGTAAAAGAAGATTTAGATATTTTCTCTTGTGAATTTTCTGTTAAGTAATAGCAATTTCATTTGGTTTAAATTTATGTTGTCAACTTGACATATTAATAACTTTTACACTGACCAAAACTGACCATTTCATGTCCTTGTTGCAGAAATAGTTATTAACAACCTTACCTTAATTTTTACACATCGAGCGGGGAAGTCAGCGTTTAACGTTGTATAAACAGTCAATAAAATTCTAATTATATTTATTACCAGTTATTACTTAACCTAAAATACTTCTATAAACAGCCAATCGTTGAGTTCAAACGAATTATATTTCTTGTAATATCTTCGTTACTTTGCATCTTAGAATTCTAGTATTTCAACTGTAGTAAACATATTTGCTTCATTTCCTTTATAAAACTCGACTATCATCAAAGGTATTTCAGAGTTTACAGAGTTGGACCTGACATTTAATTTTTCAAGAATTATTTTAATATAACAATATCAACAATATGTTATTCCTATTTATAACATTAACATACTAACTTTCGTATTTCTGTAAAGTTATTTTATTGAATAGAGACGTTTTTAAGAAGAAATAATCAGTTGGAACTGAGAAAATGTATTGGAAAAGTACTTAACCCGGATGTTTGCCTTTTTGTGGTCAGATTTAAACGACATAAGGATGATACTAACAGCCAGCTTCAGATAGATACAGTACAGCATAATGGGCATCGAATGTAATAAAAGATGTAATAAAAAATGTCTTATTCGTTTACTTTATTTACATATATTTATTTGCTTGATATAATATCATTATTCTTTCCAAATTGTCTATAGTAATTTTTTGACCCCTACTGTTAAATATCCACTTTAATGCTGAAAAGGAGCATTCTTCATCGGCAGAAGTAAGCGGCGCATACCTCCAAATATTTTGAATGTTCGGTATTACCCAGACTACCTTCCAAAAGTTTGCTAATTATTCCAATTCCTCCAAATCCGGGGTTTTTCGAGAACGTTTCGTGACACACAGCTCCTTTATCTAAACCCCATAAAAGGGTATTAATTATTTGGCGGCCTGCTACATCTTTCGCTTCAACAGTACTAGGACTTATGTATTTATTTTGAAGATCGTCTCAAATTTTCTCCAGCCTCGCGACATTCTTTTTTAAGATAGCATTTCCGAAGATATGATTCATCTGGAAGCTTGAAATTTGTATTTTTCTAAAAATTGTCTAAAATGCGGACTGTTGAGTCTGGCTCCTTGGAATATCAAACGAAATATGGAATTCATTAAATCCAACTTGAATTCACCCGCACTTAAGTCTTTAATATTTGATACATGTTACATCGAATTGACGTGGTAATCAAAGTCGAACTTTTCCTTAAAATCAATCGTTGTTTTACAGGCATCACAGTGCACATTTGACAACATCAAAGTGCAATTCGGGGTACTTTTCTATTCTTTCACGAACTCACATGTCGTTACGTCTTTTAACTTTGGCATTTTGCGTAATCTAAACGCAATAAGAACTACGTAGAAACCGGGGAAAGTTACGTCATTGAGATTTTCACTTTGCTAGTTATATTTTTTAGTTTGTTTTCTATATTAGCACGTTTTTGCCATTTAATAATTATTAGTTTATTTTTCAAATATAAATATGATTTGTAATAAAATAAAGTTTTTTATTGGTTAAAAAATAAATAAATAACCAAAAGGTCATCGACCGAAGTCCTTCAGCCTCGGGTTGTAATAATATTTGGTTTAGTTAAATTCATTTTACTAGCTAGTAGGTAAGTAAATAATGCGACGCGAGAGCTAATTTCACTTCATATCTACAAGTTTTATAGGTTTGTTGGTTTCGTAATATAGTTAACAAATATTTTCGATTTACATTATTGTCAACCGAAAATTACTTATTTTTATTATTTTTCAATGTATTTGGAATATAATTGATTGCACTTTATTTAATGCTCCTGAGTGTGACCCTGTTATTACTAATTCGTAATGTGACATACAATGTCCTGTGGTATTTACCCACTCGTTGAACATTCTACCGAAAATTGTAGTATGTGACATTCGAGAACACATAGGACTTTCGAGAATAAACCCCCAGGGTTTGAACCTTCTTCGCCAGGTACGGCAGTTTGCAAGCTAAAGTGCCAACCTATTTATCTACCGTCTACCCATGAAAATATTGACAATATTTATTTTTCAGACCTGTTCACAAACCACTGGATGATGAACACGTATCAGGCAACGAACTGGACAGCTCTAATGAAGAGGACGAATCAGAGGATGACCCTAATAAATTATGGTGTATCTGCAACCAACCACACAATAATCGGTTTATGATATGCTGTGATACTTGTGAGGAATGGTACCATGGTAAATGTGTTAATATTACTAAAGCTATGGGACAGCAGATGGAGGCGGAAGGAAAGGAGTGGATATGTTTGTTTTGCAAGGTAAGATGAGTGCATAATGAGCAGACCCTGGCCCCGAGGTAGTTATGACGTAAAAGCCAGAATCGGCTTTCACAATATGAACTATATAAACATTTTCATACGCAATAATACAATATCTTACCTTATAATTGTATCTAGTGAAATTCACAAACACTTAGTAACTATGCCTTATTAGAATAACAAAAATATATTGTTTGCATTTGTTCTAAATGGTCCGAAGTTAAACTCCGGCGCCTGACACTAAACATTTATTTGTGTTGTGAAAAGGATGATTCAACCTCTACCAATGTAATCGGCGCATATTTAAATTAAGTATATTTTCTTATAGATGACGGATTTATGTCCGGCATTGAACAGTCCACTTCTTTGCCACTTAATAGGTCCACCACACAAAAATGTTGAAAAACCGAGGTTGTTTCTTAACACTGTATCCAGTTTGTATTCCACTTTCTCAGCAACACCCCCTGATACTCTAAAAATATATTGACGTAGATTAAATATAATGTTCATTACATCAATTACTGTATACTGATCTGTTTCCGGCTTTTGTTGAAGGTTGCGTATGGCTAGAAGAGTTCGTGAAAAATATCCATGTATATATGCTAAATTTTAGTTTTTATGACGTTCAGATGAAACATGTTTTAAAATGTTCGACTTGCGTATCCACGAAAGTGTTTTTTCACAGCTGGTACAGAAAAGTTCTACACCGTTAAACCTCAGTTCGGGAAAATCTTGAATCCATGAAAGTACTGTTTTATTTAATGGAAAGCCACTCGACATATTCACGACACATTTACTTTTATCAATAGCTGAAAATGTACTGACTAGTCCGTAGTGCTGACTCTATAATGTATATGTACATATGAAACAGGCTCACATGTCATTGGTCGTTGTATTATGTACTACAATAATAATAATAATTGTTGGACTTTTTTATTTCAAGTGCTTTCTGTATATTTAAAATCTTCTGCAAAATATAAAACACAATTTGCTATTTCTTTGACTATTATTGTTGTTTACTGTATCCTATTTGCTGTCGTAAAATGAGTTTTAGAAAGAGAGCGAAAAGAGTGGCGGTGTCCTTGTGTCGAAAATTCTCCTTATATTTTTTAAAATATAGTGCCTTATATTATGTGCACAGTTAAAAATAATATTTTAAATTAAGAATCGTTTAAAATAGTTGGAAAGAAACATATAGGAGATGTTTACATTTCCTTAATTGATAAAAAAAGTTGAAGTGGCATATGTCGGTTAAAGCGTCGAGTTTTTTGTTTTTGGTTAGATAATCAGACCGACGCTAAGGTATAATGTGCAGCCAGAGTCTGGTGTTTTTTATCCACCAGGTTCAGTAGACATCTCTTCTTACATCTCCTTGCTCGACTATACCAAGTAAATAATTTCTCCAAATTTCTAATAATTATTTATTTATTATTTTATGAGTTTTATGCGCCACTTTTTATTTCTTACCGCAAAAGTATTTGTTTCCTATAAATAATAATTTGCTTATGTGAATCATAAGATTCTCGATTCAAAACATTATATTTATCTGTGTGTAAAGACCGTCTCTGGCATAACTACTTTTGCGCCGGGGTCTGATAATTAGACAGATCAAAAAGTAGATAGCAAATAGCAGATACCAACAACAGCGGTTTGTTTCCAACAGTGTTTTTCTTGGTTGATTAAAAAAAAAATACAAGTTTTTGTTTGAAATTTTCACATGATTGAAATGTTTCTGGATAATTTTTATTCCAAACAGATGACTATAGCGTTGGACAAGGGATCCAGTAAAATAGTGAAAAAAATGTCAACTGTTCTTTTTTAAATTAACTTTTAAGACACATTTACTTTTTTGGAGGGAAAAAATCTCAAAAACTAGAGTATAATGAATGTTAGAGTTAAATATACTCCTTAGCTCATGTCCAAGCACATCTCCAAAGAAATGTATTGAATTACCGCTAGCCCTGTATTGAAATTTAAATATTTTAACTTATAAGACATTGGCAATTACATAGAATGAAATTCATGCCTGTTACATCTGAAATCTTAAAGTGGATTCAAATCGGTGTCTATTTACTCCATACATGGTACATTATCCAAATAAATGCCAACTGTGGTGATATTCAGATATCGCACAGAGATGGTCCAACACATTATTGATTGAAACTCCAAAACTGTTAATCATTCACATCTCTTAAACATCCCACTATATGTACCATAACATTAACATTTTCGGTGTTAAAATAAAACACCCAGTACTTTTTTTTACTCATAAATTGGGTATAGTATATAGGTATATAAGTTACAAGTTTTTTCCAAGGCCGTCGACATGAAACTATCGTCAGATTATGTAATACTGAGCGAGAGCCTGTTACTATGTGGGAAGCGATGCAGTGTAGTCGGTCATCGCCGATCAATATTGTACCGCCTGTTCAACAAAAGGCGGTACGGGGAGAGCAAATCTAGCATAGAGCCGGGACCGCATTAGTGCTGTGGCGGCGGACGAATAAAGAAGTGTGATCATTTGTCTTACTATTTATTGCTTGCCCTAGTGTCCATCTTCAGCCGTATGGTTGGCATATAGGTAATGTCCTTGCTTACGGTGCGAAAAGTCCCGGGTTCAAACTCCTATGCCAGCTGAATTTTTTTTCTTTAATTTTTTGACGATTAAGAGGGCCATCCATTAATTACGTTATGCAAATTTCATGGTTTTTCTACCCCCTCCCTCCCCCTATGTCACAGGTTGTCACATTGGAGTCAACCCCTCCCTCCCGCCGTGAACACGTATTTTTCAGCATTAAATTTTGAGGTAGAATTTTCTGATTTTTGTATTTTTTTGAATTTCATTCAGTTAAAACAATTGTATGCGTCAATGTAAATAATGTGATGTCACAAAAGTTTGATCCCCCCTCCCCTCTTGTCACACTCTGTCACACTATATGGGCCCCCTCCTCCCCCTTCAAAGTGTGACGTAATTAATGAATGGCCCCTAATATATAATAATAATAATAATTTATTTCCATAAGACCTGTAATTTACAAGTATTGAAATTGTCAGATGAAAATATAAATGAATACAAAAGTACATAATAAAAATGTCACTAAAAATATAAATGACACACAGACATCATGATAAATTTTCACAGTTAAAAATTTCATCAATAGAATAAAAACTATATTTTTGCAGTATGTTACGAACTCTTGATTTAAATAAAATAAAGGTAGGTATAGCCTTAATACAGATAGGTAATTTGTTATATGTTTTAACAACCATGACTAGTGGCCCTTTTGCTGATGCCGACATAGTATGCCTTGGTATACTTATATTGGTATTTGGTCTAAAGTTGTAAGGTGAATTTGTGTCTCTGGTAAGAGTAAATTCGTCAGGGTGGGACTTAACGTAACAAACGCAATTTAAAATGTATATATTAGTTACAGTTAAAAGGTTTAATTGCTTGAATAAATTTCTGCATGAAAATTTAGAGTGTTTGAAAGTCACTGTTCTTAAGATCCTTTTTTGGAGGATTAAAACCTCACTGACTCTTGTTGAGTTGCCCCAACATATTATACCATAGTTTAATGTGGAGTAGACGTAAGCATAGTAATACGTTATTAGAATATCAGTTGTAACATAACTTCTGAGCTGCCATAAGACAAAACATGAAGATGATAGTTTTTTCAATATGATGTCAATCTGATTGTTCCATGTCAAATGAGAGTCCATATACAAGCCAAGAAATTTAACCTGAGAACTCTGTTGAACACTTCTACTATTTACTTTTATTAGTATACTTTCATCCATTTTTCTTGGAGAGCACAATATTAGATCAGTTTTGAGATCATTGAGTATAAAACCAGTGTACTGACAATAATTTTTCATGCAGTGAATTACATCATTTGCTATGGTACCTAAATCATTAATATTATCTGAACTAACTGCTACTAAGGCGTCATCTGCGAAAAGAGACACAAAACTATGTGGCAAAATAAGAGAATATGTCATTGATAAATGTTATAAATAATAGGGGGCCCAATACACTCCCTTGGGGTGCTCCTGTTTCAATATCTTTGAGCAGTGACTTGAAAGTGGTATTGTTGGTTTTTAAAATAACTTCTTGGCTCCTCCCTTGAAGGTAGGAGGAGAGCCAAAGTAAGGCAGGCCCACGGATGCCAAAATTGTATAACTTATTTAACAATAAATCAATATTAACGGTGTCAAAAGCATGTTTGAGGTCAAATAAAATACACGCTGTTTTATTTTTAAGTTCAAAATCACACATTACCTATATTAGGAGACATGGAGGTTGGAAGTCAATCAGTGTTGCACAAGCATGACTTGGAAACTCTCAGGAACATAGTAAATATAGCCCACATCATTCAAAATGGATGCATAAAAGATATATCGACATTAAGTATAAGTATGCAAATATTACAAGACCCAAATACTATGTTTGCTGCCAGCACTGATATTACAATACATATTCCAAATATGAAATAAGTTATTTCCTGTGGACATAAGCTATTACAATAATTGTACAATTAATATTGATAAATAAATGTTAGAAGATTAACTACAACAGTATTTATTTTTTAGAATAATTGAATGTTGAAGGAAAAATAGTGTACATAGTATTCATAAAGTGTTTTTACTGGACTCGTAGGCTGTCTCTTATGAAAATGAATGTATTTGATTATCTAAGTAATGATGATGTGTTTATTGAATTTAAACTTTTTTTTTTTTTGTCACCAAATTATTCTATCTGTTTTTTATTGCTAAAAAATGTGAAATATTTACTTTTTTCTAAAATGGCAGTAACGATTTTAATGAATTTTAATAAATAGGTACTCCTTACTATGAGAAGGCACAAGTTGCTCCTAGATAATGCAGGTAGCTAAGTTGTGAAGCATACAATTTAAAGAAATAAAATGTACTTTCTCTAAAATGACTTTGAACAAATTTTGCACAGATACTTGTTTAGTACCAGTATAAGGTAACATGACTACTTACTCCTAAGAGTACGGACATGCCAAAGGTCCCTCGATGAGCACGGTAGTGGTTGCGGTTTTTATAGATATGAGGACGAACATACCAAAGATACTATCCTTTCAGTGATCTTCGCTTTTCGATGATGGAACAACATGCTTTGGGACAATGTACAAATCATTAGTGAATTTTGATACGAGTAGGCATATTAATTCATTACAAAATAATAAACTATGATTAGAGGTACAGCGGCAACAAAAGTGACGAAGACAGTATGTCTTCAAGTGTAAAGTGGTGGACTATTTGTAACTCTTCAAATTGTCATTTTAATGCTCATCCAATAAACCAAAAAGATAATATTTAGGTGAATATCATCCGATTCTTATAGCCAAAGCATACCAATTATGGTGTTAATTATGGCTATCATCCTCCACTCTAAATTAACTTTGGCTTTATTACCATTAATAATAACAACAACCAGGAGATTGACAGAAATGAGAGGTGTTATAATTTTAAATCAGGAGATTACCTTAAGTTATATAATCTTCCAAGTCAATGTAACTGGAAGGACATTATCACTTCTCGAGATTCTACCGAGTGCACTGACCAACTTTACACTGCACTATATCAAATATTAGATGAATACATTCCACAGAAAAAGATATTTAAAAAGAATAAGTATTCTAACTGGTACACAACAGACCTTATAAAAAAATTATGAAAATGAAAAAATGATAAGTACTCTAAAAAATCTAAAAAAGACCCATGTACAAACACAGATTTCGTGAATTAAGAGCATAGATTAAGCAGCAAATTAAAATATATCATGCTAATTATATCAAAAACATTGAGACTGATATCAGTCATAATCCTAAAAAAATCTGGGAACATATGCAGAGTAAAAGAACTAATTCAAACATTGAATACAGATTTTCCATGAATGATAGTATTTTTGAAAATGATGAAGACATTGCCAATGCTTTTGCAGAATATTTTCAATCCGTCTGCAGTACCAGTGCACCATCTGCATCTGATTCAAATTACAAGAACTATGATCTTGATAAGTTAATTGTTAAAAATATAACGACAGAAGAGATTCGCAAAGCAATGGAATCACTAAAACCTAAGAATGCAATAGGTGCAGACAAAGTACCAACATATTTTTTAAATAAATAAAAAAATAAAAAATACTTTATTGTGCAACACAAAGGACAAGGTACATTTCTCAATGATTTTAAAAATCGTACCCTATCATTAAAACATAATTATATTAATATTGAAGTTATTTCCTTGTAGTAATTCAAATTTTAACTGTTTTTTTATATTATTTTTACTCCTACCTCTAATATTTACTGAGATATTGTTAATTATGTTGGAAGCTAAATATGAAAACGAGGACTTGAAATCTGTAGTGTTATGCCGTGGGATAGTTGCATTACCTAAATTCCTAAGTTCTCTATTGTGCACCATTTCCCTAAACTCAATTTTTGATAATAAATACAACGGAATTTTATTACTTAGTATCATACAAACTAATGTAGCATAATGAATGAAGCGTCTCTCTGTTAGTTTTAACATGTGTAATGACCTAATGTGAGGAGTTCTGGGAATATTTTTAATATATCTAATACAGCAATTTTGAATTTTTTGCAAACTATTTTTGTCTGTTAGAGTAAGACAGGGACCATAAAGCAATTTTGAATTTTTTGCAAACTATTTTTGTCTGTTAGAGTAAGACAGGGACCATATACACAGTCTCCGTAGTTTAGGATTGACAGTACAAGGAATTCCGTCAACATGATTTTATTTGACTCGTTAATGTACTCACGGTATTGGTATAGTTGTTTCAATCTGAAAAATGACGACTGACACAATTTACTTACATGTTGTGTGAAAGATAGTATTTCGTCAAATATGATGCCCAGGACTTTAGCAGACTCAACATTTTGAATTATTTCATTTCCCATTATGGATTTCAAAATTTAAACTCTCTATGTTTTGTACTCTATTAGCTGTTCCAAGGTAGAGGTATGCACACTTACCAGGATTTAACAATAGCCCTCTATTCCCACACCATTCTGCAATTGTGAGCAAGTCCCTATTGAATTGTAACACCTGTGCATCTACATTATATTTATTTAGCGGCAAATAGATTTCAATATCATCGGCATATGCATGAATTTTTGTATTGATATTTAAGTTTTTTATGTCAGACATATAGATATTAAATAATCTAGGTCCGAGAGCGGAACCCTGTGGTACTCCTGCTTTTGTTTGCTTTGGTTCTGATACATTGTTCTGATTAACTGAAATTATTATTTTTCTATTGCATACATATGATTCAAACCACAAGATACAATTTTCTGATAGTCCTATATATTTTAGTATAGCAATGAGACATGGAATATCAACACAGTCAAATGCCTTTGACAAGTCAAGTAGTGCCAACAATGTTACAATATTGTTGTCATTTAAGAACTCTATTAATTGACTGTGTACTACTGTTTCTGCTAGCTTAGATGCAACGCATAACATACTCACTATTCTATAATCCGAATAAGTAGATGGAGATTGTGTTTTTGGAATGGGCTTACCAATTGACATTTTCCAAATAGTGGGAATTATACCTGATTCTAACGAATAGTTTATAATATGAGTTAATGGCTGTATGCAAAACTCTATCGCTATTTGTAACATTTTAGCTGATATATTATCAACTCACATGTTCTGGGGTTTCTGTTTATTTATCAAAATTTTTATTTCATTACAATCTACTGGACTATAAATAGTTGAATATAACATTTCTATTCAGGTAATTTTCACCAAAATATTGAACTACCTCGGCACTAGCTGGCATCACAGGTTCTGTATTAATGAACTGCTCACTGAAATTAGCAGCATTTTTTAACTCGTCTGGTATTTCTGACTGTTTTTGCACTTTAACAGGTGCCCATTTTTTAAAATGTGCCCAAAGGGCCTTTTGGTTGTTGGAGTATCTATTCATAAAATGCTGAAAGAATGCCTTCTTTTCAGCTTTTAAAGCATTATTATAATATTGTCTTCGGTCACAAAAATATCGTCTGTGATCAGGCGATCTGGTTTTTTAAAATTTCCCCCAAGCCCTTCGTTTTAATTTACGAATATGTTTTAAGGTATCGGTATACCAAGGGTTTGATGTTTTATTGTTATTAACAATTATGGTTTTATAAAGCTTGTGTGGATTTACTAGTTCTCCCTTTACAAACAATATTTAACATATTTTTAAACGAAAGGAAATTCCCAGATAAATTCAAGGTTGGTCGAATTACTCCCATACATAAAACAGAAAATACAGGCGTTATAACAAACTATCGACCTATTACTTACAGTTTTACCTGCCCCATGAAAAATACTCGAACTTGTAATATATAATAGAATGTACTCTCATTTCTCCTCAGTCCTTATTGAACAACAGCATGGTTTTGTCAGTAAAAGATCCACTGTTAGCAACCTATGTGTATCTTCAGATTATGTTGGTCATAAAAGAGAGAAATCTCAGGTAGACACTGTATACAATGACCTATTAAAAGCATTCGATGGAGTTAGTCATAACGTATTAATAACGAAACTACGGAATTTTTCTATTGAGGATGACTTACTGCAATATTTACTATCATATCTTATCAATCGACCACAATATGTGAAATTTAATGACTGTTACTCACATACATTCATACCAACATCTGGAGTACCACAAGGTTCGATATTAGGACCCTTGCTTTTTGTAATGTTTGTCAATGATATCTCCGATTATATTGAGCATTCAAATTTTTTAATGTATGCAAATGACCTAAAAGTGTTCCTTCAAATCAACACCATAAAAGACACTGATAGGTTACAAAGTGACCTTGAAGCCAACTCTACTTTTTGTAAGAACAATGACCTGGCTTTGAATGTATCAAAATGCAAGATTATAACCTATACGAAAAAGAAAGACCCTATCATAGTCGCATATAATATCAACAAGATTCAGATTGAAAGGCTAAACGAAACTAAAGATCTTGGCATTTTATTCACTAATAATTTCTCATTTAACGGTCATATAATAGGTCTTAACTCTGAATCCTATAAGAAATTAGGATTTATTCTTAGGTCAAGTAAATACTTTACTCATAATACCTGCATTTTGCTGTTTAATTCATATGTACGCTCGAAACTTGAATATTGTTGCATTATATGGTCTCCAAGAACATACCTATTCACTAACATGCTGGAAAAGGTCTTAAAGATGTTTTTAAGATCCATGTATTTTAAGAAACATAGAATATGGCCTTTTCTGATATCTTATCAAAGTCAACTGATAGAATTTAACATACATTCTCTGATTAAACGCCGTAAAGACATTCAAATATTGTTTATATTTGACATATTACATAATCAAATAGATGTACCTGAAATTTTAGGTGCTTTAAACTTTTATGTACCAGACGCCAGACTAAGATGGAGAAATTGTATGTTTAACACCTTACATATAAACATATAAACTCGCCTGTTGAAATGTGTTCTTCAGCAGTTAACAGTGTAAGCCATGATGTAGATATGTTCAATATTGATAGAATCAAATTAAAATCAAAACTATCTGTGATGAGAAATACATAAATATTTCGTTTTCTTAATATTGAAGTATATACTTATACATTAATATTTGTTTTGTCATTAATGTTCCATGTATTTTTATTCTGGTTTTTTCACTGTATGTATGTAATTAGGGAATACCCTGTTTATATGCAGTATAAAAAGTAAGTAAATAAATAAACACTAAATCCATTAGTTCATCCTTATTCATTTTATTTTTTAGAAAAATTAAAATCTTGATAAAAATTCAAACACCACAAATTTAGCATACCTAACTACAAACTTGTCACGACGGCTACATGACCTGAAGTGAACCAATAAACTTGTGAGTTATTGCGATGCCATCGACATCGCTGTAGACCACGTGGATAGCGGCAAGGGTGAAAGCATGTCTGGTATGTACAGTCTCTTTAGAAACTATGGATTTGTTTTACATAGAGGTGACATTGATGTAGCGACCGTGACCACCACCACTATCGAGGCATCTTTGGCCCTATTAGATAGTGGCGACTGCTCAAAACGCTACCTGAAATGATGTCAGGATAAAACATGATCAAATTAATAATATAGTAGTACAAGAACAATGAGCCAGCATTTTGTACATCCCTTACTTACTGAGGGAAATATTGTAATCATGAAAAAATCACTCTCCGATATTTCTTCGGATTTTCATGTTTCACACCATGTAGATTACGAAGATTAAGGTCTTTCAATTCTGTCTTTACACAAATCTTCCATATTTGATACCTTTTATTTATTATTTATTATTCTACCGGATGACCACTCTATATTTTTTTAACCAAAACTTATCAGGTTTTCATTGTAGCAATAGTGATAACTACATTCTGATTATTATTCTCCTAGGTCGTTACTTAATTAGTAATTTTTTACAGTGAATCACCCTTTTTAAATAAAGAAGAAAGTTCTGTGTAAATACCATTACCGATTTTTTTTTTAATGCTATAACCGAAAATGATGTCAGATTTATAGTTATGTAGGAAGATAATCCAGTATGTTAACTATAATTTGTCCATTTCTAAAACCAGGAGAATTTCCCACGGCATTCCCCAGGGATCTGTGCTAGGCCCCTTACTCTTTACCATTTATATTAATGATCTGGCCAACACCAGTGATGACACCGATTTCACATTGTTCGCTGATGATACAGCGGCACAACACCAATACTGCGAAGACAAAATGCAAACTTTAAACTTCACACTACGAAATCTTGACCCAGCAGACCAATTTGTTCAAAGTGATAAAGTGGTAAAATTTTTAGGTTTATATCTAGACCCAACATTATCCTGGGAGCACCACACCACATAAAATTATCAAGTAAACTCTCTAAAACCTTTATCCCAAAACTTCTTAATTATGGCTATACACCGTACAGGATTCAAAGCGAGAAATCCGCTTTGAAAGTCGTCGCTTAACGATATAGCACATCGCGTTAAGCGACCTATATACAGCATCTGAACTCTATGTATTGAGTTAGTAAGTAAATCTTTTGTTTCAGCAGATTTGAATACAAAATATTTTAGTCTGTGAAATACGTCATATTTTACCAAATATGGTGGCACACATGAAAGTTATATGTAATAAACACAATTATACAAGCATATCATAACAAAACGGAAAAAATATAAAAAAATACACAATATGAATTAAAACAGGCCTGGAAATAACCTTACTGAACCAAAAAAAATAAATATTATCCTCATTATAATTAAAATATTCATCTAAGGAATAAGGTTCTAGTTTACATAAAAAATCACGAACTAATTTTAAGAGTGTTTTATCACATTGATTATTTTTTGTTATGTGGCAGGTGGTTATATAACTTTAAGCAGCGGTAGTATGTTCCTTTCTCAAATAATGTTTTCTTATGAGATGGATACGTAAAGTCACCTCAAAGCCTAATATGGTAATCATGAGTTTTCAAGCAAGAGTCAAATGTTCTACGATTGCTTGTTAAAGGCATCTTTTGGGCCTCGCACCGGCTATTCATTCGGTGGATGGGAATATTGAACTTAACTTTAATGTTCAATAAATATTTTTAAGGGCCAATTAAAGGATAATTAAAATCATAGGTTCTTCAGAATTGCAGAACGATTTATTATTATTTGAATATTTTTGCTTCCCATGTATATAAATAAGCGTATTACGTACTCAAAAGGCAAAAGATCGGCATTTGCCGACGCGCCGATCTGGCCAGAACGCCACTGGTTAATTCGCATAATATATCGTGACTTTTGTAAACATAGTGTAATTACATCTTATGATATTTCTTTCACAGAAATTGTGAAGAAAGACAAATTAACAACACTTAACTTAAAACAACTTAACAATAAAAATAAGGTCCTAAGGACCTACGAATTATAGTAACTGCATCGTAACTAACACTGTTGTTCCATCTAACGAAATGTGGTTAATTTTTGAGGTGCTTCACTAAAGACAAGATTTTCGTCATCCTCCACACTAAATTTAAGTAATAAAGTCTGACGAATTTTAGCAAAGTGAAGGTAGATTGCAGATCCTCGTCATTTAGTTCCTTATTATCTGTTAGAATATCAGTTTCAACAATATGCTGCTTTAAACGTGAACCAATGCAGGAAACACTGACGTGCTTAATCCCAAAATTTGTCTTGAAGATATGTTTAATATGTGAAACCGGTTATTTAAAAGCAGCCTCATCTGTCAATAAAAATATCTGATCAAAAATGACAATGTCAAAGTTGCATAATGAATAAAATTTAAAAAAACATGTTTTTTTATATATAAATACTAACACATGGAGAATAAACATACAAGTTGATTTATAAGAAGAGAACATTCTAACATTATTAAATCATATGTATAGCAATTAATATTAATCAATGAATTCATATTACTTTGTATTAATTTATATCAGCCATTATTAGCACAAGCACGCTTTGAGATATGTTAAATTACCGTAAGCGTAAATGCCAAACAGCTGTTAATATGAGAGCGTGAGAGAGAGCTTTTTGCATTTCTCTCTAAAATCAAAAGATCTTTTAGAAACTATATTAAAGAAAATATGCTAAATGAGCCCATTATAATAATAATTTGGGGAAGAAGGAATGTGTAGCTAATAGCAATCTGGCTAGCGATTTTAGAACCATATAAACTCTTTACCACCGATGGAGAAAATAATAGAAATGGCTGCATATAACCAATTAGTTAAATATTTCAATGACAACAATCTTCTGACGCAATATCAGTCTGCTTGCAGAGTTAATCACTCTTGTGAATCTAGTTTACAGCTAACAGTTACAAACTGGACAAAAGATAATGGAATATATATTGTTGCAGTCTTTATTGACTCGAAAAGAGCTTTTGAAACCATTGATAGATCAATTCTTTTAAAAAATTTAATGAAATATGGGATAACCGGCTCTTATGTGGTTTAGAAATTATTTAAGTGAGAGAACACAAATATATAAAATAAATAACACATTCTCAGATATTAAAAAAAAAAAAACAGTATGGAGTGCCACAAGGTAGTGTGTTGGGGCCATTGCTTTTCAATATTTATATTAATGATATAAGCTCCTCAAGCAAAAAAGGAATGAAGTGGTTAACATATTGAAATTAAAAAAGACCCAATATTATGAACAAAAAATGGATGCTTAGAATAATAACCCTAAATTAATGTGGAAAACCTTAAAATTCTTAATTAACCAAAAATTTATAAAATTTGTGAAAATAATATGCATTGTGAAATAAATAATTCCGTTTCTGTACATTATGTTTTAATAACTTTTTTATAGCTAGCGTTATTGAAATGACTGACTCCATCCTTAATGCAAATTAGTGGTCATCAAGCAATTATGAATTTAATGAAGTCTCACTACTAACTTTAAGTCAATTAAGCTCAATTGTATTAACCTTAGACAATAAGTCTAACACAAACTGGGTGTTAAATTCAAAAACTTTAAAATGTATTTTTCAAGTTATAGGACATGTTATTTTACATTTTGTTAATATTGGTTTATCCAAAGGTAAATTTCCTGAAGCACTGAAAACTAGCACAAGTATTCCAATTCCAAAAATAGAAAACTCAAATGAAGCATTTGGCTTTAGACCGATTAATACTTTGCCACTTCTCGAAAAAATATTGGAATTAGCCGTTTATCATCATTTTAATAATAATAATCTGTTTGTAGGTAACCAATCTAGTTTTAGAGCTAATCATTCATGCGAAACTGCACTTCAATTGACGATAGCACACTGGAATGATGAAATTGATGACAATAAATATGTGGTGGCAGTAATTCTCAGATTTTAAAAGATAATTCGAAACAATTGATAGAAATATTTTGATCAATAAACTTAAATATTACGGCATAGGGGGAACTGTGTTAGAATGGTGTAAAAGTTGCTTGTCTAATAGGTTACAATGTACAAAAGTCAACAATAAGATATCAAGTACAATGCCAATTAAAGTTGGTGTACCCCAAGGCAGTGTACTTGGACCACTCCTGTTTATTATATATATTATTGATTTAAGTCTCGCTATCAATTGTGACTTCATTAGCTTGTTTGCTGTTGACACCTTGATTGAAATTACACATAGTGACGTTAACATTGCCATTGATAAAATGAATATCGAATTAAATAAACTGCCAGAATATCTCAACACTGATAAATTAAAATTAAATATAAATAAATCCAAGGCAATGATTTGTATTAAAAAATATAATTACTCTAAATTAAATATCAATAATGTTAATATAGTCTTTGGTAACAACAGATTAGAATTGGTAACATAAATCAAATATTTAAGCTTCATGATTAGTAACGATGTAAGTTTAAAAACACATTTGGTGTATATACAAAAGAAAATATCGAAAAAATTGGTTTTCTTATCCAGAATTTCGAAATATTTAGTGATAGCAACAAGTATAACACTTTTTAAAACAATAATACAGCGTCACTTCGATTATTGTGCGAGTATCCTAAATTTTCTTGACAACAACAGCATTGCTGTATTACAGAAACTGCAGAACAGAGGAATGCAAACTATATTAAGATGCAACAGACTTACACCTATTAGATCAATGTTAAGTGTATTAGACTGGTTAAGTGTGAAACAACGTTTGAAATATAACGAAATCTAGTAAAACACTACTATGTGATATTTGTAATAGGTTACTTGCCTAAATAAAGATATTTCTCATTCTCATTCTTCTGCAATGATCGTAAAACATCTTCCAGAAAATTTCCAAGGAGATAATTCTTTGAAATCGTTTGTATTCATTACAAAACATATGAAAATGAAAAGAAAATGCTTATATTATATGAACCTCGAACTGACGTTCTCCATGTTGTGCACAATGCGGAGAACGTCAGTTCAGTTCGAGCTACGAGGAGCAGCAATAGGCAGCTTTCAGTGAGAACCTAATGATGGCAGATGAGATTCTGCCAAAACATCGTTTAGACAACTATGGCTCCACGGGAGCCCATCAATTAAACGGGAAGACATCTGGAAGCACACCAACACTTCATTCAACACCCGTGAAAACCTAAGAAACAAAGTTTATTTTGTATTTCTTGTTGGGATTGTTATAAATCAGTATTAATTATTTTACTTCATTTGTTTACATTTGTGTTAAGGCTACTATAAGAAAGACTATTTCAGAGAAATAGTTTTATTTTACAAACACATTGTTAATTAAAAAAAAAAACAAAGTTTTATAAATATTTTGTTTCGTTACTTGAAATTTATTAATTTTTGTGTTGTTTCAACAGTTTTGAGTTTTGAATTGAAAAATATAAACTTGCAGCTGCTAGATCAAATCTATACATTATTCCAACTCCAAGTTGGTAAAAGTAGAATATTGGTCTAGGTGCCCGCATACAAAAAATGAATTTATACATATCCTCTTGTAACTTCTTGTATGGCTTAATTGCGCCTAACCTACAACTTTTTTCCTCTGCGAAAATTTTCGAAAGCGGCGTTCCCCCTCCACTTCTTCTGAAAGATTTCCACGCGTCGTACTGGAAAATCGGGAAATCTGTTTTGTCGGACAATTCGAAAATTGCATTCTACATGTTACTATTAAGCAATGTTGAAAAAATCAGCTGGTTATCAATACATTTGTAAAAGTTGTTAATTCGGAGTTTTTATATAAATTTCCAGCTGATTTTTTCAAGATTGCCTAATAGTAACATGTAGAATCCAATTTTCGAATTGTCCGACAAAACAGATTTCTCGATTTTCCAGTACGACGCATGGAAATCTTTCGGAAGAAGTGGAGGGGGAACGCCGTTTTCGAAAATTTTCGCTGAGGAAAAAAGTTGTAGAATAAGGGCAATTAAGCCAAGACGTTACAAGAGGATAAATTAATTTTTTGTACGCGGGCACCTAGACTATGTAAAAGTTTAAAGTTGTTAAGAGTGTAAGCCTACAATTTTAGGGTTTTTTTGTGCTAATTTTTAAGTTGGTATGATATGTCATTTTATAAATTTAAATTGAATAAAAAATACCAAAGAAGCTGATTGAAATGAAAAATGTTATTAATATCTAAATATTTTAGATATTTCTTGAAGAGTCACCAAAATGGAAGTAGTGATAAAAGTTCCAGGCCTTTTTTCGGTAAATAAATTCGTTTGTGATGCAATATACCAAGATTTTCCTGTAATTTTGACTTTCTGAGTTAACAAAATTACTTTACATTCAAAAAGTATATTTCATGACTTTATCATTAGTAGTGCTAATTTATAATAAGTTGTATTAATAAATGATTCCATTATATAGCAAACACATACTTTATTAGGAATTTCCTCTAAAATAATGATATCCAGTTTTGGAAATAAAAATATTTTATTCTTTAGATGTTACCATTTAATACTAAAATGTAATTTATTGCCGAATCGGTCTTGCGCCAACAAAGCTTCTGTTTATTTATTTGATTTTTTAATCAAGCTCTCATGTATTCTCGAAGACAATATAATAATCGATTGTTAGCTTCTAAATAAATCGGCAAGTAGTAAGTGTCTTTTTTAAACATGTTTTTATCAAAAAATCTCCAAAAAATTTTTAAAAGAATTATCGGCTATCATGGTATTTATGTACCTATATTTATTCATGCTTATATGACTAAAAATAAAAGCATAAAGAAAAGTTTTACTGGAAAGTTAAATTTTATGCTTAGCGCCAAGTTTTTTTTTATAATTTTAGGTATTGATGTTATTAAGTTATATAAACTCGTTCCTTACTTGTTAGTTCTTCTTTATTTATGCGTTTTGTTTTTTTTTTAAATTTATGTTGCTGCTGATTAGATGCATTACAAAGTTGGAGTGAATTTTCATATTGCTTATCATTTGTGGGCTAATAACCTTAATATTTTATATTGGATTTCCTTCGGTGGTGCTGTAGTTTTTCTGGGACATCTAAAAAACCAAGCCTTGTGATTTTCTGAACCACATACCATACCTTTGGGACCTTCATTAGAAATCAATTCATTTGAGTGATAATTGAACACAATTCATCAGGTTACAGAGGCTGGCTGAGAACATTGGTGAATTATGGAAGGACTGGTCGCTTGGAGGCCGGCCTGACCCCATCAGTAGTTACTTAATGTATTATATTAAAGCTTTTAAAAAATGGACATATTTTTATGTTTATTTTAAACAGATCAAAAAATCATCGATAGTAAATCCAGTTTAAAATTGAAGTACCTACTTCTGAGGCTGGTTTACACAGCCACACGTGATCGGCAACTGTTCAAGTCGACTCATCCTCAGCCCCAAAATCTTCTTACTATGCCATACTTATATAATTTATAATTACATTTATAAATCGCATACAAGTTGTATACAAGCATTTAAAGTAAAATAGCACGGAACCAAGATCAGTCCAGTTTACTGTAAGTCGGAACGAGCAAGGTCATCAGGGACTGTAGTGTGAACTTGCCTCGCATTTTAACCAATGAGAAGCTGGGAAATAGCTTCCTTTCTAATACCAACCATTCAGTCTCAACTGAATGGACTTTAGGCAAGTATATTGAAGAAAAAAAAAACCTTTTAAGTGTAATGACAAAAGTGGTCTGGACCAGTGCTGATGTTTTTTCGGGTGACTGCTGGTGTTTTTCCTGGCCAGTTCATCCTACCCTATCTACCGGTCAGTGTAGTACAATTTTCTGTAATATACTAAATTTTACGCTGGATTGAGGTATTGTTTGGGGTATTTCTTACGTAGACAGGATAATGTCAGTTTTTGTAGAAGACATTATTTAGTAGGTGCTGATAAGAGATAGAGCATCCTGTAATTATTCCTACTAATATTGTTTCCTTGCCTGTGGCAAGAGAATCAAATTACATATACAGCATATCTGTAGATTTGATTCTTCTGCAATATCTATACATTATGATCTGCTATAATAAACATTTATCAATATATTTATCCTCTCTGTACATGCTTACATCTGATATAGCTGCAAAAAGAGAAAATGCAATAGCGATTTGTTTATTAGGTGTAGTTTAAATTGAATATTCTTGTAGCCAGTAATTTCTTTTTTACTTTAATTTTGCTTAGATATCAAGAAATTTTATTTATTAGTATCGGACTTAATTAGAAACCCTTTTTGTGTTTTTAAAATAATACTAGTGGTTGAAGGGAATTCTTGATTAAACCATTTCTGCTCATTTTTTGAAAATATTTATTGTTATTTGCTGTTCCTGTTCTGTAATTGGGTATCTTATCTGTTGAACAGTGTATGCTATAAATAAATAAATTTCCCTCATTTTATTGAGTTGTTGACTATGGATGTTTTTTTTGGTATTTCTTTGCATTTAATTGCTTTTGTCTATTGTTTTTCATAGAGTATTTCTTTCACTTGAATTTTTATTTAGAAATTGTGCATTTGTATCTATTATGTTTGCTAGTTATTTATTAGATAAATATGTGTTCTTACTTTTTCTCCTTGTTTATTCTTGAATCAGTCATTCCACATCCTCTGTCTCATTCTGTCCACTAGATTCATTGATTTTTATATCTAAGTTCATGTTAATTCATTCAAAGAGGGTTAATAATCCAAATAGTCCCAAGTAAAACAACATGCATCTACTCACTATGAAAATAAATATAGCACTGCAGAAGGTAATAAAAATATTCAACTAAATCATATAATTCGTCCATAACCTAAAAATTTTCAAAATGTGTATTGTTGACAAATGTTTAAAGCCTTATAGTCTCATGGCCATTGCATTGTAGAGAGAACAATAAAATAGCAATTTGCTCGGGTGCTTTCACATTTGAAAGTAAACGATGACTTCAACAAATATAGTAAACATTTTTTTTAGGATCCAATGTTGAAAAGACCACAGGCAGCAGCACGAAGAGTACGAAAAGCTTCTAGAAATTCGAGAGCCTCCACGGACAGTACCGGCAGTTCAACAAAGAAGGCAGACAGTTCTGGCAATACAGTACCGTGTGTTGTTTGCCAAAAACCTGCTAGGAAAAATTCCATTTATTGCAGCGAGACTTGTATTTTAGCACATGCACAAGGAATTGAAAGGGTAAATTTAATAATTTAGTATATGGTAGTTCTGTTAGTGTATTGTTTTTTCCAGGAATTATTTGATTGTTCAATCCTATGGATACAAGCATATTTTTTTCATAGTTATCACTGGTTAGAAAACAATGATTATTTTAAACATTAGTTGTTTATATATTATAGCCCCTAGACGATATCAAGGTATTCAGCAGAAATTTCAATGCTATTCATGAACTAGTTTTGTAGACAAAAGTTGCAAATGATTATAACAACCTTGAAGTGAAATGTATGAGTAAAGAAATTCAGTACAATGTGGTAACACCATATAGTTGTCTCTTGAAATTGCCTCGAGACCTAAGTCTGAGTTATCTATTATACAAAATAATACTTAACACGTTGACTGCCGTATCGGTCTATATGACCGAGAAAATTTTTTTACCTCCACGCCTGCTCGGCCAGTATGACCGAGTTAGTTTTTCACATCCCGTACGCCAGACGCTCAGCATCTAATGCTTTTGACTGTGCAGAGTGACCGAGCCAGCCTAGAAGAAACGCTGCACAGCACCAGTTTCTTGTGTTCAAATTTAACAGCAAAGAAATAGCAAATAAAAGGTGAAATACATAAAAAAGGTAATCTTTATTATCGTAAAATGTTTAACAAATTTATAAATTCATTAAAAAATAATGCAATATTTCTAAATTTGAAAAAAAAAACATAAACTCTTACAAATATTGGTTTGAAAATTCTTCCAAGAGTAACAAAAATCCAGAATACTATATGATTTCACTCCGCACCATAGTGATGTTTTTTGTTGAAACAGTTAATGCACAGATGAGGCTCTCTTTCACATCCTTCACAGTAGATATGAATACGCTTCAAATTCCTCGCTACATGCCGACCATGATTTCTTTTTCACCGTCTCATAACACGTCTGACATGGTTTGCGTTTTTGGACCTCTTTTCCAGGCAGTTCATGACGTAAATAACGATTTCTGCTTGGCGTGACAGCTTCAATTTCTTCTGCTGGAGGAGAGCGCGCATTGCGTAAACCATATAAGCAACTAATTTACGAAATTCTAGGGTGCCTGTATTCACACGTTTTACTTTGTACATCAACCACGCATTTACCATAAGAGTATTCAGCAAGATCTTAATCACCAGTTTTCGATACCACTTGATTGTTGATCTGAACTTATCTGATCACTTAGCTCAAACACTGATAATTAATGTAAACAAGGAAAAATCGATCAAAAGAACTATATATAAATGGTGTTTCAATTCAGATAACACTACAAACTTTCTTCGGATCTTGAACAATGAAAATTGGTATGATGTATATAACTCTACTTCTACAGAGAGAGCATTTGATAATTTTTTTAATACATTTATGTATCACTTTGATATAAATTTTCCTTTACGAAAATTCTGTGTTGCTGATAATGATGATATTAATCATGACCATTGGATAAACGATGAAATAGTAATGCTTAAACATCAACTATCAATATGCACTGATCTTTCGAACAGGTATCCTCAATTCATTAGGCTACGGAATGAAACCCATCAAACTTATAATAGCAAATTAAAAATTGCAAGGAGGCTATACTATGATAGACAAATCAGTCAAGCTGAAAACAAACAACAACAGATGTGGCAAATAATATCTAATTTGCAAAATAAAAAACATTCTTATCACAACATAGAAATTATTGATAACAATATTAGGTTAACTGGCACAAACCTGGCAAACAGATTCAATCAACATTTTACTACTGGTCCATTCCCAAGTACTAATAATGATCTGGCATTTCTGGAATCCAATGTGCCAATAAAAAACAACTCCCTGTTTCTAGCTCCATTAGTAGACTCTGATATCATTGAAATAATTAATAAATTAAAAAGCTCTAATTCTAGCGGTTTTGACAATATATCCAACAATCTTCTAAAAAAGTGTAAGTATCTGATTTGCAAACCCCTAACATTTATAATCAATTTAATGTTTCAAGAAGGTATTTTTCCATCGAAACTTAAGGTTGCAATCGTAAATCCTTCATATCAGAAAGGCAACCCAAACAGTATCGCTAATTACAGACCTATAAGCCTTCTCTCCAGTTTCTCAAAAGTCCTCGAAATTGCAATAAATGATCAATTAACTATATACCTTTATACATATAAAATAATTTCCCTAAACCAACATGGTTATACTAAAAACAAAAATACTGATACAGCCATTACCAATTTTGTCTCGGAAATCTCTAGAGCAATTGACAATAAGATTCCGGCTCTAGGGCTCTTTATAGATTTCAGTAAGGCATTTGATAATGTAGACCATGAACTATTATTAGCAAAACTCTTTAGGTATGGCTAGGGGCGTAAACCTACAGTTGTTTAAAACATACCTTCAGGAGTGCACTCAGAAAGTTTGCCTGCCGAATGGCAAAACAAGTTCAAGTCGAAATATATTAACCGGTGTCCCTCAGGGATCAATTCTAGGCCCTACGTTGTTTCTAATTTTTGCAAATGATTTAAATTTTTACCTACAGGATGTAAAATCTATTAAGATTACACAATATGCCGATGATACCAATGTATTGATAACAACTGAAAACATAAACAATCTTATGACACTTGCAAGTACAGTTTACTCTATGATTACGGAGTGGGCTGAGCATAATCATTTGTGCTTAAATCATGATAAAACACAGTGCATGCTGTTTAAATCGCAAAGATCTACATACTCTTTGAACAATAGCTTTCCATTACAAACTGTAGACTCCGTCAAAATGTTGGGTATCACCTTAGATAATAATTTGCGATGGAACACACACATCGAAAATCTCTGTGGAAAACTAAGTAAGTCCTGCTATGCATTAAGATTTCTGAAAAATTACTGCAGTAGTAACATTCTTAAAACCCTCTATTATTCATCTTTTCACTCCCACCTAAGAAATGGAATTGTAAACTGGGGGAGCACTGGGCAAAATCAACGTGTTTTTATTTTACAGAAAGTTGCAATAAGAATCTTAGCAAATCTAGGTTATCGGGAATCCTGTAGAAACGCTTTTCGCCAATTTGGCATACTAACAGTTATTGGTACCTACATCTATGAGGTCTGCTGCTTTGTTTTCAAAAACAGAGCTATGTTCACTTAAAATATAACTCCCCATGACCATGATACTCGTCATAAGTTTGAACTTCAACCTGACGCTCATTCAACCTCCTTATATCAAAGGAGCATTATATACAATGACTGCAGACTATTCAACTTTCTACCTCTAGAAATTAAGGAATCTGCAAATCAACATGTGTTCAAAAAATCTCTCAAAAAACACTTAATAAAAAAAAATTGTTACACACTTAATGATTTCTTCTCCACATAGGCCTTTACATTGTATTTACATATATATTTATATTGTTAGTTGCTAGTCTTAAGTCTTAAGTACTTTTTCTTGTGAAGTATATTTTAATGCTTGTTGTGGCGTGTCTCTTCAAATATGTTATACAATCTCTGTTGTATATATGTATCTGATGAAATAAATCTATTCTATTCTATAGTTTTTCTAAGTGGTGATTGGTATGCTGTCATTTGATCAGACTGATCAGTAGACGATTTTGCTTGGTTGTAGGCAACTATAATATAAAGAACGGTTATTCCTTTACGATTTTCCGGACTTAAGTTGTTTTTTTTTATCACTTCGCACTGAATTCCTTTGCGATTCTTCCTCAAGGTACCAGTTAGGTGTGTTTCTCTATCCAGTAACTGTTCTGCTAACGGTATACTGGTGTACCAATTGTCCGTGACCATGGTTCTTCCTCAATCCAGCAATGGCTCAGCTAGTTTTATCATTACTCAGGATGGGGTCGTTCGGTTTTGGTCCAGATTCTCAGCGTGAATTTCTTATAAGTAAAGCCTCCATTACGACAGAGCTTAAATATTTTGATGCAATACTTATTACGTTTCACTTTTAGATATTGGCGCATTACAGCCTGGCCATGGAATGGTATTAGTGATTCATCAATGCATATTGTTTCACCAGGATCGAGTATCGTCTGGAAATTATGGACCGCCTTATCGACCAAACTCTGAATTTTGTGGAGTTTGTTATTTTGGGGATTGTTCTCATTATCCACAAAGTGCACCATCCTTAAAAGCAATTCGAACCTGTTCCAGGGCATTGCTACAGGAGCACATTCGTTTTTGAACATTGGTTCCATACTCCAATAATCTGCTATTTTTGGTAGACGAGTTATAGCCATATAAATAATTAATCCAAAAATCGCTTCATTTCGTAGATATCTGTCGGAAACCAATCATGCACTCTCGAATGAGATGTAACATCGTTGCCATTCAGAATGGTTTGGGTGGCATATAGATTAGTTTGCTCGACAGTATACTCAAATATGTTATCATCAACCAACGTAGAATAGAACTCAAGAAATTCCTTATCAGTTAGAAGCTCGGACTGATTTTTATTGACTCCTGATTCGTGAATGGAGTAAAAACTGACTGCCTACCTTGGGGTATTTGCCATTCAGGGCCGTCAATATTTCTGTGGGCAATTGGAGTTCTGTCATCTTCAGAATTAGGGGATGTTTCGGCTTCACTTTTACTTTCACTTTCAGGTTCTTGTGTTTCTGCAGTCTCAACTTCATCCGCATTTCCCTTAAATAAACATTCTCGTTAACTTCAAATTCTTCAGTATCAATTTGCCCAGGGGTTTCATTTATTTCATCGGCACTAGAATGTGTCATTGGCTCCTCACTGTTTTCGGAGGAGTCTCCATCTTCATTACCGTCACCTATTTCAGGGAAAATATGCATGTGAAAATAACCACATTTTATTTATGTAAAATAACAACACATACCTTCGAAGTCAGATAAATTATTCAACATATGCAACAGTTAAACACTTAAAATGTAAACAAAACCAGCACGTGCACACATCCACTAAACAGGACAGACTGACTAAACGTACCAGCTATCAGCAGCTGTTTCAGTTTCGCCGCATGGACCAAGGAGTTGACCGCGCCGGCGTGGAGCATTTACTAACTTCCACACAGAGCCAGCTCGGCCAATATGACTGAGACACATTTTCACGATTTTCTTCCCAGGGGTAACGAATATTTTTAAAAAAAATTCTGTGTGACTTCATTACCTGTGGATATCTATCTCTGCGCATCATGATTTAAGAAATAAAAATTTTGACCTCGCATGGAATATGCCCCTGGACTAGAACGTAAAATACAATAAGAAAGCGCTCCGGCAGTCAACGTGTTTTGTTTTTGAAATTAAAATTTTTATTTAATTACTTAATCTTGTAATAAATAAACATTGTCGTAACCTTATAATGTATTCATGTTTAGGTAATATAAAGAAAAATATTGTTTTGCTTAAACAATAGTCTAGTATTGTTGACGTTCTAGTTATTCCGAGTTTATTATTATTTTGTTTTTCTGTTAAAAGAGCTGATGAAACTCTTTTTTGACAAACTTTAGTCAAATCAGAAAAGTAAATTCTATTTTCTGCCACTTCTTTTATCCTGTCAGAGGTGTCCTAGATAAGGCGTTTATGACTTGAAAAAAAAGGTTATATATAGTTGAGTAATAACTTTTTTGAGATCAAGACCAATACTAATAAGAATATTAAGATCTTTTATCAGCAGGTTGGACTAACCATGAACTAAAAAATTTGACTTAGAATCTTTCAAGCCCTCTATAAATGAATTTTATTTTTCATTTTATGTTTTATAAAAGAACCATTGATGAATTGTCAATTTTTTTTTCATTCAACCCTGCTGCCGGTCTAGCCTGTAAGCTATGCAATTAGTAGACAGTTGTGGGGAAGCCCGAGAAATTCTAGGAACTTCTGAAAAATATCATCTAATGGAATCAACTGTGTGTTACCATGGATAAACCATTCTCCAACTCTAGTTTATAAACCAATAACCTCCATAGTGCTAGATAAAATAGATTTTGAGAGATTGATGTAAACGGGAAATGAATGACCGTCTTTGCATTCACAGCTATTTGCAAAATGTCTGTATATTTACCAAAACCCGCGGCTTCTAAGACAAAATTAATTATTTTGCAGTAATTGACATTTTTCGAGTTTTGAAATATCTCTTGTTGAGTTAATTCAATGTTTTCTAAATTTCACAACAAATGTTTTGTCTTTACCCTTTGCCACAATAGTTTTCGTTCTTCAGGAGCCGTTTCATCCATTTACCTTTAAACCTCTTAGATTAGATATTGTCTATATTATTTATTATTTTAACAGAATGAACTTCCCGTTGTAAAACAGTTGATTGGTTACAATCATCAGAAAGCAGTATAATAATTTAAATGGTGCACAATAATTTGGGTAGTCAAAATATGTAATTGCCATATTTATGAGTGCAGTCAGTTTGGCTGTAGATGCAGACTATACTAAATGTTTTTGTTATGTAGATGGAGTATTTCACGTATTTCGTCATAAGTGCCCAAAATTATTTTCTGTTTAGGCTCTATCAATAGAACTACCTTTAATGAATAAATACATAAATGCTTTTTTTAGGTGGTAGTCTTTGAGAGATCAACAGGGAATATGTTGACGGGAAATAAGGCTCCTAGTGCGGCAAACCTTGAACAGTGGCTGAAAGAACATCCTGGATATGAAGTTGTCAGATCCGGTGGTAAAGTTGTCACTGCAAAGGTAGTTAAACAGTATATATTTACAATGCAAATTATGGGTTATAGAAAATTTTGTTTATTTATTAGACAAATATAATACATTTTTTGAATCTTTCAAGATATTATATTACAACAAGAATGATTTACCATAATCTCAATACTTTAATTATGTTTAATAATTTTGAATTATAATAAGTTATTATTTACGTTTAGTATAAATAAAATGTTGCCCAAGTAGCATTTTAGGGGATGTTTTCGGAACCGTTTCTAACAAAGGTAGCCGGTTTTTATATACAAAATGGGAGCTGTCTGCAACACTGCGATACACTATTATCGACACATACGTAATTTCTTGTAATAGTGTAGTATGTGTTTCTATTCTGTGCTAGAAAATAAAGAGAAACATGTTTATAATTTGTAGCTCACAGCTTTTTACACAGTTTCACAAATGTATCAATTTTTTATTTTAACTTAGTTATGTTATTATGGACATAGATATAAAAAATAAGTAAAATTGATAATATGAAAACTTGCATCTAATCTTTAGCAGATATCTGTGTAGAACAAAATAGGCTAGAAAAATTTTATGGATTATTTTCGGGCAATACTTGGATGGTTTAAATGCGCCTTATAAATATAACCATTTTTAATTTATATTTTTGATGAGAAAAAGTATATATATTTTATTTTATTATTTTGATGATACCCTGTAGCAATCTGGTATTTTATAGGAGCTGTAGGAACACTTTCAAAATGCTTTTGCAATAGCTATAAATGTAAAATTTTCACCATCTTGTAAAGCTGTTCAGCTGTTATATTTTTGGAACTTTTGCAAAATAATTATATACACATTTCTGCAGATCTTAAGAAAATTCACCGTCACTATGTAACAGTTTTATTAACTCTTTCAGATCGGCGGTGTTTTTCGATGTGTGATCCCTCAAAATGGCGATTTTTTTAGCCATTACCAAACGCGCGCTTCCCTTTTTCATGCTAACTTGCAGTTACTGTTATAACGCTTTTATGCATTTCCCGATTTCTAAGCTAACTTTTGCTAATGTGAAAATAAAAAATATTCAAAATAATTCAGGAATTTTAATGAAATAAAAATTTAAAAAAATTAAAAAGCACTTGCAATAATAGAAAAGGTTACTCTTAAGTAAAAACAGTTCGTGTTTGTTATATACACCTATTTGTAAGATTGTACAGTGCGTTTTAGGACCAATATAATCAATCTGTCTATCTATCAATATGTGACCAAAAACGTGCTTGGCGATCTAAATGCATTTTAGAGTACCTTGTGATAATATGGTTGCCGCATATTTCATTGGTTTTCTATTTATGCTATAATGCGGCTGCCGTCATGAAAGCTTAAAGCTTCATTTAATTGCGCTATATAACACATTTCACTGTTTGTTTCCTTATCGCTATAAAACAACTAAACAACGGTTTTATAAGAGCTTTTAAGTAGCCTTTATAAAAAAAATGCTGCATTTAGACATGAGTTCTTTTGCAGTGAAACTTACACTAATTTGTTTTAGTAGTCACAACTATAGTTAGTAGCACGTTTCTAACTCCATAAATTCTAACAAACATTTGATATTTTAACTTATCATATCTTGTCATATTTACCATCTCAAATGCTGGCTTTTTAAAATGGCTTCCCTCTATAAAATACTTTTGTGTTAATACAAACATTTTACGATAATTAAATTCTTAGGTGATTTGTATAATATATCTATAAAATAATGTGCATTATAGTAACTTTTACATGAATCTTATAAAATAGATCCCTTTTCTTCACAACTCCTTGACATGAACATCAAATGAAAATGTTTGACCAGTAAAATATCATAAACTATGTAATGTCATTCTAAATCCAAGTCTGATTCAGATAGATATATTTGCAAATACTGCTTTAGGTTGAAAACTTTATTGTGGCCACCACTGTAAAAATCTTATCTTTGGCACTCGCCAGTAACAAAACTATACCATAATTTTAAATAAGTCTATCCTCTTGTAGTAAATCTGTATTAGTATTTGTCATTCGATAACAGTTTTAAAGATACAAGATTTAAGAAGCATTATACAGTATGCAAACAATAGCTGACGTTTTTTAAATATTTTAAACCATCCAGCTTATTTTAATAAATAATACAGAGTGATGACAGTTTAATAATTATAAAACGAAAGTACATTGTGTTTTTAAGGTACTTATAATCTAAATTATGTTAAATTAAAGTTACAACCTTAAGTAGAAGAAAGCCTTATAATTATTTTAATTTAAATTGATTTGCAATTATTAATTTAATTGCAATAAAGAATCTATTATTCACATCAATTATGTGTTCTATTCGCCACATCTCTATCTCTAATATCATGTGATTAAATGTCTATAATTTTGCAGGTCTTACGCGATAATAATTATTTAGAATACGGATTTTTACTTAATTATTTTTAACTTTTATGTGTTTACACAAATACATTAAACTAAACGGAAAGGCATTGAAGTAAATAGCAATATAATTAACATAATATTAACATACTAATTTTTCCGTACGACGCACTTAAAACATACAATAAATAATGTCAACATTCACCAGTATTTATACCTTATTTTAAGAAGCAGTAAACAAAGTGTTATGAAACAATTTTCTATAACCTAAATTGTACCAGAAAAAAATATATACTTACGTCTTGCAAAATTTTCTAATTTTCAAACTATTTCAGGCTGGAAATTTTACGCAGTCAAAATTAAAATTAGTGAAAAATCAAGATAATGATGGGGTCTCTCTGGCAGTACAGAAGAAAGGTGTTAATCTCGGAGTACTCAAGCACTCCCCAAAGCATTCTCAACCAGGAAAACCACCTTTAAAAGCAACTATCACTGGAATTAGAGTTCATAGCAAACACACAAATTCAAAAGAGGCGAAGACTAAGCTTATACAGGCACAACCCATCTCTAAGCCAGTTGCATCAACTCCACCCTCGAAATCTAAAACTATTCAGACTACACTCACAAAAACCGCCCAAGTCACTCCTAACAAGCCTAAAACTCCTTCATCCAAAGAAAAATCGATGCCGACTAAAATGCCTAAGGTTCGGCAGCAGGAGCCACCACCTACTCCACAGCCGAAGCCACAGGAGAATATTAGAGAAAACGTACAGAAAACAGTATTTGAACAATTGACAAATAGGCTGAAGGGCAATACTGATTTGAAATTGACAGAGGATGAAGTTAAAAATATTTCAACAGATATCGAATCACAGTTGTACAAATGTTTTGGTGACACAGGGCAGAAGTATAGAAATAAGTACCGAAGTTTAATATTCAATATTAAAGATGCTAAGAATCAAACTTTGTGGAGGAGGATATGCGAAAAATCGATTAACCCATATCAGTTGGTAAGTACATGAATGTAGAAAGATGATAGTCTCACAGAAGTACTCTGACCCAACAAACATTTGTCTTAAAATTAGCGACCGCTCGATTTGGTGAAAGATGAATTTACTTATTAAGGTAATTATAATGTAAAATTCACTGGAAAAATACACTTTTGATGAAAATTTACCAATTGATCTTAGTATATATTTCAATTTACGTAAGTAATATCAATAAATCTACCTCATACAATATTTTGTTGAAAAGTAATTTTAATCAAATCAATGAGTTAAAAATCTACCAAAAATTATTTCAAGATTTTGTTGAAAATCCTACATAATTTATGTGTGTAGCAGCCTATTTGGTTGCTTTTATTACTGTCCTTTAAAGTAATATTAAGTCAACAATTTTGTTAGTTTCTGTCTGATTTTCTATTTTCTTAGCACGATTCTAAATTGGAATTTTCAAAATGAACTTATAGGGAAATGAAGTAATGAAAAATACATAAATACACTCGTAAAGTTATATTCAACATGTATTTTTTTCTATTCACGTATCTAAGGTCAGTCTATTTTTACTACTAGGGTCCATCTCCAACGCCAAGACATGAGCTACCTCCAACCTAAAAATTTTAATAATAATAATAATAGTTTATTGTCCAAAATGTAAATACATCTGCACAAAAGCATTAGATACAGATAAAATGATATTAAACCTGACCTTAAAACAAAAAAGGTAATAGAACAAAATAAATAAGATTAAATTATTATAGTATTTAGGAACTCAATGGGCCTTTCCCGCATGACTGAATTTTACTACTTCACTATAATCAAGCCATATAATAAACTGCAATATAATTTTATTTTAATTTAGTTTCTTCCAATTTTTTACGTTCTACCAAATATTTACATTACAAAATCAGTTTTATTTCAGGTAATTTGAAACGTAAGTTTTAAGGCGCCATGCGTGACGTCACACTGATTAGACCAATAAAAGTCGTATTCTTAATGAGGATCCTCTATTGCCAGATGTATGTCTTTTTACATGAACATCGTATTTCCGTTATCAATTGTCTACTTTGAATAGCGCATTTTTTCGTTACAACGTATTCTTCGTTTCTCTGACACTAAATAAAAGCAAAAATTGTATCAACTTTTGACTGTATGAGTTTCTAAAATCTATATATCAGATTTATTTCCTATTTTTGTTCATTTGGTTCACATATGGTATAATGCCAGTTTCATTTGGCAACGCTGTACTGAAATGTTCAAGCTTTATTCGATAACCTCACTTTCTATTGTTTACGTTCGATACGAAAATTAATTTTGCTCTCTTCTAATTATAAAATGCCGCTTAAAAAGGTTTGTTTTGTACCAGCGTGTCCAAATAATAGTGAAAATAGTACGAAGTTATTTTTGCGAGTTCCAAGAAATTTGGAAATTCGAAAATTATGGTGGAAAGTTGCGAAAGTTCCAGGTATTGTTTATACTGCTCCTGGATTTTTCTGTTGCGAAGATCATTTTAACGTATGTATATATTGTTCTTTCTTTTAGTGGACCTTTTACAAATCTGTCTTCACATTTACTCATATTTTTAAAAGAGATTAATACTATAACACCAAACAAGAAGTAAACACGCTGGGCTGCACTCTCGTGATTTATGACAGATACTTCTTGGCACTGTCAATGGGCGTCATAAACGCACGTTCTCAATTAAGCGTTACCACTTTGCAATATGAGATTCTATTGGTAGTTCCTCATAAATGTACTTCAGGCACCAATAGAATTGCAGGTTGTGGAAAGCAAGGCAGAGAAGTGAGGTTCTTTTTGAATGCACCTTCATAGCTAATTCTGACGGCCGTTTAATCTCATACTGATTGGTGCAGTTTATGATGACGTCACATTGGCGCCCGAAAGCTATCGTTTCAAACTGCTGTTCATTTACGGAACATTTGTATTTTTTTTGTGGTATTTTAGGCGCTCAGAAAAAAAATAAAAATTCATTTTTAGTAATATTTTGATAGGCTCTTTCCAATAACACAATAAAAAAAAATTGAGGGAAAAGCCCATTGGAACAGCATGGAACTAGAGGATCTTATGGGGTATTGTCAATATATCGCTTTACATTGACTGAGAGAGCACAGAATTTTACAGATTTATATTTACCACTCATCGTCTACAGTCCACGTAGACTTGATCCGCCCGTCAGAAATATAGGTGGGATTAGATGCTTAGCGAATTTGATTTGTCAACACCAACCTTGTTTAGAGTTTTTGCATGCCATAATATATAAAACAAAAAATACCTATGAACTATTTGTATCGTATGATCTGTACGAGGCAGTGCAGTAGAGTCAGGTAGCGTTATAAATTATTTAATTCTAGTGAGTATTTGAACAAATTATTAGTTTTATTACTGTGTTGAGTGATTTTTTGAAATTAATTGTTTAAAAAGGCATTTTGGAGGCCTTTCTATAGTAGCGACAACGAAAGGGGCGATTCTGATGCAGAGCCTATACAAGCGAAATTTGAAAATAAAGACATACGTTCAAACTCAAAGGGTTATTTTGAATATTTACTCGCGATTAAAAGACGAAAATATTGATTCGTCATATAATCAAATTGTGAAGAGGATTTGATATATCTCTGCTAGTGTTGCACAAAATATCTCTGTCCTTTTCAGTGTCGCATATGGGATTTATGTGTTTTAGATACAAAATTGGACAAACGAATGGTAGTTATGGAATCAGCAGCATCGTTGATCATCGACACGAGTACCTGTGTCAAATAAAAAAATACCGAGATGCAAATGGAGACATAATATATCTTGGCGAAACATGGTTTGACACCCATGATGTAGTTCAATACGGTTGGATAGATAACACCAAAAAGTGTAATTTAAATGGTCCATGTTCTAGGGGGAAAAGAATTATAATTCTACATGCTGGAAATAAAAACGGTTTTATTCCAAATGCGTTGTTGTTGTCTGCTAAAAATATCAAGCAATCCGCTGCTGACTCCACGAGGATATGACAGCCGAATTATTTGAGAAGTGGGCAAAGGAATAGCTGTTACCAAATATCCCACAAAATTCTGTAATTGTTATGGACAATGCATCATACCATTCGCGGCAACACAATAATTCTGAACACCAACACAATAAAAGGCGATATCATTGAATTTATGAAAGGTAAATGCTTGGAAATACCAGAAAAAAACAAAAAATACTTTGTTAGAACTGATTGGAAAGCAAAATTTTAAAAAGGAATATGCCGTTGAAAGAATTTTTGAAGCACACAATCATACTATTTTACGTCTGCCTCCATATTATTGCGTTTTCAACCCCATTGAACTGGCGTGGGCTGATGTAAGAACAAGACTACGTCAATATAATCAATCCCCACAATTAAGTGAGTCTGTCTTAAAGAAAATAAAGATAATAGTCGACGAAATAGGCAAAAGCGATATATGGAGGAAGGGTGTATCTCATGTGATAAAAAAGGAAAATGAATAATCTATATTACCACCTATTAATCCAATTATTATTAATGTAAATACCGATTCAAGTTCGGAAAACTTGGATAGTGACGAATGAAATATTGTTTATTTATAGTTCATAGCCAAAGCGTATTGAAATTTGTTTATTTGTTTATTTAACGTCGGCCAGGAAAGAGGTTCCCCCTTTAACATTTTGCCGAGTCTTTCCTTTGTAGAATAGTAGAAATTTTCTACCTGCGTAACATGATACTGCAAAGTTCATAGTAACATGGCCTAACATTTAATAAACAAGACAGTCGCTGCTTTACGCCCCTTCGGAAGGATTATATACCATCTATGCAACTCCCGCCAAAGATTACATAACTTTGAAGAAATAGAAAAAAATTGGCACAATTATTCTCCTGTGAGAAGCTGTCATCCAAACACCAACTTTTTGAAGATGTAATAGAGATTTAACATAAATATGCAGATTAGCAGTGCTCCACATCTGCATTGTTTTGAGCATTGGCATACCCCTTAAGATGAAACCATACTTCCGATCAAAGAACATCTAAATTCATAACTGCTATCTCTTCATTACATACCTTGTTTGCTTCTACATAGTCGCATTATATAACCATAAAAAAGGATAGATAATCATAACATTCCCTATGCAACAGTGGTGGTATGTGTAGAAGGGTAAATATATTCATCAAAGTAAATTTGTGTAATTCCAACATTGCCTGGTCTTTATACAACAATGTGATGTAGACACGCAAAATTACACTAAGATAATGCTTGTTCTAATTTAATTAGCCTAAACGTTCAAATATATTTAATGACACATCTATAAAATGTCTCATAATTCATAAAAATTGCATTTCTCTAGTCTTTCTGAAAGTTTACATATATAACAAGAGAGTGAATTAAACATATTCACGTGACTAAATTGTTAATATTGGATGTTGGTCATTATAATCTATTATATTTCTGCACTATTGAATGGCAGAGTTAATAAACACACCACAAATTAGACAAGCATCGAATTCAATGTCAAAAATGTCTGGGAGGAAGTTACATATTTCAAATAATACAGACATGCATCCGTTACTAGCCAACATTACCTTCTAGAAGCTGGAAATTTAATTCAGTTATTGTTAAACAATGAGATCAAATATGCTACCAATAACACCCTTTAGCTCACTGAGTTACCAAGTCGGTTACATATTCACAACCACCAGATGTAGAAAAAGTTAGAGAAAAAAATATATTATAGTGAAGCATCTTTATTTACATATTGACAACAGCACTAGGCTATGCGCAATGCACAATCGGTTGTGTAACTAAATAAGATGGCGGCTAGCTTGCGACGTGTGTCATAGTAAAGAAAGAGATTTAAAGTTTTTTCGATTAAAAGTGTATTTTTATTTAAGAGATTAAAAATGAAATTTTCACCTAGAACTTATGCACGCAGTCGAAAGACAATGCACTGTTGTGCTCCATATGTGGATTCCACCTACTATGCTATGCTTTCATAAAATTTCACAAGCAAACAGAATATGCGTTCGAAAAAATTTATTTAATAATGATGAAGCAGTAAATTTACGTCAAGAGTGGTTTCGACTTCTTAACCTAAAATGCAGTGACGATAATACTCTTGTTGTTTGTTCTTTACATTTCAAAGAAGATTATCTTTTTCCTGGTAAAGGACCCCGCAGTTTTTTATAGTAAAAATGAGTGGTTTCGACTTCTTAACCTAAAATGCAGTGACGATAATACTCTTGTTGTTTGTTCTTTACATTTCAAAGAAGATTATCTTTTTCCTGGTAAAGGACCCCGCAGTTTTTTATAGTAAAAATGGGTTTCAGTCGATTGTTCTGAATGTTCTCCTGGGCCCCCTGATTAAAATTCTCTTTGACCACCAGTCTAACCGAATTCGATTTTTTGATCTAGACGTAATTCAAACTGTGAACATCTGCGAAGGTCTGCTTAAATGTTCTCTAAAAATTCTGTCAATATTCAGGCTCATTTTTTGGAGAAAAATAAGCATCTTTTGTCTCGTGGTGTTTTTTTTTTCAAAGTGCTTCCTTCTTCCGGAAAAAAATAACAAACAAAATAAATTATTTTTTTTTGTAATTTTTATATGGGAAAAGGAAGCAAAGGGAAGAAAAAGTTGGGGCATGAGATGATTATTTTTACCTAAAGAGTATGCCTGAATATTTTGGGATCTTTCTGAAGTAGAAAAAAATTAAAATCTAGGGAAATTCTTGGTCGAAATTATTTTTGTCTAAAAAATTCTGAAAACCGGCAGGCGTGTTCTTTGAACAAAAATAAGCAACTTTCGGCTCTTGGCGTTTTTCTCTAAAACACTTCTTTCACCCTAAACTAATTAATAAAATAGTTGATAGACTCGACCTTTACTTGGTGAAAATCAATTATCACTAATGAAATAAAAAACACTAAAGTGTTTTTCACGTTTTCACATATATTACGTCAACATGACGATCGTTTTGCTAAAAATTAGCTTCATCAGATGAGCGCACTGTTACACTACTCACAAATTGAACTTATTGGACCTTAAATAGATGAAATTTAATTACCTGAAAACTATTTTGCATAAAATTGTGATTATTTACTTACAATGTAAAATGTACTACTAGGAAATGGAATTAAAATAGATTAACAAGTGGAGAATTAAGATTTTTTACGTTCCATTATCCATTTTTGAAAATTTCTACCTGTTTGTCCCACATATATCTTAGGGCAAGTCCCACAAGTTAGTTTATACACTCCCGACAACTCTTCTTTTTTATTCTTATCTTTATGGTTTTTAATAATAGAGCCTAAAGTATTATTAGTTTTATAAGCTATATTCAGACCTTGCTTCTTTAAAAAAGTACTAATCTTTTCTGATGGGTCGCCAATGAATGTTAATGACCTGAAACTAGATTTTGAATTATCGTGATCTTTATAGGTCAGATATACTGCATTTATCGCGTTATTGTACCGTTTTTTGTGCAATAAGTTATCTATAAAAGAGGCTTGAAATCCGTTATTAACCGCCATTTGCTTAATTAAGTTAAACTCCTCATTAAATTCGTAATCTGATAGTGGAATATTTCACTGAAAATAATTTAAAAATTGCAATCCCAAAAACATATAGGTACTGTGTTTTCTTCTATATCTACATACTTCTTTAAATTCCTATAACAGAAAGACTCCTCAACGGCACTTTTGTCAGCTGTGTCTTGTTTCAGTACATAAAAATTGTTGGAACGACTTCATCAAACAAACGTTTACGTGTTCCTACACAAACATATTTTTCTTCGAAGTGTTCCTCACAAAACTTATAATTTAAATGAAACTTATTTACGTCTATATCAAGTAGATCATGCCTTAAACATGCCTTCAACCAAGTAGCAACTCTGAAAACACAAAATTCACGTTAATTAATTATGTTTCTTTATAATATTTAAGCTTTTCTATGATGTCAGAGAACCCCATCCTTTTTATACAAATGTCGTTTTTGAATCATATTTTGAGTTCACGTAGAGTTAGTAGTGGCAACTAATAAGAAAATATTTCCTTTCATATTACTTCTTTTCAACTGCTAATTATTTAATATAGCTAATATTACTTTCTAGTTGTTTCGGTAATATAAATTTGTACCTACCTTTCAGCGAGGATCTTTGGGAAGTAAAGAAAAAGCTTATTGTTTCATCCGTCTTCGAAAACACCAAAAATCAAATAAATAAATAAAGACAGAATAATAAATTGTCTAAATTTAAATGAAAAAGCCACCAAAATCATCAACCACTGTGTAAGCATTGAAAGACTGTCAATTGTGCAACATCAAGAATTGTCAAATATATACCTTATCGTCATGGCGACTATGAACAAATTTGGTTCCACCGCAAAGGCTAGCTATCACTTCTGTGCCAGCGTGTAATTATCTGACACATTTGTAACCGCTAGACAAATGACTAATACTTTGCTGACAAGAAAAGTGATATGAATTTTTCTTGGTGGAAAAATAATTTATAAACGAAATTAATTATTTTAAAAATAATCAGCTTGACATTTGTTAATCGGGGCTTTAAAGTAGACAACTTGCAAGTTTAAAATGTCTGCTGCTGTACCTCCAATAACCGGGATGTATGTCTGCCTCTGGACCTTCACTAACCGGGATGTATGCTGATCATATTTTTGTAATAATTAAGTGGTAATTATTCCACTAACTGAGATGTATGCCAATGGTATTTTTTTATTCCCTAAGCGGCAAGTAATCGTTAAAAAAAAATCTCTAGATACAAATACTTGTGAGACATTTTGAGTTATTTATAATGAAGTTTCCACTATTAGGAAAATTTCTCATATCTCTTTCTTTGTCTGCTCTAAAGGCAGTATTACACGAAACGATCAATTGGTCAAGAAATCGGCCAATTAATTGGTCAAAAAATCGATCAATTAATTGAAAAAAAGAAACTGTATTACACGCAGCAATATTTATTCGATTTATTGTTGTTAAATCAGGTATGTCAATCCTCCGTTTAGTTACTCCCTGGACGGTTGCCGTTTGGTTGTCGCCCTGATTTCAATGTCTGCGAGGTTTTCTATTTTTTATTTTCAACATGATCATCAGAACATAAACAATGTATTTTAGCTTTCGTATTCTCTTCTGGCGATTTGAAAGACAACGTAAATTACGTAGACGTCCCATTTTTGCAAAAAACAAAGTACAAAGTTTTAACACAGTACATTAATAACAAGGACAGCAGATAAAACTTTTTAAGTGTTTGTCATAAGAGATGGATTTTTGGATTTTTCGGTATATCACAACTTTGTTTATAAGCAAGAATGAGAACTAAAAACAAATCAAACTAACCTTACAATTCTGAATGTTGGTAATGCAGTGAAATAAAAAATGTTACTAGAAAATCCCTATAAAATCGAGGAAAAATAGAACATGTTCTAATTGCTCGATTTATTGACCGATTTTACTTGACCAATAAATCCGCAGATTTTTATGCATTACACACACCAATAAATTGAAGGACAAAAAATCGGTCGATTTATTGGATCGTGTAATACTGCCTTAAGGATTAATAGGATTAATAATGTCTCTAGCTGTTACAAATGTATCAGGTTATAGCACGCTGGCTCATGTACCATAAGGAAGATTTATGGATAATTTTACCTATTTTGGATACTATGTAACTAAATTTCGATGTCTTATTTTCTGCTTGCCAATTCCATGTGGCAATTTCGAATTTTGCATCTTTTATTTATACATCATTTAGGTAATCTCAACTCAAAGTCAACCAAAATGTTTGCTGGGGAAGTGTACTCTATCCTTAAATGAAATAATTGAAATTATGAACAACAGTATTAGCCAGCAGCACTGGGTAAAAGTATTGACTTCACACTCTATTTACGAATGCCTTTTTTTTTATAAGCTTTTACTAATAATTTTTAATATAATTTCTAGGTTAGGTTGTCACCTGATGATCTAGCCAGTCAAGAATTGGCTATGTGGAGAGAACAAGAGGCAAAACACCAGTTGGATATGATTAAAAAGTCAGAATTAGAATTGCTTAATTGTAATAGGCAGTATGTTCTAAAAACACACAAAGGTAAGGTAAAGTTTATCAATATTTTAACCTATAGGCAGATTCTTTTACCATGGTGAAATACAGATAATATGCTTGCTCCAGGCATATGTATACACTAGGATGACTCAAAAAGTCAAGTTTAAAAATATTGTTGTCTCACCACCTCAACCCCTGCCCCCCCTCCCCAAGATTTGTTAGAAATATTAAAAAAATGATCCCCAAATTAGAGCAAAATCAGTTGATATTAACACGTGTCTGCAAGGCCATGAAGTTTTCCATTATTTCCTATGGGTAAAAGATAGTTTTTCGTAAAATTACATAAAAATTAGTAAAACGATGTTAAATAAAAATCACACATAAGTCCACTCTTTAGAATTGATCAAACAATACAAATTAATAACACAGGCACAGACAAAAAAAAAAGTCGAGTGCAAGAAGGCAGGCCTATGTATTCCCATGCATTTTGACGATGTCCGTTTTGCCCAATTGGCTCTTGCATTTTTCTTTACCTCAAAAAAACACTGTTAGAATGCGGGAGAAATCTGAAACAAGTAAATAAAAAGCTTAAATGAACTGACCACCATTTCCATACGTATTTTGTAGCTCTAAGACCGAATGTGGGCACGATGATCTGTGGTCATTTTTAAGGGAGATAGACACCGCCAAAGTCAAAGGTCCGAGGATTTCGATTCATCGGCGACATGGGTCCACCTCGGGAGCAACTTCATCCAAATGAGGGACCATAAAATTATGAAAAAATTCAGATATACGCAAAAAGAATAGAGAAATCGAATGGAGCAAACCAGACATCCCTATGATACTTAATTTCTAAGATAGAGCCGCCCAAAGTCACCAGAAGGAGAGAATCTCTGTTTTCCCCCACTTTGTGAGACTCTCGAAAACCAAAACAGCGTAGACTTCTAATATACGATTCAAATGTATTGACCCCTCACTTTAAACTCGAATATCTCAGAAACGGAGGAGCAGAAAAAATTGAAAAAATTATGTGTTCATTATGAGTTTATTCTAAATCAATCGCTGAAATTTGAATAATGTGCATTGAACACTTTTGAAGTTCTGCTAAGTTATATTGAAAAATGTCCTACTTTTTAAAGAAATTTTGACCATATCAGTTTTAAATCCATTATATCTTGGAAAATATGCTTACTATGTAAATAATATATTAGACACCGATAAAGCATGGCAGTTTTTGTACGAGGAAATTTTTTCATAATTTTTTATTCTAAAATTCTTCAGTTATTCTCAAAAATGTGACGTCATGTTTATTCGGTTATTTAGCAATGTATAAATTTTTTTTGTTAAAATAGTTAATTATATAAAATGTAAGCATTTTCAGAAAAAATTATTGGTATTTATCAAATATTAATTTAGTTATCAAGCATAATAGATAATGTTATTACAAACTTGCAATGATATTATCCTTTACACTTGATAACTAAATTAATATTTCTGAAAATGCTTACATTTTATACAGTTAACTATTTTAACAAAAAAAATTTAAATACATTGATAAATAACTGAATGAACATGACTTCATGTTTTTGAGAATAACTGCAGAATTTTAGAATAAAACATTATGAAAAAACTTCCTCGTACAAAAAAATGCCGTACCTTATCGGTGTCTAAAATATTATTTACATAGTAGGCATATTTTCCAAGATATATATATAATGGATTTAAAACTGGTATGGTCAAAATTTCCAAAAAAAGTAAACTATTTCCAATACAACTGAGCAGAACTTCAAAAGTGTCCAATGTAAATAATTCAAATTTCAGTGATTGATTTAGAATAGACTCATAATAAACACATAATTTTTTCAATGTCTCTGCTCCTTCGTTTCTGAGATATTCGTGGTTAAAGTTTGAATCGTATATTAGTTTACGCCATTCGATTTCTCCACTGTCCTACGTACCCCTGAACTTTTTCACATTTTTAGCAATACTTTCATTTTTTCCCAAAATTTTGAAGGTGGATCATCTGAAAAATGTACATGTTTTCGACATTTCTACACATTTCACGCTCTAATTTTTTTTCAGACAAAAATGACCCCTTTTTGTGCTCAATCCATTCAAAATTAAATTTTCTATCAGGTGGTGATGATCTACGATTTTTTTTAGCGAGATACAAGCCGCCAAAGTAAGAGGTCCAATCCAAGGATTTCGCTCCTCGAACGACACGACCCAACTTCTTGGGCCGCTGGTCCTAAACGAGGAAACCTAAAATTCAAAAAAAAAATCAGAAGTACATAAGGAGATATGATAAATCAAATAGCGCAAACTAGAAGTCTATAGCTTTTCTGGTTTCCGAGATAGAGTCTCGAGACGTTGGGGGGGGGGGGGGGGGGGGGGTGGTTGAATAGAGATTTTCTCCTTCTAGTGACTTTGAGCGACTCTATCTCGGAAACTAAGAAGTATCGTAGGGATGTCTGGTTTGCAGCATTCGATTTCAATTTACCTGTTTGAAATTTTTCGGGCATTCTGACGGTGTTTTTTGAAGTTAGGAAAAATTCAAGAACCAGTTGGGCAAAACAGACATCGGATTCATGTACAGCAGATCAAAATGCATGGGAATACATAGGTCCTGCACTCGACTTTTTTTTTGTGTGTGTCTGTGTAATTCTGTTTTAAAACAAACTCTCATAAGATCCTGTTAGAGGACCAAAATGACCCTATGTGGGCAATAGTAGAGTATCACTTATTTTTTACATTTATTATTGTTTATTTGAGATTTTTTTTACACAAATTGTTATTTGTTATTAGTCACATTCTGTATTGTATTAATAGTTTAATGTTTTCAAATCGTTTGAAAAACTATAATTTATTTAAAAGTTATATTTTGCTATATATTTGTAACATTTTCTCCTTTTTTTTTCTTTTGTATCACAGTTCTGCAAAGAATACAAATTAATAATTATTACTTCCACATCCTCGTAGTGGAGTGGTATGCTAGTCGTAAAAAAAATTCAAAATTTTTTCTTGTTGAAATAGGTTTAGTCATAAAACCTCAAGATTTTAAATTTGAGTGTAAAAAATTTCTGTCTGAAATTTTGTGCACACATTTTCTCTGGAAAGGTTTAAGACTTGAAATTTTGTACATGTATGTTATATAACGTGATCTGGGACTGGGTTGTTTTTTTAACTTATCCGATGAAGAGTTCGGGGGTAAATGGCTGAAAATAAGTAAAGCAAGCTGGTAAGAGTACAAAAATTCGGGATTTGGTGTATTTCTATGCTTCAGATCTTTTCATATTTCCATCTCCCCACCACCCCCACTCCCTTATTAAATGGGTTGATAAAACACAATAGGCTTGTTACCGATAATTTTTTTTTCATTATTCGTTTATAATATTCAATAGTATTCGATCATCCAGACAAGCTGTTCAAATTTCAGCTTCATAAATATATCCAATACTTAGATATTCAGTGTTAAAAATTGGGTTTCAGTACAAAGCACTTTGCCGGCTCGTGACGTCATTCTGCATAAACACTATGGCGAAAGAATTTGAGTTTGCTTTAGTAGTCAGTGGTCCATTATAATCCGTCAAATTTTTTTAATAACATGAAATGAATTAAGCTGACGTTTGAGTAAAAAAGGTGTGTGACGCCAATATATAATGTAACAATCAAATACTGTTTCCATACAGAAACAAAATAACACATGACACGTTTATTAAATCTCAACTGTCACCCTATCAGCATATGCAAAGTGACGTCACGCAAAGCTCCGCCCCGTTTTCGTACGATCCAAATTTGGTAATTTATTTAACAGCTTAAACGTTCGAATAAAAAGCTAAAAATTTGATAATTGTCTTAAAAAGTGTTCTACTTTCGATTTCTAAAATTAAAAAAAAAAACTGAATAGGCCTATTGAGATATTCACTTACAATTTGGTACACGCATGTCGCATATATTATAACGACATCTGGCGCTAGATTATATTTTGAGATGATTCCGTTGAAGGGTTGGGGTTTAAATAGGGGTAAATATGGGAAAATAAGTAAAGTAAGCTGGTAAGAGTACAAACATTTGGAATTTGGTATGTATATTAGAAGGTCTCAGATTTTTTTATAATATTTTTCAACTCCTCCTACCACCCCCACTACATTATTAAAAGGGTTGATAAACAAAATTGAGTTTACTTTAATAAATAATAAGTAAATAAGTTTTATTCCATTTTAGCTCACATTTACATGTATAAAACAGGTCACAGTTTACAAAATAAAAGATATGAGACATATGAGGCAGACAAACGAGTTGATAAATATAAAATAGATAATTCACACATTATTGTCATCACACATAATATTCTTGAGTTGAGTATGGCTCAATACTGCATATGTACTGGAAGACTTGTTTACTAAAGCATTTGTGGTTAACATTGTTTTTTATATTGTTAGGGAGTGCATTAAAAAAATTTAGTGCAGCATAATGTAGTCCTTTCTCTGTAAGTGTTAGCCTATGTACTGGGTAAGCATAATTCATTTTGTGCCTAGTATCGTGCGCATGGTCTGTGTTTATATTTATAAATTCAGAGTTGTTGCTTTTTAAGAACATCAAGCAGGAATAAATGTATAGACCTGGGATTGTGAGTAGTTTGTTTTCCCTGAATCGGCCCCTACAAGACTCGTCAAATTTCATTTTGAATATCACCCTGATTGCTTTCTTTTGCAGTTTAAAAATTTTGGAGAGGCCTGGCGAGCCACCCCAGATTTCGATTCCATACTTAGCAATGGAGAGAAAGTTTGCGTGGTACACCCCCAAGTAGCATTTTTAGGCACAGTTTAGGAACAAATTTAGTGTAGTGGGAAACAGTTTTGCAACTGTTTCGATACTTACGGGAGATACAAAGGTTTACATACATTTCCAACATTTTTTCTGAAACTGTTACCATTTTTTTTACCTATTACAGATAGCACAACAATATTATGGAACAGTTTAGCAACTGTTACCACCTTTAGATATAATTTTTTTCCGAAACAAGTGTTTGAACACATTTTCGAAACATACTGCAGCATCTGTTACCTCATGCCTAAATTGTAAACTTGTGTCGATACATTATTGACATTGTATGCAACTGTTTCCATTTTTTTCCATGAATATAATGGGAACATATTTCACCACAAAATAGATTAACCGAAACTGTGTGAATTTTTTTAATAGTTATTAATCTCACATTTTACTAATATTAAAACCATGGAAAAGTTGGGAAAAATGGGAAAAACCAAACGATTTAAACATTCCTGGCCAGGCCAAGATGGCCAGAAAAGCACGTTCCCCTTCTCCCATGCGGCCGGTACAGCTATTAAATTACTCCTTTTATTTTTTTCTATAGTATGCACTACTTTATACATAATGCTACAAATGATTATAATAATTAGTTTATTTTTTATTTATTTTACTTATTAAACACATACTTAACCTCGAAATTGACAACTGTTCCATAAAAACCGCCAGAAATGCCGGCTGGCGGTCGTTTATTTACGTGTCGCCAACCTTTCCGAAACCAGACCGAAACACAGAAGAAATTGTTTCTGTAAGAAAATGATTGTTAACAGTTCCAAACAAATTTCGAAACAAGTTTCTTTCAGAGGTAATATGCTACAGTAATCGGAACTGAGTGGATACATTTCGAGACTCAAGTTTCTTTTCATAAAATATGATCTAAATTTTCGAAACATATGCAGAACTGTTTCTGTAGCCATTTTGGTTGTAAATGTTGACGTTTGCTATTTAGCGGCCATTATGAGCAATCTTTAAAGAAAAGGCGTAGACAAAGGCTTAATATCGAAGATCACTAATTACGATAATCACGAAAAAAAAATATAATTTGATATATTCATTATTACCAAAATAATCGAAAAAAATATATTTTATAACCTATATATTTTTATATTTAATATAAAAATATATTCGAAATGTTTGTATTTGTGAGGCGCATTGAAAATATCGAAGTATCTCCGCCGAATAATCGATAAAATTCTTTCCGCTACATTCTTCAGGCCAGACATGGCGTAAAATGATGACAAAGTTTTCACATTATAGGTATTACACCAACCTTGTTATTTTTATTATCCTGTGTACCTAAATTGTTTCCATATTGAAAAGTAATAAAAATGCACACAATATGGAAACATATTCGTATTAGGTGAATGATAATAAAAATTTCCGAAACTGACTGCACACATTTGTTCCCATTGTAAAAACGTGTGTATGGAAATGTATCAATATAAAATATAATAATGTATCGATACATTTGTGAAACTGTGTATAAATCGGTGAGCTACAAATTTGAAACATGTTTCTCTTTATTTTCGAAACTAGCAAAGAAACGCCTAGTGCCACCACAATGGAAACATGTACTGTATAACCATAAGAAATTATACATGTGTCGGAAATGTATCGGAACATGTTGGAAACAGCTCCCATTTTAGACATGGTAACAGACACAATTTGTTAGAAACGTTTGCCAAAATGTTCCTTAAAATGCTACTTGGGCCATGATAAGATTAGTACTCTTAAAAGAACGTGATAGGACCCTGAGTGCGTAGCATGATTTGTTCAATTTCTTCACTGTGAGGTCGATATGTGTTGTTGTCTAGTGTTATGCCTAGCAATTTAGTTGAATCTGTTGTCGTAATTGGTACCGTGTCAGCTAGGCGCTCAGGTACTTCGATATTTGACCTATCTGTTTTAAAAATTACACAATTTGTTTTTAACTCATTTAGAAAAAGATTATTATTGGCAAACCAGTCTCTTGCGTTGAACCAAAGCTTTTCAAAACTGGCAGCGATTTTGCTGAAAGTTTTGCCCGTTATCATTAAATTGGTGTCATCGGCATAGCTTACAATATTTACTTTAGCATTGTTTTCTATTACACTGACTAAATCGTTGACAAATATTATAAAGAGAAGTGGTCCAAGAACACTGCCTTGGGGCACACCGTAGTTGCAACATATAGTGTTGGATTCATATTTTTTCCCATTGTGTATTATAGAGGTCTTGTGCGTTCTGTTTTGCAGATATGATCTGAACCATTGAAGGCCAATTCCTCTAACACCAATTTTTTCCAGTTCGCTTAGGAGCTTATTATGATCTAGGCTATCAAATGCCTTGGATAGGTCAAGAAAGAGCCCACAGGCAATTTCCTGGCCGTCCAAAGCCTTTAGTACTACCTCAACGAAGTTGAATAGTGCTGTCGTTGTTGATCTGCCTCTTCTGAATCCATGCTGAAAGTTATTAAAAAAGTTACACCTGTTAAGAAACATGAGCAGCCTATTGTACATGAGTGTTTCAAGAATTTTCGAGAAGGCAGACAACAAGCTCACAGGACGGTAGTTTCCCAGATCGTTTTTATCTCCTTTCTTGCGCAAGGGCACCACAATCGCCAGTTTTAATACATCAGGGAATGTTCCTTGTGATAGTGATGTATTGAAGATATTCACGAGTGGTGTGGCTAGAGCTTGTATACATTTTTTTAGCAAATTGGGTGATATGCCATCAAACCCACTGAAGTTTTTAGGTTTAAAGTTTTTTACTGTGCTGAAAATTTCTTCGGATGTGGTAGGATATACAAACATGAATTCTGTATTTGTTTTTATCCGGTTGCTATAATTTATTATGCTTTTGTTTTGTTCCAAATTTTTTAAGAGATTAGAAATCGTCTCATTAAAAAATGAGTTAAATTTATTTGTTAATGTAAGTGGGTCGCCTTCTGGTAGTTTATTATTAGTCTTGTTACCAGTGGTTGAGTTTACGAGGTTCCAAATACATTTGGATTTATTGACCGAATTATTAATAACTTTTTCATAATATTGACTCTTAGCTGACCTTAAACGTTCCTCGTACATTTTTTTAGCATAAGAGAGTGCAGGTCTGTATTCTGCATTTGTATTGCTTATATTTTCTAGAAGCTTAAGTTGATTTTTTAATTGGTGTAGTTCAGGGGTATACCAGTCTGACTTACGTGGCTTTCTAATCTTTCTCTTGATTAATGGAAAGTTAGCGTTGAAGCTATTTTTTTATTAATTCTAGGAAAATGTTTGTTTTATCATTTACTGAATCAACCTTATATACCCTAGACCAATCCATTGCCTCTAAATCTGAAATAAATTTGCTAACATTTACGTCGTTGTAAGACCTTGTATAAATATGTGGTTGCTTGCTGGCTTTTACCAGGAAAGAAAATATTTGTGCCCTGTGATCAGTTATCATCGATTGTACCACATGAGTTTGGTGGTCACAAGAGATGTTAGTAATGATATAGTCAATGATTTTCTTACTTGATGGAGTAACTCTAGTGAAGTCCTTTACTGTGACTTTCATGCCATAAGATTCGGTTATGCTTGATAGCTGAAATTTCCCTGCATTGTTACTAGCAAAATCTATATTTAAGTCACCTGCTATAATGACTGCCTTGCTCTCGTTAAACAATCCTTCCAGTATTACATTTAATTTGGATAGAAACGTATCTAAACAACCACTTGGTGGACGATAGATACATAAAATTACACAATCACTATGTTCAAAATTACATTCAATTGCACTACACTCGAAGTGATCAGTGATATATTTTTGTGACAGATTTTCTCGCGGCTTCCATTGTACATTATCTGCTACATATATTGCTGACCCTCCATGTTCTCCATGCAGTCGACAGTAACTGGAGGCGAGACTTAAGCTTTTTATTTTATGTATTTCCAATTCTTCATCTGATTGCCAGTGTTCTGTGAGGCATGCAATTTGACAGTAGTCCATACTTTCAAGAAATTCCTCTTAACTGATTAATGCTGGTGCTTATGCACTGCACATTTTGATGAACTAATTTGATCTTCAATTCCAGGTGCTTTGAATTAACCCTCTGCTTTGTCTCTTTGGGATCTTCTCTCGAATAAGACTCTGTTTCGCGATGCAAGAAAGAAATCGAATTTAGATACTGTCAAACCGGAGTTCCAAGAATCAGGATTAAGCAAGGTCTCTTCAAGAGAGATATCAGCTCCTATTTTGAATGAACTGAATTTGGGCCATTTGTGCTTTGGCCTTATTTTAAAGCATAGAAAATCATCCCTCATGAATTTTTCATTTAAATATTCTGTTAATTCGTCAGCTGACAGATCCTTACGGAAATTTGCAACATGAATCCAGGTTCTCTTGATTGCTTTGACTGCAGAGAATTTGTCATCCTTTGATTTAGCATTGCCTTGAATAACTTGCTTATTCTGGTCTTTTTTCATATTTGGTTTGCGTTTGACCTCATATCGAGCTTGCTTGAAACCATCATCCTGCCTTTCGTCATTTTGTTTTTCATTGGGGCTCCTTTGACTGTATGATGATGTATTTGGCTCTAGAGAAATTATGTCATTCATTATTTTTAATTGTTTACTTTCCAATTCATTCAGTTTGGATTGTTTGGGAGTCCCTGGTTTTGTATTAATTGGGATGGTTTTTGTTTGGGTTAATGTAGCAGCTTTTTTAGATGTTTCCTGTTTTTGTGAGGTATTTCTTTTTATGCTTACTTGTGTTTTGTTTGCATTCATATTGTCCAGCTTGTTATCTATAATTCTCAAGTGATCTAAGTAATTTAGTTCACCCTGCAACTTGGCGATTTTTTTATCTATTTCTGATTGGATGTATGATTTAATTTCCGAAGTTAGTTTGTTATCGGAGGGTGTTACCTCGGTGTTGTTGTTTATTGCTTGTTGCGAAATGTTATCTTGTAAGTTAGAGTTTGCTTCTTGTAGTTTCTTTACCGTCTCCATCAGCTCGGCATACAAAACTTTAAGTTGCTTGTTTTCATTTAGAAGCTCTTGATATTTGGATAATTCGTCATCCTCACTATCACTGTTGTTAGTCCCTTCTACATCACTTTCTTTGGTTATACTTTTACTGACTGTCGGTGTAGCACCACAACAGCTGATTCTTGCAGCACAGCTTATGTGGTATGTTTTACTGCATTTTGTGCATTTACTTTGCTTTTTTTATTAGTTTTTTACTGCAATAACTGCAGTGAACTTTACTCAATTGTTAAATTTGGTACATGTATGTATTACAACGACATCTGTAATTAGATTATATTTTGAGACGTTTCCGTTAAAGAGTTGGGGGTTAAATAGGGACAACTAAGTAAAGCAAGCTGATAAAAGTATAGAAACTAGGAATTGGGTGTATATATTGGAAGTCAAGGCCTCAGATTTTCTTATAACATTTTTCAACCCCTCCACCACCCCTATTCCATTATTAAAGAGACTGTCATACATTTATAATGCCATCTGGAACTAGTTTATATTTTGAGATGATTCCGTTGAAGGGGTCAATATAGATAAATAGGGGAAAATGAGTAAAACAAGGTAATAAGAGTACAGAAATTTGAGATTTGGTGTATATACTAGAAGCCAAGGCCTCAGATTTCTTTATAATATTTTTGCGTGAAAGTTTATTGCACAGTAAGAGGATTGACAATAAAAGAATTTCATTAAGGTCTGCTTTTTCAGTGACAGAACAAATTATGCATATCATTATATATGTTTTTTGATTTGACAGGGGAGCAAGTGCTTGAGGATGACCGTGCAGATAAAGTTGACAATACAGAGGTTATTAAAAGTTTAACAGAAGGTTCTACGTTAGACTCTGGTGAAACGAAGCGAGATCATTCCAAAGAACGAGACAAGAAGACTAGTTCAAAGCACAGCCATAAAGATAAAGACAGGGATAGAGATAAAAAATTTAGCAAAGATAAAGAACATCGTAGTCATAGATCTTCTAGTAAAGACAAGGACAGGTATGCAAAAAATATGATTTTTTAAGCTTCTTTATATATGTGTATTTGCTCTAATAAATTTTTAGGGACAGAGATAGAAGCAGAAAACGATCTCGAAGCCGAGATCGAAGCTCAAGGCATAGTGACCATAAGAAAAGATCAAGATCGAGAGACAGAGATAGGGACAGACACAGGAAGTCATCACATAAAAGTTCGAGACACAAAAAGGACATTATATCGACTACTGAAAAGCTCGATAAGAAGTCCAAGGAAATTCTTGAGCAGCTTGTCGATAACAAAATTGTGCCACCTCTTGAGGATCGACTTTGGAAGCACGTTCCCCAAGAAGATATTTTGCCAGGTAAGGGTAAGTGTTGTAATTCAGTCTGTGACTGTGTGATTTATGTTTCTGTATTTGGTACATCGTTTATATAAGATACTAGTTATAAATAGATTTTTGAGACATTTTATTTTCAACACTTTTTATTTATTGTAAGTGAGAAACACCAATTTTACAGCAGCAGCGGAAAGTGACAGCGATCATGAGCCCTCATCCACTGTAACCATCCCCACTCCACCAAGAAGCCAGGAGAGTGACGAATTTTCAGGCAGCCAGACATCCAGTGAAAACAAAAATAATTGTAAGAGTATAATGAAATCTTATGCATTAATCCAAACAATGTTTTAAATTTTATTATTGTAGTATCAACTGCTGATAAAGAAAAAGATACAAGCCCAGTAGAAGAAAGAAGTACGTCTCCTCCACCACCAACTCATTCGTCAGAAATATGGAGGGGCACCATTAACATGATAGATGTTGCACAAATATCCATAACTGCCCATGAGGTATCAGGTGAGTAGAAATTATTTAAATATTTTTTGACAAACTAAAGGAAGTTCGCCATTCTTGATGATTTTTGGACCCCTCTCTATATAATTCAAATATGGCTAAAATTATTTGCTACCAGATGTTGATTGAAAGTTAAGGATTTTTTTTATATGGCATGTAGGAAAGGTACCATTCCCAATTAGCACAATTAGTCGCGGGAACGTAGCAATGACTATTGTAGGCACTTTAAACCCAATGATCAATTTTTGTTTTGTAAAGGTACTCTGAATATCACCATCACCGAATTATAAAAACTTTAGTAATGTATATTTTCCGTGAAAAGGGTCACCATTACCTATCTCCAAGTTTTATAGTAAGAAGTAATAGAAATGTAACTGTTACTCTTATAAACTTTAAATCTAGAACCTCTGCTTCTCGCTCTTTCTTTCGCCACAAACCTCTTTCTCTTTCTTTAGTTGATGATGATGAAATTATTACATCTTTCTTTCTAACAATATGGAGACTTTTACTCTGTATATGAAATATACGTACTTCAATTAGAAATATATTATACTTGACTTTTATGGCATATATGCCTCTGAAATTTTCATGCAAATGCATCTTTACTGTAAAATTGACATTTGTACCGCGAAAAAAAAAAAGGCGCCACCGAAATTATATATATTTAAAAATTTTAACTAAAATTTTTTTTTTTAATTTCTCACAACATTCGATTCTTCATAAAAAACTGCACTTTTTAACTTCTGGTACATATTGATATTTGCATAAAATGTTGTATCAGCTGAGTATATTAAATATTCAACCTGTCTTTCAACAGTTTTCTTAAAAGTATCAATATGGCGACCACTGACAGGATCGAAAATACGGCATCCATATTGAAAATACCAAAAGGACAGTATAAATCTGAAAAGAAACTTCTGGGATTCTTATAGAACTTCTGTGTCTCTATATAACCAAGAATGTGTGGTTGGATTTTTCCCTGAACATTTCAGGGGTGGACTTGAATAAATTTATCAATATCTAATAAAATTTATCAAAATTCAATTATTTATTAAAGCGTTTCCACAAAAATATTTAACGTCAGCGGTCCTGCTATAAATATAACTTTATGGATTGACGAATCATATGGCAACGAGATGAAATATTGGTAATACTCATTAAACTGGCAGAAAAATCGTCGACCTTTTTCTGGACGCTCACAAACAGAAAGCCAGGTATGCTGCAATTTCAAATGCTATTAAAGTGTGTATTCATTTATAGACTGATGTCCAGGTTTACCTACTTATAGGTATTTACGTATAGTAAAGACAGTGCTTAGGTATAATTTTAAAGTGCAGCTTTTAGATTGCGTTAGTACCTGGTTATTTTAGATATTTATTGTTATTAAGTTTGTTGTTATACTTATCTCGATCATTACTTTAGGGTAAAAGTAACTTAAATATAATTAAGTAGCAGTAGAACGAAATCCGGCCCTGCAATGACCATGAAAATTCAGACTCTGAACTCTAATTATAAGTTGAATTTCCAACCTGTAAAAATCAACATTAAAAAATGTGTATACTGTATGAGAGTTTATGAATGTCACACTGATTCTAGTTTAGAAATGAGAATAAAAACATTAAAAAAAATAAACTTACAAAAATGTAGAATTTGCGGTTATGTTAACAATTATTGTTGTTATTGTGAGACGAGGAGGTTTTATATTCATCAGAGCCAACCCCTGTATAGGAATTGAAAACTATTAGTTTTATAAATTTGTGACTAAAACTTCTATAAAAACGCTTTATATAAATTATAGTAACAATTACTAAAAGTTGTATAACTTTGTGATGGAAATGTTTCCGTTGCCGTTTTATAAAACCTAAAGTTTTAAAACTTTTAGTAATTTTACATACCTAATATGCAACTTCGCAACTCTTTAGTAATCTTATAAACCACTTTTATAAACTCACAATCTTAATAAACCACTTATAAAAATAACAGTTACTTTAAGTGAGCAAAATTGTTCATTAGGAAGTGTTTTGGTACTAGTCACAGGCACGTAATAGGAATGTTCTTAATACGTGTTTATGACCAAAATGGGGAATATTTTTTTGTGACGATAACGTTTCTGGAACTTGTCTGCCTACGTTCCAATGATGTTGTGGTTCTGGAGCAGCGACGTCGTGGTGTAGATGCCGCAACTTTCAGAAAACTTTAGCACTACCCACTCTTTCAAATCGATGTTGCCCCTTCTTTGTCTTGCAACCGATTTTATTATATTTATGTTTCATTCTTACATATGATTCTTGTTCTTGTTCATTTCCCTAACTCAGAAACTTAATAGAATATCACAAGGTAATATTATATAGCAAAACTTGTGTTATTTTCCAATGGTCTAAGGGTCACAATTAAAGCGAATGCAATTTTGCTGACAAACATATTGATAAAACATCTGAATCTAACCACGCGCCTTTAAAATTTGCATTTTTTAATGATAATATTATTTTTAAAATATATGTCATGCGAGAATATGACCCAATAGATGCCAAAACCTATTTTTTATTGTTCTTCGGAACTTAACACTAATTTTAATGTATTCATTTGTTATATTTGGTGCAGAAATGGTATTAAGTGACCAGTCCCTTCGGCTTAGAAGATGAGGCTTTTATAATTAAATAAAAAAAGAACTTGCTTGGGATATTGTACAAATTAGGATGTATAATCAAATTATTGTATCACACATTAAATTTACTTTTAACCATTGTTTTGAATTTTTATTAGTCTCCAGATAGTATTTAAAGTGATTGTTATCCTTTCCCACATTTTTTGGCATTCGTTTGTGAACTGATTTTGTATGTCATAGAAAGTCACATTTTGACAGGATGCATTTACCACCATAACGTGCAAGGCCTTACACCGTGTCATTACGACTCTTCTATCTGCTGACATGTAGCAGCAAATGTTGGCAATGCTGGAAAGACCGCATCACCGCAGAGTCACTGTAATTACAAATTAGTATATTGTTCCCCCTGGTAAAGTACCTTAATGTGAGCTCTCTTCTTTCACGACAAATACTCACATTCACTGAAATTACAGAATAGCCATCCAGATAAAACAGGTTATGCTGATCATGTATAAGCCAACGGCATGTACGAATTTCAAGTGTACATCCATCCTAAACTTTTGTCAATTGAAACGTATGACCTGCTGGAAAAAACCACTTTCATTCAAATCTGAATACACATCTTAGATGCTATAATAGCATACTGTTATGCAAAAATGGTCATCGCACAGTAGATTGTTGCACCCACATAACAATTGGAACATGCCAGGCATTTTTTGTTTGTTCCATTGATGTGATTGCAACTGTACAAAGATGCGTCAGACGAGGACAAAAGCTAGCATTCTGTATTCTATAAATTAATACATTTCCTACTCCGTCCCTGTACTAGCTACAAATTTAACATACTATCTCAATTTTTAAGCATAAGCTTTTGAAAAGGATGAATATTCTCTATTTATAGAAAGGGGCCCAGAATGATCACCCTCTAAATTTGAGAAAAATGTTATGTTAATCAGTTAATTTTCAGGTGACTGCACGGGACTAGGTAAAGAGCTGCAAGAAAACCTTGATATTGTAGGCCGAATATCTCCCGATACCGTTTGGGATTACATAGGAAAAATGAAGTGTTCAAATAGCAAAATTATCTCATTACTAAGGCTAAATGCTACTAATATAGAAGAGAAGATGCCTTATCTGGCACTCTATAGTTATTTAAGCAGTCGGACTAGATTAGGGGTGGTGAAGAGCATGAACAAAGCCGTTAAAGATTTTTACATACTTCCTTTAGCACCACAGAAACCTATTCCTCAAGCTTTGTTGCCTCTCAATGGGCCAGGTAATATATAACTCAAATTAGAAAATATGTGATGATCAAAAATGTATTTTTGACAGGTTTTGAGGAATCTCGTCCTGCCCTTCTGCTTGGCATTATAGTGAGAGACAAGCGGAAGCGACCCTACATAGACCCTGTTGTAACTCCGTCAGTACTACCAAAGAAGCAAAGAGTTGAAACACCACCTTTACCTGTACCACCCCCTGTAGTGCCTCCTCGTTCTTACACTCCACCACCACCTAAAGATCCGAGGTTGAAACTTCCACTGCCACCTCCGATTCCACCTACTACAGGTGATGAAGATGGTAAGAAACTATTTCATATTCATATATTAGCATCATCTATAAACATCAAGTTCAAGGGGCTTCATTACCTACATAAAATGATATGCAATGTACATACATTGTGTATTCAATCCATGGATTTGTGTATCCACAATATGGAGAAAGTATATCTAATGTACGTCTTATGTATGTGGAATTAACATTCCTAGCATATACGTTTGTCGCCAACTTCCATATCTATTTTATATCCACTAAATGTACATAAACATATGCAGTGTACATTCACTGGATGTGAAACACACATCATATACATAATCGCATATTTTGTGAATATACATTACACACCTCTGAAATAGTTTCCATAGACATTAAAACATTTATTGAAGACTCCACTTGACGCGTATTGCTCCAGTCATGTTGGCATCATCGGGATGATTAAAATGATCAGTTTTAATCATCTCTCAATGATACCAACACAATACCAATATGCGTCGAAGTGTTCAAGTGTTTTGATGTTCGTGGGAACTACTTCAGAGCTTCCATATAAGAGGTAAAGAAATACAGATAGTTTAACAAGAAATATATTTTATATAACAAATTGTAGGCCTATAATGCTATAGTTGCTAAGGCTAATGGGCATATCTGCAAATTATTAGTTTTGAGATATTTACGATTTTGTTCTTTTTTTAATGCCTATTTCTAATAGGATTTCGAAAGGGTTAAGATAGTAATCTGAAGTGATTTTTTCTCAGGAATTCAGTGGAACTGTTGAAAATTATAAGTTTTATCTGTATTTTGAATTATGACAGTTACGCCCCTTTTCGTTAATAATTTAGGCACATTTTCTAAGGTAAAAAGATATCTATAAATTATAGCAGATATGCCCATAATGCTTAGTAATTTCGGCAACCAAAAGTAAATGCATGGTGAAATGAATAACAAGGCAAAAGTGTAGAAACTGACAAAAGTTTTATTATTTTAAATGGGTTGTGTTTACAACTAAACTAACAAAAATGTAACTACTGTTATTCAAAATACAAATATTGAAAAAAAAACAGAAAAAGTGAATTAATATTTATGGTTCATATTCGTCTTCCTCATCTTGCGGTATCTGTCCTGAAAATACAGCCAAATCTTCCCAAAATTTTATTCTGTTTTTGGGGATAACAGCCGCAGGTTTAGATAAAATAGCCATTTTTTTATCAGCAGCTATAGCCATATCTGTGTTTCGAGGAAAGCTTGTCGGAATATTGAAGTCGTCTCTTGAAAATTCTAGGTGTATCATTTGGTTTAGGTAGGGTCTAGGGGTAATCTTGTTTAATTTATACTGAGATGTGAAGTCGCCCCAATCGTAAAACTAACTGGCCGTGCTTACCCGAAAACTAAGGAAGAAGGTTGTATCTGCTAATATAATGCAGATATGACTTTTTTACATAGTAATAGTTAGAAACAACTTTCTACCTTAGTAAAATTGGTATGCTAAGTATATACCGAATATTTCATAAGGGTTTTCTCATTGCTTAGAATGCAGATATGTCTTTTAGCTTTAAAAATAAGGTCAAATACATACTCGACTTTTCAAAATTCACATAGCCCCAAAAGTCGTAAAAATGCAGATACGCCCATTAGCCTTAGCATGGCAGTACATACGTGTTTAAAATATTCGCAACCGAACAGTAAGTTATAAGATTTGAAGTTATGTAATTTTTGTTCATTGTATTTATAAAATACACACCCAGTATGACTTGATTAATTTTTAGGCCTTTGTCACTTTGCACCATCTTAACTAAACACATGCCACAGTCAGTTAAATATGAAACTTCTGTTTTTTTCTAACTCTAAATGAGCATATATTTACAAATCTAAAGAATTGCATTATAACATATACTTACATTATGGAAGCCTTATGCAAATGTAAGAGCATAATATAACAATAAGCAGATATAACATCCAGGGAAAGAGTTAACTTCCCACATAACAAAATGATATGCAATGTACGTACATTGTATATTCAATCTACTGATATGTATATCCACAAAATGGAGAAAGTATATCTAACGTACATCTAATGGATGTGGAATTAACATTCCGAGCATGTACGTTTGGCGCCGACTTCCATATCTATTTTATATCCATGAATGTACATAAACATATGCAATGTACATTCACTGGATATGAAACACACATTATATACACAATCGCATATTTTATGAGTACCATTACATATCTCTGAAGTAGTTTCCACAGACATCAAAACACTTATTGAACACTGCACTCGACACGTGTTGCGCCAGTCATGTTGGCATCATCGGGAGATGACTAAAACGAGCAGTTTCAATCATCTCGATGATACCAACACGATTGGTGCAGCACTCATCGAATGAAAGTGTTCAGGTGTTTTGATGTTCGTGGGAACTACTTCAGAGGTATCCATATAAGAGGTAATAAAACACAAATAGTTTGACAAGAAATATATATTATATAACTATTTTAAACATATACAAATTTTGCATTTATAAAATAACCTAATGATTACACAATATTTAAAATTTTCAATCTTTACGTATACTTTTATACATTCTGGTAGTTTAACAAATTGTATAATACTATAGTTACTCATCTCCTACATATGTGTTTAAAACATTCTCAATTATCAGTGAGTTATATAATATGAGCATATGTAATTTTTATTCACTATATAAAATACATACTCAATATGACTTGACATAACAGCAAATTTTTAGGCCTCCATCACTTTGCGCCATCTTAACTAAACACACACGTACCACAATGAGTTAAATATAAAACTTGCAAATTTTCTGACCCTAAAAGAGTATATATTTACAAATCTGAAGAATTGCAATATGATAAATATACTCTTACATTATGGGAGCTTCATGCAAATGTAACAGCAATAAGTAAATATAAAATCCAGATAATAAGAAAGAGTTAACTTCCATCACACATAAACACTATGCACACAACATTATAGGGCTTCATGGCTGCCGGCTGTTGCCAATTACAATCCGTAAATGAATGATGCGTCGGCGCATCACGCCATAAATTAGTAGCGCATGCGCATCAGAAAATGAGATAAAATTTGAGTACATGTTTAATGTAATTGTACCTTAATGGACATGTTATGTATAAATTATTATGTATATACCTCCAGCAATATACATTGTATATGACACTGATGGATGTCAGTAGTTGAATATACATTTCAAATCATATGTATATTTAAAAATACATATTCAAATTCCAGCATCTAATGTACATGTTATGGATGTACATATCCACAAGATGTTATGTAGGTTCCATCACACATAAACACCATGCACGCAACACTATGGGCTTAATGGCTGATGGCAGTTATGAACTACAATCCGTAAACGAAGGATGCGTGGTGCGCCAACGCACTGGGCCATAAATTAATAGTGCATGCGCATCAGGTAATGAGATAAAATTCGAGTACGTGTATAATTTAATTATACCTTAATGGACATGACGTTATGTATACATTATTATGTATATACCTCCAATATTTATCGTATTTCACACTGATGGATGTTAGTAGCTGAATATACATTTCATATCATATGTATATTAAAAAATACATATTCAATTTGCAGCATCTAATGTATATGCTATGGATGTACATATCCACGGGATGTTACGTGGGTAGTTGTGACATTACATAATTATCCAACCCACATAAAACTGATAGGGTACATTGACTACCTGACCTGGAATTTATCCCTTATTGCAAATGTTTATAAAAGGGACATTTTCTTGAAACAATTTTTTCCTCCAATTTTAATACGATGCCCTGTACTCTTCATTATAGATGAGCCATATAGTCCAGAAGATTCAGATCCTGATGCTCCAGCTCCATTATTAATGGTGGATACTGCACCTACACAAACAATTTCTGATGTGACCACAGACCCTATTATACAATCACCATCATATCCTGCCATGCCAGGTGAGTATCTTTTAATTTCATGATTGTGTAAACTTTTTAAAATAGTGCTTACAACTTTATGGAACTGTTTCTACATACATTCCAATATATTCATAAATTTTTCAAATTATATTTTTACAAAGCGTAGTGGCTAACAACTTTGATTTGCAAGTTCTGTTGGTTTTAAAAATATATCCACTTTATTTTTTACTGGTACATTACATTTTACAGCTTCCATATTTTAGTTTGAACCTATTTTCTTGAGTTGATAACCCAAAGCCACTTGGCAATCTCAAGATTATACTGGTCTGTGTTGTATATTATATTGATTTTACTAGTATCTTTTTTTAAATTTTCCTTAATAGAATGCCAGAATCAGATCTGTTGCTTCATATCTTTATATAACCTTGTGATTCTTAATTGGGAAATGAGATGCTCTATACCAAGATATTTAGGGAAGCACTGTTTGTTTAGTCCTTAATTGCCGCTGATTTTAATAACTACAATATTATTCACTTCTACTTCCCTCACACATTTTTGTTAAGGAGTACATTAACGTGCTAAATATAAAAATATTTAAAACCTTTATTGACATTATTATTATTCAACTTATGTACTCAGGCTGATATTTATCATATTTTCAAAAGGTAAAGGTTGTACCTTTCTAAAAAGGAGGTTCAACACATAGTGCTGCAACTATATGCCTATATTGCTCCTTTCCATACTTAATACTAGGGGTGGTACCTGTATATACCCGTTATGCCGTCCATTTTACGACAAGCCCAGTTTCACCTGGTAACAAATTAGTGTCCTGTGGGGTACTGGGCAGCAAATAAAGAAATAAAAGTAGTACTTTTTTATATAGGTTTTATTTATAAATTTAAAACAAGAGGGATACGCATACCGAAATAAATTTTCTCATTATTTTTATTTTTATATTAATATGTATTAAGTACTTTTTATACTATAATGTATAAAATGAACAGCAAACTAATAAAACAATCAATAAACATTATAAAAAAATAAAGATAGCATTGTTTTAAATGAAATTAAAAAACTTTAATAAATACAATACAGTGTGAGTTACTAGTGTGTGGCTAGAACCGTTTTAAATTTTAAGAAAGGTCTCAGATAACAATTAAAGTAGGTCAACAATTGTATTAGTTCTTTAAAATTATTTTTAAACTTGCAGGATGTTTCACATGATGGTGGCATGCCAATACTTGGATTTTTTAAATGGAATACCCAACAATTTTTATGTATATTTATATTTGACTCTTAAATTTCTATCCAGAAATATATCAATGTTGTACTTACACTGCGGCTTTGCCACGTTATTCCACTTTTTCTAATAAATGCATTTGTTGAGGTCGAGAGTAATATCAGCAAAAAACATATTTTCATAAATTTTACTGTTGTTTCGCTTTCAATGTTAGTCAAGGCCATGCACTAACTAATTTCCAGACCTCTCAAAATCGAATCTAATTTTACAGGCTATAGGGTGTTCTCCATGATGATTCAAATATTTACATTTTCAAACTGTCGTAACTCAATTTTGTTAAGTGGGACTTTCTACATGTTTTTACTTAAAATACTTCAGAATTCAATTAATTACACGATCATACCTCATAGTAACCACCTTCTTTCGACTGTTTTTTGAAATCTCGATCCTGAAAATGTAAGCTCTATGTATGGCTGTCAACTTGTAGTAATTAATTGCTGAAAGATTTTAAGTCAAAATATAAAGGGTGTTCCATTTGAATTGAATTGAGTTGACAGTTTAAAAAGGTAGAAATTTAAATTATCGTGGAGAACATCCTGTAGAATTAGGTTCAACTTTGATAAGCTTAGAAACTACTACATGGCCTTGACTTACATTGAAAGTGAAACTACGGTTAAAGGACATCTCACACTTCTATAGGTGAAATTGGCTTCCGGTGAAATTGTATGAATTTTTGATATGTTGTAGCCCGAGTCATTCTGATCCAAAATCATCAAAAAGTTACTATCCTCTACAGGCTAATTTCGGCGCTAGAGGGCGCAGAAGAAAAAAATTATTTTTGAGATAACTTTTTCATAATATTTCAAATTATTTTCATATTATTATTATTTTACCCCGTCTTTGGAGGACTCTCTCTTCTTCCACTCTAACTTGAAGAGTATTAATTTCATTTGCCCGGTCTAACATTCTACAATCCAGCACGGCATTTGCTCCCTCTATATTAATTGGCTCATGATATCTATTAATTATCGCACATGTTATTCTGATGTATTCTCTAATATGAGGAACTTGTGGCATTAGTACTGCATCTCTGAAGAATTTAAAAATACTCTTAATATGGCCGTTTCTTGCTTCCACGATCTATCTGGTCTTTGTGACCAACCGGGATGAATTCGCCTCATCAGTATTAAGCTGATGCTGCTTGCGAGCAAGGACTACAACAGGCATTTTGACTTCTATGCCTAGATTACCCAAAAAGTCTTGGGCGACGCGGTATCCCTTATCCAGCATAAAAATATCACCTTCTTCAAACAAGTTTCTTAAGCCAATCAGATCCCTTTCATATTCGTGCCTCAACATTGCCACGTCATTATTTCTAGAGTCCGAAAAATAAGGACGTGAGCATCGAGTATATGTCCATTGGGAACAACAATTAATGCTGAAGAAGATGATATCCCTTATGTGTGCAATACCACTGATGTAACACTTTGGAAGCTCTGCTTTTGGGGATTTTTATGTATGTCCCGTCAATATACGCTATTGCTTTTTGATTGCCTGGTTCAGGATTGTACAAAGTGTTTGCGAAATCTGTTACACGTTGAGCAACGTATTGGTCCCTGATTATGTGCTGTAAACCCAGATTATTTGGCACAAATTGTTCTACTAATGAAACACAGACTTTTGAAATTGCCAAGCTTACAGCTTGGCGAATGGAGTAAGAGAACATCCGCTTCAAAAAATCTGAAAGTCCTTGTCGTAATTTGCACAAGAAACATAATAAATCCTTTTTGGTTATTATCCTATTTTTTTGATAAATATTAACGCGATCGCAAAATTCAAAAAGTTCCCTAAACTGTACTTTGTTTACTGGAGTTAATGCTTCAAACTCTTGATCGGGAAATTATTTTCACTTTCAAATATATTGATAGATTTATATTTCATGCCAGTGTTCCGCACTATATTTAGAAAATGTTTTAAATCACTTCCTTTAAATTAAACGGTCTGCTAATACTTCTAAGTAAATGGCCTCCACAAATTCTTACACCTTCAGGTATAAAGATGCCAGTCTTTAGAAAGACATCAACTTTACTTACCTTCTAAAGAAAATCTGATAAGATGTTCAAGTCCACCACATATGAAACATGAATTTCGAGTTTTTCCAAGCAAGTTTTTGAGTACAGTTGGATCCGGATCCTCTGTGTAAGCTTGAACTTCTGCATCTATACTCAAATCACAGTTGTGACAAATCTTTGTTTATTCCGTAATTGGTAATTGAGGCAATTGCATTATATTGCATCATATCCATTATATTCACAGATGAAACACTATTCTTACTGCAAAATTATATGCCATATTTAGTTGGTACATGCCCTGTGCTGAAAGCTCAGTTCAAAAAAGAAAACAAGATTAAAGAAGTTACAGAGACTAACATTTCAACTAACCATTGTCAGAGCTGACGCCAATGTTGAAGTGTCATTACGAAATGTCAACTGACAGACTGTAATTTCGCAACTTGCGCGGATAGGTGGCGCCACCTATTTGTCGAAAAAGTTGCATTTTTTCTCAAAAATAATTTATTTCTCCGGCGCCCTCTAGCGCCGAAATTAGCCTGTAAAGGATAGCAACTTTTTATCAATAATTGTACCCCGCCTAATGATATCTGGTACGTCAATTTCAGGTGAACTCCGATATCATTTACAAAAACAACTACCCGGTGCATCCCTACTTAATGCCAACAAATATTTCTATTTGACCATATTTAAAAAAAAACAAGTCGGTATTTTGTTTAGTGAATATGTTTTGGTTTCCATAAGGAATGGGAACAATCTACAATGCATGTCATGCATGTCAACAGGCTGACCAAATAGATATGCGAAGGCCTTAAATTGTGATCTAAGCAAAATTACACAGGCACACAAAAAGAAAGTGGTCTGCTTCTGGGACTCCATTGGGTGACCCCTATGTATTTTGACGCCTTGAACACAAATCCTTTGTCTGTTTACTAAGAGAGACAGAGAACTAGCGTCACTACATGTGGACTATTTGTAAATGTAAAGAATGTGCCTTAATAGGTTGTTGATGATCCATTGAATGCCTGTCTATCAGCCAGCCAGTCTGGTAATGATGCGTTGAGCAGTGAGCGAGTGGCCTAGTCAATAACTTACGTGCAGTACCTGTCGCAAATGTCATTTGACATTAAACGATGATCAAGAGGTTTTCAGGCTTCGAATCCTATTAACAGAGTACTGTCAAAAACTTCTTGGTAAATATTTTTTTGTCTAAAATTATCTCTCGCTTATTTTTACTCGACTAATTTTTAAAAAGTTTAAAATTTTATCATTTTGCCTTTTTTCGGTGATAATTCTTACAATACTTTTTTAAATTTATTTTCAACTTTTCGACAGATATTTTTCATTCCAAAATTGCTTAACAATTTAACAATTTCTACTCAACTACCTTTAATAATTGTAAAATTTGAACGATTAGCCTCTTTCGTCGGCGATAATTCGTCAAATCCGTGTCACTGTATTCAAAAATGTAAACGTCTTGGTAAAGGAGCTGGAAAGAATAATCTATAAATAAGATTATTTCAATGGCTTCAACACAGTAAATAAATATAATGCTCATGAAAATTGTTTTTACATTACAAGCAACTTTATTTGTCCACTATTAATAACAATTACAAAAAGAAACAATGTGTTATTTATTCAAGTAAAAATAAAAAACAAAATCGACATATAGAACACAATACAAAAGTCACTGCAAAATTCCATGCCGCGGCGGCCCTCTTTCATGTCTACGCTATGAAAACTTCCATACAGGAAGAGGGGAGAATGTAACTGTCACTTTTCAACCAACACAATAAGTATTTGAACAGGTCGACAGCACTAGAACATCTTATCTCCTATAGCAAATTTAATATATTGTTGCGTATTTCCGCCCTTTGGAAACACCCTGTAAAAATCCGTAAGTTCTAAATAATTTTAACAAGTGGTTACCCCACTAACACTTTATTTAGTAACTTCGCAGAACTACAAAATACTTTTCGTTAACTAGAATATACTTCTACTGGACTAAAACAATCTTTGACAAAGTTTATTACTTCATATTATTTACACTCTGTATTTAGTTCTGGTTTCTAACCTCAACTTCTTCATTTGTTCTTTCTAAAACACGCAACATATTTTAAATATATACATTCATGCTCACCACCGCCAAGGTAGCTAACAGATTTGATTATATTTTTTATGCGTTTAAATTAACTGATGACCAAGTTTCATCCATTTACAAATAGTTCAAAGGGCCTATTCAAAATGGCATGGTCATACGCTTGACTGACTGGCAATGCACCACCACCACTGTAGATGACTGATTTAGTTACTATCTCAAATTAACTGCTGTCCAAGTTTCATTCAATGGATCGTCGTCAACCTATTAAGACACATTCTGTCCATGTACAAATAATATACATTTTGTAACGCTAGCTCTCGGTCGAAACGCAATCGATCGGCTACAACGGATCCCAATTTTAAATTTTAGTATAAAGCCCAAAAACATTTGAAATATTAATATCTAAATGAACACTTCGAGTGAAAGATCGTGTGATACCTCTACGAAAACAGACAGATTGGCATTTTGTCGTTGTCGTAAATAGCGACAGCAAAATCGGAAATTCGGTTGGACACGAGAGAATCAAAAAGGCTTTTTTGACATTTGTGACAGGTACTGTAGACCGCCGCTTGCTGCTCAACGCACCGCTACCAGCCTGACTGACTGATGGTCGGATATTCAATGGATCATCGATAAACTATTAAGGCACATTCTGTCCATTTGCAAATAGTACAAATTTCCGTGACGCTAGCTCTCAGGGAGTCCCAGAAACAGTCCAGAAAAAGGTCTGTTCTGTGGACTCCACTGAGTATGTATTTCGATGCGCTGAACATGAATCCGGTGTTTGTTTAGCTCTATCGCCCACCAGTTTTTAGTAAATCGAGAAAATAATCTAAAACAAATCTTAATTTTTAGGTTAGTTTCGCAATTTACTATAGTCTGTTTTTAAACCAGGAGGAGCGTTTTAAATTTAATGTGCTAAATCATACATCTGTGATTGGATACATTCTCGCTGGTTTACACAAGGCAATAGTCGTAAATTTTGACATATTGTAAAAATTTTAATTTCATGTCATAAATTATTTGGTTATAATTTCTATTTTATCATTTGCACATTTTTTAATCTCCTTTATATACATCTGAAGGTAAAAGTGGCTAATTACTTGGTGTCTTTATAGTGCGTAAATGGTATGGATGCTGTATAAAATGCATAGAGGCCAAATAGAGGTCGATGTATTGTATAATGTAATAAGATACACAGAATTTCACTGTAGTCATGTACTGTTGGTTGCCCAAAATGCCAAAAAGGTTGTAGTGTATTTTTTGATTACTTTTATGGTCTGAATGGGATTTCCTTGTTTACTCCTCCTGGCTTAAAAACGCACTATAAAAATTGGTGGGTGATGGAGCTAAACAGACACCAGTTTCTTGTTCAGCGCATCGAAATACATAAGGTTTACTCTGAAAAACATGATTTTTTTTGTTATTTCCGCAATTTACTGAAAATTAGTGGAAGATGAAACTAAACGGACACCAAATTCGTGTTCAGCTCGTTGAAAAATACAATGATTACCCAAAGGAGTCCCAGAAGTAGACCTTTTTTTTGTGTGCCTGCATTATTGAAAACACCAAATATTCACAATTATAAGAAATGCACCATTAAATAGAAATATCCTGTGTGGTTTTTTGTTTCAAATCACTGCAATTGCTAACGTCCTTTTCTTCATAAAGTCACAGTTTAAGTTCTTCTCAAACTGTTTATCATTCATTTTATTTTTCATGGTTAGCTGAACAACGAAATAAAATCCAGAGACTCCTTCACTTTTGTATTAAATAATTATTACTTGGTTTTGCAAACCAGTTGGAAAATATAGTTGTTTTTTTTTTTCGGTGCAAGTGTCGTATTACTATCAATTAATTTTACTCGAATCGCTAATGTATATATGTTCATTTTGTATATAAGTTTGTATATGCAGTTGCACTTTCTATTTCATTAATTGCATTAATTATTTATTTACGTATATACAGGTGAAATATCTGTAAATAAATAAAGAATCAATTGAGACATATATTAGCTAATATATGTTCTTTTATTACAAATTTTCAGGTCTCTCAGCAACTCCAACTCTTCCTTCGAGTACTTTGGAAATTCAGAGGCAAATGGAGGAATTAAATAAAAAAATTGAAATGCAGAAATCTGAAATAACCAGTATGACTCAGAATATTGTGTCTGCGTCTTCAGAAATCGGCACTTCTGCTTTAGCAAACATAGCACTACCAAGCAATCTGCAACAAATTTTGGATAGCATTAAAACAATAGGAGAGGTATGTTTTCTAATTTGATTCTCATTGTCAGTTTTAAAATTAGACATGTAACTTTCATTTTCTGACATGCGCAATTCACAGTTTGTTTTTGATGTATTTCAGGAATTAAAGTGAATCCGTAAATTAGACAGTGAAACAGTGCTAGTTAGGGCTCTCGAAATTGGAGCGGCACATGCTTTAGAATGCGCATGGCACTATATGCTGGTTGTTAGCAGGGCACACTGCTACATTCTTGGTAGCCCCAACTCACAACTCTTCTCTGTCTCTCATTTATGTACCCACTTTACACATTCTTTATGTCATATAATTGCAATATCTTATTGCCCTTTAAACTTGTAAATTAATTATTAAATATATTATATACAGAGTGTCTGGTGTATACATATAAATATTTTGCATGATAATGGGTTGGCCCAAAAAACCAAAAAAATCTTATAAAATGTTTGCTTTACTCCAACGGTTTTTCTTAAATGAAATATGTTATAAATGTATGATATTTTCAGGGGATAATATTGGCTAGTTCAGTAATGCTGACCAAATTATGCCTAGTTCAAGATCGTTTTGCGACTTGCATCTCCCATTTTATTATATTTATTACATCTATAATGACATATAACGCATTCACTGCCATGACTGAGAGAAAGTTTTCCAGTTGCGCCATCTTGGTCAAATTAACTTAGAGTATATGGTTGCCATCACACCGACTCGGTCAATATGAGTCATATTGCTCATTCTTACAATGCCATACATGCATCTTAAGCGTGTAATACCCATAATACTTGACCAAGCTGGCGCATGGCGTGACTGGAAAATAATTTATTTTCAATATATTTATAAAGACGTAACGTAAAGTATACTTCATGTGGTAGGAAATTTTGGGTCAAATACCTTCAACCTGGTGGTAATTGTAATGAATATACATGTGGCAGTGAACATGATAAGTGCCACCTGCCACCATATGAATGTTGGTGATAGTTTTTCATAAAATATGCCGCCTTTGTTGGCGTAGGTAGCTTAAAGTCTTCTCATGTCTTTTTCAGTCTTGCCTCATTTAGTCATAGACATAAATACCATCAGTTACTAATCATATAGAGTTATCAGTGCGTTTGATTTGACTAGTTGTTTGGTAAATGTATAATGAAATGAATAGAACTGGTCTTAGTAAATGTAACGACTTAAAGTTTGTAACTCATTATCACGATTTTAGGAATGCTGATATCATATCGATTAATAATTGCCTGGCGTCTGTGAACTGGGACACTGCGCTTGACAAGCATGATATAAATATAGCATGCGAGCAATTTTATGACTATCTCTATACTGCTGTAGATTTGTTTGTTCAATCAAAACTTTTAAAAATTCCAATTTTCTGGTTTGGATCTCGGGTGAACTTCAATAGCTGATTATTAGGAAAAAGAGGCACACAAATGTTTTAGAGGAACTGGCAATATTACTGATTACAATGTCTTCTCAGAATTGCATTCCAGGTGTAACCTGGTAAGAACTGAATGTTATGATAGATGCATTCAACGTACCGAATCAGACAAAAACTAATTCAAAATCCTTCTGGAAGCATATTAATAATATCAGAAAAGGCCGTGGTTACCCTAACCAAATGTTTTGCCTTGATAAGACCAGCTCTGATGGTAACGAAAACGTTAATCTATTTGCTGAATATTTTTCAACTGTTTATTCCAATGGAACATATGATATACCAGTTTTTGATTATAAGAGGTGTGTTGATATCAACTCCATCAGTCTTACTGTAGTGGATGTTTTCAATGGTATTTCATCCTTGTTACCCAAACTATCCTTTGGACTGGATGGTGCCCCCCATTTTTATTGAAAGCCTGCGTTTGCACCATTGCAAAACCCATTCACCTTTTATTTGAACTATCTTTAAGGTCTAGTACCTTTCCCAATTAATGGAAAAATAGTTACATTGTTCCTATTTTTAAATCGGGTAATAATGAAGACATCCAAAATTACAGAGCTAGAGTCGGGTACAATTTAAGCTGACTTGTGTCATGGCCGCTAACACGTCTGAACTAAGATTTTATTTGATGCATCAAAAATGCCAGTAGTTCTCAAACAGTTCTCTCCTGTAACAGCAATGATGTCACTAAATAATTACAAAAAAATAGGAAGATGTTATCATAAAACGTTAAGATTATTAATATAGTAACTTCCTCATTTTAGTGGAATTCTGATTAAACAGTGTTCACCATAAAGTTAGCTGCATATGGGAAAGAATTGTACTATTGACATTTCTAAAAAAACTCTATTGGGGGTTCGTTTATGCATGTCCGACAACAAAAAATTACATTTTGACACTTTGGCAGGACTGTAAAAAAATAATTGACGGTGGTATCGAAAAATGGGTTCAAGTGTTAAAATATCGACAAATTTTATTAAGAAAAAGTGCATAGAATACAACAAGGAGCTCATACATCAATTTTGGAGCAGATATGAGGAAAATAAAAACGTGCAAACTTTACCCCTACCATTAATTAGTGTATGAAAAATCATAAATTCTTGTGTCCACTTCACAAATATTTGATTAGTTTCGACAAAAACTTTATGTTGAATAAAGGCATTTAAAAAAGAAACAAACCCCCAATATAGTATTTTTTAGTAATCTCAATAATACGAATTTTTCCCATATGTAGCCAATTTTATGGCAGGCACTGTAGGTATATAGGCTCGGGCACAATTGAACCTGATAACAAAAAATGAATTGCCCAATCCACTCAATAACAATGAGTTATCAGAAAGAGAAATCAAAGACTAATATTGTTAAGAGTCCAGTAAGAACCACGGGGAGGTATGGACATTTTTTGCCAGGAATGGATAGGATCGTAGTATTAGTAGGGGAAATGATGTTAGTAAAAATAAAATATTTCGTATAATAAAAAAAATCTGAAATCTCTATGAGAATAACGAAAATAAATTAATTTTCTTTTAGCGGTAATAAATAAATATTCTGATTGACAAAATATATATTAAAAAAATTAACAATAAATTAAAACAATTCTGAAAGAACCACGCATTTGCACGTTTTCATAAACAATACAGCACTACACTTGAACAATGTATCTCCTCGATGCACGTTTCACCATTCGTGTATTAATATATAACGTAAGAAAGTCGATTTTATTAGAGATAAACATGCGCTAGTAGTAATAAAAGATACGTTTTTGGAGAAAATAAACTTTTAACAAAACTTGCGACACGGTTTAATAAAACAAAAATTTTAGAAAGAAAATTATTAACTTTTAATAGACCTTTCTCAAATAAACAAAAAAGGTACAGGTGAGGATCTAACTCGCAGCCACCTCATTTACATTTATTGCTGCTCGAGTATCTTACCGATTGAGCTACGCGATTCTATGTTCATCATATTCTAAAACGTGTAATATGGACATACTAGAAAATTGTAAGACTTAGTGGTTTGACATTGTTCGTTTGACGGATGAATATCCACTATTTACCACTAAAAATAACTCAAATATTTCATATAAAGACGTTTTTCATATTTAGAGTCGTGTTAGTTCACGGGAATAAATAATATTCGTCGTCAAATCACACAGTTTGAGAATCGCTGAGCTTATGACTATGTTTTTCACTTCTCAGTGTATATTTCATATTTCCGTCTCAAAAGAGGTGGGAAAAGAATCTTGGTAGACATACATTGGCAATGTCTTTAGGCTATTGCTGTAAATTTGTGTGCAAGATAGATATGCGCAACATTAATTCATACATCGGTCATTTTAAACTGTACCCGACTCCATTTGTACTCAATCAGCTTTACCAAAGTTACTTGATAAACTAGTTACTGTTCAACTGTCGGCAGCATGTAGTCAAGTGATCCTAGAAGAACAGCATGGCTTTTGTACTGGGCGTTCGACTTCCACCAACCTACTAACCTATCAAAACCATCTGATTAATGCCTTTGAAAATAAATCTCAAGTTGACAGTATCTATATAGATTTCGCTAAGGCATTTGACCAGTTAAACCATCAACTATTGATAAATAAGCTCATTAGACTTCGGTGAAATAGTGGTAAATTGAATCAATAGTTATCTTTCTGACCGACACCAATGTGTTTGAATAAGCAATTATTTGTCACATGAATTCGCAGTACCCTCCGGTGTACCTCAGGGTTCTCACTGTGGACCACTTTTCTTTAACTTATTTGTTAACGATATTGACCAGTTTATTGCTAATTCCAACTATTTAATGTTTGCGGATGACCTAAGAATCTTCCATGTTGTAAAAAACGACACTAATGCCTTGCTTTTACAAAATGATATTGACGATTTGTTTACATAGTCTTCCATTTAAATACAAAAAAAATTTCACAATTACATTTTCTAAATCCCGCTTACCTGAGCATCATGCATATCATATAAACAAAGAACAACTCATACGTGTCATTGAAATCCGTGATCTTGGTGTGACCTTAGATTTGCCCTTAGACTTCAGGACCCACATCAATAACATTACGTCTAATGGCTACAAACAACTTGGTTTTATTAAGTCGGCAAAGTAGGGACTTTTGTCCTGACATGGTGAAATTATTATATATATATATATATATATATATATATATATATATATATATATATATATATATATATATATCTTTAGTTAGACCAGGTCTAGAATATGGTTCAATGGTCACCTTACTATCAACTTCACATTGACTCAATCTGATTTCTGTAGCAGATAATTCACTACAGTTTTCACAAATGTAATTAGGGCAGCTATCACACTTAAGCAGTTGAATTTTCCCTTCATGACCATTACATTTCATACTGTTTTTAAAATTTGTCAAGACCAGCCCTGACTAAAGAATTTATATCTGATAAATACAATCAGCTTTTTTATTTGGTTGTTTTTTTTTTTCTTTTACAATACAATACAATACAAATTTTATTGGTATTAATTATACAGAGTATTTATACAAGTCAAACAGCAAAGAGAGTTCATTAAGATAAGAATAGTTTATATGATAATTTAACAATTCAAGATATATATCGCTGATTGGATGGCACCTATCACTTTTCTTCACCTTATGCTTAATTCATGTCTGAAAAATCATTGGCAAGATATTCCTGTATAGTGTAAAAGGATTTTGTCTGCAAATATGTCTTAATTTTCGATTTAAAGCGTGTTATGTTTAGATCTTTAATGGTATTGGGGAGACAGTTAAAGAATTTTATGCAGTAATATCCTGTGCCATTTCTGCTCCTTGTGAGACGTAGGAAGTTTTGCGCAATTAGATTGTTATTTCTTGTAGGGTAATTATGTGTATCGCTTCGCACCCTGTACCTGTCTTGATTTTTTTTTATATACAGAAGACATTCAAGAATGTAGACACATGGTTCAGTGAGAATGTGTGTTTTTTTAAACTGTTCACGACAGTCATCTTGGTATTTTAATCCTGTGACTATTCTCAAACACTTTCGTTGTAGGCTAAAAATTTTTGAGGCATGAGGGGAATGTCCCCAGTTAAGTATGGCATAAGTCATAGTCGAATGGAAAAAACTGTGGTAGGCTGTTAGTAATACTCTTTGGGATAGTGAGTTAGCTAGATTTCTGATAAGATAAATTTTTTTTGAAAGATTTGTGGAGAGGGAAGTAACATGTTCTTCCCAGTTCAACAGTGGATCCAAGTGGATTCCCAGGAACTTTACTGATTCACAAGTATTAATGTTTACAAGATTTCTTAAAGCGAGAGTCAACGTTTGAGTTTTAGTTTCATTCAGATTCAGGGAGTTGGTTAAAAACCACGTTTTGATGTTTGATTGTGTGTTAGGATAATTTTGATTTAGCGTGTCTAGTGAATGGTGGTGTTCAAGGATTGTCGCATCATCAGCAAAGAGTATAAAGTTCGCATCTAAATCACTGTAAGATAAATCGTTTATATAAATAAGAAAAAGGATCGGTCCTAGGACCGATCCTTGGGGGACACCATGATTAATTTTTTCTTTTTGTGATCTTTCCAGGTTATAGTATACATACTGATATCTGTTTGAAAGATATGATTGTAAGAGCTCTAAACTGTTCTTGTCAAATTTGTAATGTTTAAGTTTAAGAAGGAGGATATCATGTGACACACAATCAAATGCCTTTGTTAAGTCATAAAATGTGGCTTTAGTGTAGTTTTTATTTTCAAAATGATTCAGAACAATTTCAGTGAAATTGTTTATGGCAAGTGTAGTTGAGCGCTTGTTCCTGAATCCATATTGGCCATGGTGAAACAGGTTATTTGCCTCGAAATATTCAGTTATCTGATTTTTTAGAAGGACTTCAAAAATTTTCGCAAAAATAGGCACCAGTGATATTGGGCGGTAATTGGTTGGATCATAATTTAAACCTTTTTTGTAAATTGGAATAACTTTTGATAGTTTCAGCAGATCGGGAAAAGTATTAGTGTTTATGCAGTGGTTTATTAATTTTGTAAGGGGGTAGACTATTTGATTTACCACTGATTTTATTAGTTTGACATTGATCTCATATGCATCTTTACTTTTACTATTTTTTAGGTTTGTAATTGCTGTTCTCACTTCATTATACGATACTTCTCTAAATTTGAAAACCTTTTGTATATTAATATTTCTGAGGTATTGTTCAGGTTTGATGTCAGATCTGGGTAAGTTTTTTACGATATTTTCAGCAATGTTTATAAAAAATGAATTAAATGTGGTTGCATTAATTGTATCTGGAGTTGATGATGATAGGTTTCTATTGTTGCTTTTTATTACTTGCCACAGGGCTGTTTGAGTATTGTCCGCCTTTTCTATATAGTTATCGTAAGCCTGTTTTTTTGCTTTTGTTAATTCTGCTCGGTATTTATTACGGTATTTTTTTAGGTAATCATTAGTAACAAGGGCTGGGTCGTTTTTGTTAATGTCGGTAAGTAGGTTTAAGTTGTTTCGCATACCTTTTAGTTGGTCATTGTACCAATTTACTTTTGGACCATTATCATTTGGTGTCATAATTCTCGACTTTACTGGGAAGCAATTTTCAATAGTGTCTAGGAAAGTGTTATTAAATGTCTCAAATTTTGTTTCCGCATTCGTGAGGGGACTATCAATGAAACTCCAATCTGTGTCTGCGATTTGGTTAAAAAACTGTCTAAGACCTGAGTCAGTTATGGGTCTGTAATTTATTCTTTTCTTTTTGCTAGGTATTATGTTAGTGCCAAGTTGGAGTGCTAAGCCATCATGATCAGAGAAATGTATCCCCACTACTTCTATAGCTATGTGAGAGTCGATGTTACTGAATATATTATCTAAACAGTTATGTTTTCTAGTACTCGCAAAATTTGTTTGCTTTAAACCAAATGTTCTTAACAGGTTACAAATAATTAAAGCTTGTGGATCTTTGGTGTTGAATTTCACATTGAAGTCACCAGTTAATACAATTTTCTTGTGCATTGATATTTTATTTAAAGTTTCAGTTAGTTTTTCAATAAAGATGTCAAAGTTGCCATTACTTGGTGACCTGTATACTGTGATTATTTGGTGGTTTTCATAAATGATTCCTGTAACTTCAAAGTGAAATTCTTCAGAAATATGACTAATATTGAGTGTTTGACAGTTCAAGTTAGATTTAGCTAGAATGCACACCCCTCCTCTTTCAAAACGCTGTCTACAATACTCAGAAACCACATAATATCCGGGTATGTTTATGTTGTCTAATTCCAATTTTTTTAGCCAATGTTCGTTCAGTAATACAAAGTCAAAGGACTTACTACTCATTAAGAAAGCTTCTAGTTCGAGAATACTTTTAGATAGACCCTGTATATTAAGGTGAAGAAAATTGAGTCGGTGTTTACATTTTTTTTTGTCTGGATTTGACTCTACGTGAAACCTGCAGCTTGGTTCGGACTTTCTGGGGTAGTCCTCGGGGTTGGCCTCGGATTGTCTAAAAAACGTTGTCCTCTTCGGAAGTTGAAACGATCGAATGCTACACCTCTGGGCCAGAAATTGTTTTGGTATACTAATTGGTGGATAGATGGGTCAACACCCAGTAAGAAGCATTTTCTGTTTGGTGTTGGGTTATTGGTTTGTATATGTTTAACTGACATGGAGTTTATGTCGGACTCAGCTTTTCTGGAGATATAGTGTTTAATGTCTTCTTCAGTGTCTGAGTCTTTGCATCTAGTTAAGAAGAGCCATATTTTTTTTGACCTGTTGTGTCCTGGATTGCCACTTTGAAAACCTGTGTTTGATTCATTATCACTTTCTGCTATGCCTATTTGAGGCTTTCTCCTGTATGTTCTGTATGGTGGGTTAGGTGTTTTATGTTCTGCGTGACTATTACTATTGAATAGTGGATAATTGTGTCTATGTTCCAAGTTTATTTCATTTATTTTATTTGTTTCCGTTGATATCATTGATTGGTTTTTTGATGGTTTGGATCTTATTTCTTGATCTGCGAGAGGTACGTTGTTTTGAACCCTTACAGTGTTATAACTGGTTGGTATCTTATTTTGAGCAGCTACAGTGCTATATTTAAGTTGGGGGGGTTGGTTCCTTTCATTCGGTGGTGGGTGACTAGTGGTTATTGTGCCAGTTGCGTTATTTTCGTTAGATTCTTTGATTATTTTTAAGATCTGGATATTGTTGTCTTTGATAGCGGACACTTCGTTTTTGAGTATACCAATTTCAGTATGAATTATATTTTTAACCATGTTTGTCAAGTACTCATTGTTTAAGACATTTAAACATTTGTCGTTATTTAATATATCGGTGGCCTGATTGCTTTTTGATTTCATGCTATTGGATTTTTCGATCTGCTGCTGGAGTTCCTTACATTTTTGTTTCAGAAGCTGGATCTCTTGCCTCAATTCATTGTTTTCTTTTATAACAGTATCGTACTTGGTGGTTTTTGGGTAACAATCTGGACAGTAGAAGCGTAATCTTCTTTTTTGTAGAGCAGTACATTTTTCTTCAGATGATGTTATTTCCGCACATATTTTGCAATATTTTTGCATACATAGGTCGCATATTGACGGTTTCTGGTCTTTAGGTTCTTCTTTGCACTTTATACAGGTAAAAGACATATTTTCATATTTTTAAATACACCATTCCCTTAGTTAAAAATGTGGATCCACGCCACTGGCGTTGCTTGCAGTTTTTCCTATCTTTACAGTTTTTGTCTCACACTTTGTGTTTAGAGTTTTTTAGGTACCTTTTTTTAATTGAGATTATTAAGATTTTGTTTATTATTATCACACTTTACTTTAACATTTATAAAATACACACTGCATCATTTTGGAGTTTTCTTTGTCACTTAAGATCACACCAAAGTTTAAAATTTTTTGTGCATTTTTACCAGTAAAAAATGCCAAAAATACTAGAGCACATACAAAATACAACCAACTACTTTAAAACACAGCCTGTACTGTATATGTATGTTTTAATTGTAATTGCTAATTGCCTAATTAATTTTTATTAACAATTAATAAACAAATTACGGATCTCGAAAAATAATCAACAGAATTAGACCAAAATCTATACTCGGGGTTTTCGAGGTCGCGATCACGATTTTGAAGTAAAAATTGGAAAATTCAAATTGGCGAATCCAAAATAGCTGATATTTCAGGTTAATCTGATATTTTTAACGAGGATAATCATAAAATTGGACCAAAATCTATACTCAGGGGGTTTCGGGGTCTCTGATCACGATTTTGAAGTAATGATTAACCAATACAAATATTTAAGTATGGTAAATTTTCTAGGTTTAATGTAAATACAAATGAAAATAAACGGTTACCAAATCTTACATATTAATATATTTTTCTACACCTATTTATTATATGACTATTATTAACATCTCTTTGGTGAAAAATCGTACCTATAATTCACTGTAGTGAATTATCGTTTCATAATTCACTATTTCACTGATCCAATGATAATTTAATTTTTACGGTTTTTTTAATGACAGGTCCATCATATAACCTAAAAACTCATCGTCAGTGAACAACATGTTTGATTAAAGATAAATATGTGTTTTCTAATGCATATTTTTAATGTTATATTATACATTTTTTAGACACAAACGAAAAATAAAAAACATTTGTTTCTTAATACATTAAATATGTGGAAAACTGATTTTTATTAATATTATAGGAAATAAATTGTTGTACGTTGTACATAAACGCATATATTGAATTTTTTAATTAAATATGTCAATTTTTTTATAACACCACCTACTTAGAGATTTTATTCATTTCTGTTATTTATTATCGTTAAAAATATCAGATTAACCTGAAATATCGGCTATTTTGGATTCGCCGTTTTGAATTTTCCAATTTTTATTTCAAAACCGTGATCAGCGACCTCGAAAATCCCCAAGTGTAGATTCTGGTCTAATTCTGTTGATTATTTTCGGGAGTTCCATAATTTCTTTATTAATTGTTAATAAAAATTAGCCAATTGTTAAATAAATGATGGAAAAAATGAAAAGCGGGTCCTAAATACATGTCAAACTTGATTAATAAGTGTTTCTGAACACTTTGCAAAAAGAATTATAAAAATCGGTAATGTCTATGAAAAATCAGAACTTCTTCGGTTTTTCAGGCTATCTTGACATGACTAGTAGCATTAAATTTGAAAGAGTAATAAAATATGAGTAAGTTATTATCCCAGATGCAGACAGATAGGTATTAAGGGCGACCTAGACAGACTCGCTGAAATTAAGCAATGGCCGGAGCAGTTACCATTTTGATGGGTGATAATAGGTCTGTAGGGAATGACCAGCATGATGTTGATAAGACTGGGAATTGGCACAATAAGCCTACATGGCTGCAGTGCCCTTGGAGTCAGCATGACAGCCGGCCCATATTAAAAAAAAAGAAGGAAGTTATTATCCCACCCCAATTAAATAGATTTTAAATAATATGTATCTTGTAGTCACTTTTAGGTTTGTTATTAAGACGCTTTGATAATGGCCGTAAAACCAAAACATATGTCAAATGAATCTTATTAAATACTCGTGAAACAAAACACCAAGTACACACTTATTTCATTTAAAATATTTCAACAAGAACCTACCACAGATTCAATCCAATTAAATATTAATATATTTTCTTATTTTTTCAGACCACGGAATCTTCCACTCCTCCTCCTCAAGAATCTAATCAGACAGATCTTACCATTCCCCTTATGATCCCTAAGACCTTCACAAGACCTTTAAATAGCGCATCACAGAGATTAGATATGCCCAGTGATACAATCCCTTTAAATTTACCGAGTAAACCGAAAATAAAACCATCTTCAGTTAATTCACCACTACTGGAAGATAAGGGAAGTGTTTTAGGTTCTCTAACAGAGGAAGACCTAATAAGAAAAGCAGCTGAAATGTTAGGTGAAGATGAGTCTAAGAATAGAAGAAAACCTGAAAAAGAACCATCACCTATGACTCCGCCGAAGAAGTCGAAAATAGACATAACTCTGCCTCCTGTTCCAGGATTAGAAGATGAAATTCTTTAATGTATTTTGTTACATTGAGTAGTAATCAAAATATCTATGAATGGTGTAAGCTTAATTGAAATCGATTGAATTAATTCAGAATAGTATTTGTACGAATTCGTTTTCAGTACAATTTTTTTTAAACTACCAAAGACAAAAAAATTAATGCATAAAACTTGTTGCAACTCTTATACTGTTTGTAAATGTTAAATTGTATATTTAAAAATTTTGTACAAAGTTTTACTATTAGGATTATTTAGTACTTAAACGTATTATAGATATTGTAAATATTTTAGATAACATCATTTTTTTCTAATTTCACATAGTGATTAATATTATATTAATAAATATTATTTGATTTATCCGAAAACATTTAGAACTATTATGATTTATTTTAATTGCTTTTTGTTGTATATGCTAAACATTAATTTTAAACATCAATTGAATAAATATTATTTACAATAATTTTGTATTTTTTTTTTCAAACACAAATAGGGCATGTGCATTGTGCATCATATGACCAACATGACTTCAAATTTCACATTTTTCTAAGTTTATTCTCATTTTTAATGTTTTCGCCTTTCTATTTTGGAACCAGTATAATGTTTAAAAAGTCTCTCAAATAGTATACACAGAATTTTTCAATATTGTTGATTTTTTAAAAATATATTAAAAATAATATTTTAGCACCCTGTTTTTAATATTCAACAATATTAAAAAATTACATGTATTCTATCTGAGTGAGTATTAATATTACATTGGTTTCCGTCTAGAATAAAAACATTAAAAACCGCTGCTTCAGAAATCACTACTTCCACATCCATATTTCCCATCGCAATCTCTCTAAATGAAAACATCTTATCTATATTTGCACTCTAGTATGTGGAAATTGATCATAGAATTTTAATAAAAGGGCCTTGCCGAATGCCAGTCAAGCCTCCCGAACTTATGGGTGCTCTCAAATACAAAGGCAATTTCTGGGCGTTTCCAATTTCATGTTAGGATGGTACTGAATCCATATCCGGGCGCCGTTTTCAAATTCAGACGCTGCTGAATCTAAATTAGGGCGCTGCATAATCCATAATTAGGTGTTGCCGAACAACAAGGTGACTTCCGGACGCTGTCAAATATGAAGGCAATTTCCAAACATTACTGATCCCATATTCGGATGTTGCCGAATTCCAATTTAACTTCCGGGAGCTGCTGAATTCCAAGGTAACTTCGGGGCGCTGCCAGTTCCAAATTAGGGTGCTGTATAATCCATATTCGGATGCTGCTGAACAATAAGGTGATTTCCGGTCGCTGCCGGATACCAAGACAATTTCTGGACGCTGCCGAATAGCAAGGTAACTTCCTGACGCTGCCGAATTTGTATTCAGGTGCTGTCGAGTCTGTATTAGGCGCCATTGAATCCACTATTGAACCCTTCAGGATCCATTTTGATTGCAAAATTTGATCCAAACATACATACAAAGTTACGTAAAAGCATTTAAAATGAAGTTTCCGGCTCTTATTAGCGTGCTTTACTTATTTTTCTCAATTTAGCCCCCCTCAAAATGTAATGCTGTAAAGTATGTGACGTCACAACAGGGGGGGAGGAGTTGGACTCGAATGTGACAACCTATGACATAGGGGGAGGGAGGGGTAAGAAAAACCATTAAATTTACGTGACGTAATTAATGGATGGTGTCCCTACTAGGTAACTGCAGGAACCATATTTTTCCGAGAACTCTTACCACATTCCTACAGGCAGCTCACCGAGTTGAAACGATTGCCACTGTGAAATGGCTAATGAAATTGGATGCAACACTTAAAAAAAAATTAAATCCATTTATGATTGTTCATATATTACACATGTAAATAATATAATGTCATCGGCTTATAGAATGTTAGGATTTGTTTATAAGAAATTGTAGACATTTTCATAATCCTCTGTCATTAAAGTTATTGTTTTTTGGCTAATGTCAGGTCCAGATTAGAATACGGCACACAGCGGGAAATTTAGCACTTTTTTGGACAAAAGTCCATTTGACGCACAGTTCTTGACCGAAATCCGAAGTGAAATTTGCATATTACTGTTTCCTGGAATCCTGATATAATGGATTGTCTGATTAAATTTGTGACTATAGTAAAACTAATGTATTGATGATTTCTACACCATTAATTTAAGTGTTTGACGAGCTGTTCATGTTTGCATTCGACTTTTAATCTACCTTGAAGTTATGTTGAGTTGCCCCTTGGATACAATTCACGCTATGGATAATAAGGTGACAGTATACTGAAACCGTAAGTTTTTTCCTTTTTTATTATTCTGTTATACTAGCGATTGCTACCAATCTCCTGGACATTGTAAGTGGGTGCCGATAGTTTCTCACGTTAGAATTAACATGAGAAAGCGATTAGATAACTTAGCGCATTTCTGTGTGACTGTCAGTCATTCAGTGGTTCTGTTTTTTTTACTATTTATGCTCCAGTTGGTCCACACTAGGGCCCATTAAGTGCATAATTAAAATGTACTGTTTTATATGGTGTTTATCTAGATACGAACAGTGAAGTTTAACGTCATGCAGTGGCAAATATATATTGTACAGTAAAGCTTGCCATTCTGTTTAGTGAATTTAAGACAACCTATTGAAGGTTATGTGCTGTAATTTATTTACTACTGTTGGTAGCATTTCGAATCATAGTTTATGCATCGTTTGTTGGTTACTGTACCTTGTAAGTTAAAGATATTATTTTTGATGCATTATGAGTAATCATACGTATGCTCAGGCCTGATAATAACAATAATAATAATTTTTATTGGTTTTCAGAAAATGTAACATTTTATAGACAGGTCAAGAAATAGAAATTATATAAAGTTAAAATGGTAAAATACAGTACACAAACAGTAAAGGACAGACAGTGTACAGATAGTGGAAAAACTTACATAATATTACTAGCTAGAATGCTAGAAAATGTTCCCATTTTGAGCAATTAACTGGTGAAATTAAATATAAGCAATTTTCTGTTAATATTCTCTTACTACTTCTCTTACAGTTTACTTTTGAACTGACTTACTGGAAGATTCCGGAAGTGACTAGGCAATGTGTTGAATAAACTAATACCTATGGAATTATTTCTTTGGAGTCTATGCTAAGATGTTATGAGGTTATGTTTATTCCTCGTGTCATGCTGATATATCTCTTCATAGGTACTATACTTATTTATATTTTGTTTGATGTACATAATATTCTGATACACTCTAACTGAAAACAGAGACATTATCCTCAACGATATAATAAATAGCAGTCTGCAACTGTCATCCCACTTGACACTCACTATACTTCTTATTGCAGACTTCTGGATGATAAATATTCTTTGTAAATGGGTATGTGCTGCATTTCCTCATGACAGTATACCATATAGTAGTTGCGAGTGAAACAAAGAGAAATAAGTAGTGACTGCAGCATGCTGATTAACCGTTCTTTTTATTTTATTAATCACAAATACATTTTTAGACAGTTTCCTACATAGTATATTAATGTGTTCTACCCATGTTAATGTAATGTCAATATGTATCTCCAAAAACTTGACACTGGTTTCATGATTCTGTTCCAGTCCAGCGGTAGATTTGGTCTCAAATGATAAGTTTACGGTCTTACCCTCATTTAGCACTAAATGATTGTGCACAAACCAAGCTTTAGCATGTTGCAGAATGTTGTGCAGTATGTCTTGACTATCACTTTCCTTGTCTAGACACTCTAGACTTGTAAAAAAAGTGGTATAATCTGCATACATAATAGCTGTAGTGTTAAAAATATTTATGCCTTGTGGCAGATCATTAATGTAGACCAAAAAAAGTATGGGCCCTAGGACCGAGCCTTGGGGAACTCCTCTTTTAATTTGCAGCAGTTCACTTCTTTTTGCACCCCACTTCACTAGCTGCGTTATATTATTTAGATAGGATTTAAATGGCTCTGAACAGTTGCCCCTAATTCCATACAGATTTAGTTTATTTAGTAAAATATTATGGTCAACTCTATCAAACGCAGCTGTTAGGTCTGTAAATATTCCTAAGCATTGTTTTTTATTTTCAAATGCATTTTTTATGGATGTTGTTAATGACAAAATTGCATCGGAACATGTAACACCTTTTCTAAATCCAAACTGCTGCATGTATAATACCTTATTTAATTCTAATTTTATTAGATTATTGGATATTACTGATTCTAATATTTTAGAGAATGCTGGGAGTATAGAAACTTGTCTATAGTTTTGCGGTTGTAAGTCCCCGTTCTTAAAAATAGGAAGAATTCTCCCAATTTTTAATTTGGAGGGAAAGATGCCTGATGCTAAAGAAGCATTAATTATATTAGTTAACGGTTCAGTTAGTGAGTTAGCAACTTGTTTTAAAATGAATATGCTGATTTTTTTTGTTCTTTAGTTTTTAAAAGTGATTCTGATATCATCAGGAGTAACAACAGGTTTCAAGAACTAAGAAATTTTTAATTGTAATTTTTATATTAATCCGTCAGTTTGTGAGGATGTTAAATTTTGCACGATTGTATCTGCATTGTTGACAAAAAAATTATTTAACTAATTAGCTGTCAATGAATCTGAATATATTTTTTGTGTATTATTTGATCTTCCTGTTTATTTATAATGCCCCAAACAGTTTTACTATAGTTATCAGTTTCATTTAAAATTTGTTGGTAATAATGATGCTTAGCAGTAGTTAATAAGTTGTTATACTTCTTTTTTTATAATTGAGATAAAGTTGTTTGTTTTCTTCAATATTGTTCTGTTTGAAACAGCTTTGTAAAAACAGTAAGCGGTTTATTGAATCAGTAATTTCAGATGTTATCCAATGTCTAGAGTGGGTTTGACTACTTTTGGGAATTAATGGGAAACGTGTATTGTGATAATACATGAAAGTGCTATGGAATGTATTATATTTGTCTTCGGCACCGTCAACCTCATTACCTTGGCGTTATCATGGATCGAAACCTGACGTGAAGACAGAACACGGAAGCGATAATGCAGAAAGCGAGAACGAGGAGGACTTTACTTCACCCTATGATCGTAGGCAGAGCCAACTTAACCTGAGGAACAAGCTTGCTCTTTTCAGGACCCTCATTGTACCTATTCTGACCGACGCCTCCGTTGCCTGGGGATACCAAGTAGCCACCCACCTGAGGAGGATACAAGCTGTGGAAAACGTCACACTTAGGTGTGCTGTGGATGCACTATGGTTTGTCAGAAACGCCGACATCTTCAGAGACCTGGAATACACCTTGGTAACTGAAGTCATCCGGGACAGTGTGAAGAATCTATACGCCCATGCGGCAGAGCATGGGAATCCTCTGGTAAGACAGGCGACTGACTATGACCCCAACAACGCTCCGAGGCATAAGAGGCTGAAGCTCCAGATCCTGGATAACGGGTAAGTATAACTTAACCGTTTTTCTGTTTCAGCCCAACCTTCAAGCCACGCCACAAAAAGACAATGACCAGAAACATCCAAATCACCTGATCTCAGGGGTTGGTACCCCTGGGATCAAATGACCATCTACATGCCCTTACCCTAGCCCGTGCCGGCCACTGACGCTAAAATATGAGTCTTTGACCGAACACAATCCTTGAGCTACACAGTTCACACTTCCTTCCGATGAAATCGGAGCATAAGATGCCAATTGGCATCCTGGGCTTCCGACTAGTCAACACCTCCCAAATCCCTCCAAACTTATTAACACACAAAAAATTACCCAGATAATGATAAATAAAGGAAAAAAATGCAACGAAAAGCAAGATGTAATGCAAAATACACGTACACAGGAAACCAAAGTGAATACATATGAAAATCTGAATAATTCTGTTCAAAATGAAACCATTAATATTCAAAATATCAGTGTGTCCCCCAAAACAGCATTAGTAAATGATAAGTATAAAAAAATGACTACAAACAAAGACTCCGATATACCAAATGTGACAAAATCCAATAATAGGAGATCGCTAAGTTTCTCTGACGAGTATGGTCGTGCCTTATTAGATAGTATTACGATGAATCTCAAAGGTAAAAGTACAAACTACTTTTCCCTCATAAAACCCGGTGCCCAATACAACGGAGTTACAGAAGACATTAAAAATCTAACTAAAAATCTAAATAAAACAGATTGGATTTTAATCTCAGCTGGCACCAATGATCTCTTAAATAATAAGTATCCTTCTTTTAAATATCTATTACAAGTAATTAAATCTTGTCAGAATGCAAATTTCATAATCTGAGCCATACCTGTGACAAAAAATCTTCAGTTAAATAAAAAAATTCTGAAATTTAACAGAAAACTGAGAGAGTTCATCGATAGACTAAAGTGGTACATTAAAAGTGAAATTCATTATTTAGAAGTAAATAGTAAACTCCCAAAAATGATACTGGCAAAATCAGTTGAAGAAATCATAATGAACAGAAAGTCAGCTAATTTAAATAAAAATTTAATATATGTGTGCAAAAATTTTACAGTGGCCCCAAATCCATCACAAGAATTAGAAATAGACTTGTCTCATGAAAATGAAAAAGAACATGACGATACTAATACTGTCTTGGAGGTAAGAACCATCGTTGAAGAAGAGTCGGATAAATGTCAGCCACACTCACAAGAACGAAGTAATGTACAAAATAGTGAAGACCAGAAAGATTTTTTATCAGCAGCACGGGAAAAGAAACTATCAATATAGTGCACCAAAATGTTCAGTGTATCAGCAATAAATTATTACATCTCGAAGTATTTTTACGAGAAGTAAAAGGTGATGTGTTATGTGTAAGCGAACACTGGGCAAAATATGATGAAATATGGTTGAGTAAAATTGATGGGTACACACTAGCCAGTTTTTTTTTTGTCGTCAGGAAAAAACCCATGGAGGAGTGGGAATTTATGTAAAAAATAATTCTAAATTCGACAATATAGAGTGCATAAAGGAATTGTCAGTAGAACTAGTTTTTGAATGTACAGCTATTAAATATTACACAAGCAACAATACATTTGTTATTATATTAGCCGTATATAGATCTCCAGATTCAGATTTTTTTGTATTTTCAGAAAAACTAAGTACAACACTAGATTTATTAATACAGAAAAATAAACAGCATGATATTATTATTTGTGGTGATTTTAATATTAATTTCCACACACATGATAGGTATTACAGGGATATTAAAGATATTTTGGACTCGTATTGTGTTACGGTTGCTTTTGTCAAGTAGACGTTGTAACATAACCTGTCATTTTGACTAGAGGAGTATGTGTAAATACAGCATTGTTAGATGTTTAACTATAAAAATTCAATCACTGAATCTATACGTTAACTTTAGGTAGTTCATTGTTTAAAAGGATATCATCATTTAGAATAAAATAAATAAGTAAAAGGTCTTGTGTTAATAATTTCATATATTAATAGTATTTCCATTCACATTTCAATACTTTAGTAATCCTTTTGATTCTTAAATTTGTTTGATAGAGTTGTCACATTTATCGAGTGTCGTCCAGCTAACTTGTGTCTAGAAATAAACATAAATTTTAATACAAATGTTTCGAGTATAATATTTAAATCAGTGCTTTACCTGCATCAATCACAGTGTTGTGTGGTACATTATTATTCCTTGTAATTTGCTAGAGTTCTCATACATAGTGTGGTATCTGGAATAAATAGGAACGATAAACAAACCTATAACAACCATAACTTAAGTAATTCAGTCTATGAAAACGACTAGTTCAAATGTATCACTTACCTTCTGTACCTTTATGTTATTTGCTTGTTAAATTTCATCCTCAATAATTGTTTATAATAATAAATAGAAAGAACATAGTAGGTTATAGGAATTGACAGCTACCGGTAATCAGCTGATTATTGGCCGAGTTCGATTCAGTCTTAACCAAATACTCGCTCACTGAACAGTACTGTTCGGAGTAGCTCGATGAATGTTTTATCTTAATATATTTTGCTCTGATAAGTTAGTATTTCTTCAGTTATATTCATTTTGAAACAATAATAAGAGGATAGTTTTTATAGTTAGATTGTCGTAATATTATATCACTTCTTATCAAATCTCCGATCAACAGGTTGATCTATGTCAAGGTTGTCTTAATCGAAAGGGACGTCTGTAACAGAACTTCTCGAATTCTATCCAAATTACGGATGTGTTGTATATTATGTTTAAAATAAATCATTTTTGTGATTACTGTTCAAGGTCGAATGGTATCATGAAAATCCAATTCTTTTTTGTGTCGTTTCGTCTGCGTAGTACGACTGCGCTAGGCACCTGTCCTGTAAGGGGTTAGAGGTTCTCTAGTACTTCCTTCTTGACGTGACCTTTGAGGCGAATAGACTAGTGATGGGCGATATATCGCGAACTGTGATTTAATCACTGATATTAAAAAATCACAAGTAACGACTGTGAATAAAGTTGGAAGAAAAGCGTGACGTGATCACGACTTTCCATATATCAATATATTTTTGACGATATAAATATCTTGTTTGCGACCTTATGTATAACACGTAAAGCAAACGATTCCGTGACTTAACGATATTAGCTATGTACGCGTTTCACAAGATAGACTGGATCTTGCGCGTCTCATTATATAGATATTTATATATTTATCTTTTTATATCTTTTATTCACTGGCAATTAAAGGCACGGTCGTGGCGGAACATTTCTGTTACAAGAACATCTACTAAAACCATGCGTTAAAATATTTTTTGGATTAAATATACTGCATACTACATTTTATTGCAAATATTGAACATCCACGTCTCGGCATGGCATATAATAAAAATATGGAATTCGACAATTTTGTATTCTTTTTGATTTTTAAAATTGTGAAATGCTTAGCTTCAAAACATGTTTTAGATAGGTAATTGTGTTTTTGTTGGAGAGAAATAACCACAACTTTTACATCGAAAACACATCGACTAACCATAGTAGAAATCATCTTTTCTCAAAGGGTTTGCAATTTTATCATCAACTGCGAAGATGACTATCCTATAGGTATATACAGAATGTGCAACAATTAATAAAAAAGTACAGTAAGTTGACGAAGAGTATAATGGTTATAGCTTGTATACGTTAGAAGTGCTGCTTTATGCCGTGTTGACCAAAATTGTAAGAAAGAAGTAGGTAACAAATTTTTGATAAATATTTAAATGGGAGAAATACTTGGACTTTATTAAATAAAATGTTTCCCATTAAATAATAGCAAATAAGAATAACTATAAATAAACATTATATTCATTATTTAATTTGTACATTTTTATTAAAATCCGAGGCTTATATTAAAAAGGTTGCAGCACTATTAAAAACAATAACCCAGCAAAAATTAAAATCTCTGATTGATAACAACTAGCAACCTAAAACCTAAATACCTACCTAGTTTATTGATGCTTCCGAAATGTTTACATATTTGTATAACTTTACAAAAATATGCTATAAATATCATACGTATTATATATCTACGGCTGCACAGATTACCAAAGTAGCGAATTCACCAATTCACCAAAATTAACATTTTACCTATTCGCCGTATTATGAAAAGTCGTGATCACATCACGGTTTAAATTCACTGATATCAGAAATTCACAGTCACGATTCACGTTGTGATTGAAAAATCACGATATCGCCCAACACTAGAATAGACGTTGCATCGTAGCTTGGTAAATTTGGTGAGAGTAATCTTTATCCACGTTTTGGTTATTTTGTTGAATATTTGTATTAAGTGGGATTTCCGTATTTACCAATAATAGTAATGATTTGTGAAAAATCTGATCAGCATGATTGCTGGATGTATAGCTACTGTCATCGGCGTCGGCGTCGCGAACAAGTTATGACTTGTCTAGCGCGCTGTGCTCATGTTTTAGTCTTCTGCCGAAACAGAAGTCATTTGAGCACAAAAAATAGTCTTCTGCCGAAACAGAAGTCATTTGAGCACAAAAAAAGTCTATATAAGAAAACACTTTTTCTCAGCGAGCAAGTAGTGATCGATCCTTCAAGTAGTAATGTTCCAGCCTTCAGCAACTAATAGTCTTCTGCCGAAACAGAAGTCAGTTGAGCACAGAAGCCAACGCCAATGCTGACGAGGTCATCCCTTCCTCTTGTGTTGTAACCAGACAGTGTGTTTTATTTGAGTTTTATTGTGTTGAGTGTCAAGTGGCAATGCATACCCGGAGTGGCAAGGCAGTAGGCACTGGGGTCGAGAGCGACGTCTCCACGTCGGCCCCCCCTCACTGCACGACGCCCCTCACAGCATCTGACCACGAAGTGCTCCGCCAACACGACGCCCTGACAAGGGGTACGGGGGTCACGCCCGACGTCTCCACGACGGTGGCCCCACACTGCACAGCAAGCAACACAGCAACCCGGCTCGGCGAGGTAAGCATGTCCTCTGATTTTTCCACAGGCACAAGTGCTACGCATGGCGTCGCGACGACGGCGCCCCACTACTGTGCGTCGCCGGGCTCCGCGCCTAGGCATAGCGAGGCAGGACTCGCCACCAACATAGGACACGACACTGGGGTCACGCACGACGTCATCACGACGGTGCCCCCTCGCTGCATGGCACGCAGCGCAGCCACCTGGCACGAAGCCCAGGCAACAAATATGGAATGGAGTAGCAACGATTCTCAGGCGATGCCCCCCTACTGCATGGAGCGCAACGCAGCATCGTGGCATGGAAACTCGGCGATGGAACAGAGATTGGGTGGTGATGACGATATGGTGATGCCCCCTCGCTGTATGGTGGACCCAACAGCATCCCGGGCCAACGATGATACCTCGACGCTGGGAGATCGCCGCTTCGCTGGATTCGCTTCCACACATGGGGAAGCCTCCCACTCTGGCTCAGGGCTGCCCAGCGATCAGTACACCATTGCTGCCACACCCGACTGGCCCCAACTCTTCAGCGACGCCTCGCTGACACCGCGCCGCCAGCTGGCCACCCCTCACTGCATGGTACCACCAACAGCAACCAGCCCAAGTCCAAGCACGCCGCCCAACGCACAGTACTTCGTCACGCCTACCTCGTCGGCCGGCGCCTACCACGCCACCCCGCCGTACCAGACGGCAAGACCTAGTGCTACGCCCCAAAGACAAATAGTGCTCCAAAACCAAACGACTGGAACGATCCCAGTCCCCTCTGCCGCCATAACGGACCAACCCCAACCGAGCTTGGGACTACCCACTTACGAACAATTAGCGCAACTCCTGGCTCTGACCACTTCAAACCTAGCCTCCATTACCCGGCAGCAAGAAAATTGCCGGCCACCCATTACTGCACGTAACGAATCACAGCCGTACGCCACGGAAAAGGCTTACTTACGTGGACATGGCGACCAACAGCGTGAGGCCAGATCTTTCCGGAGGGAAGAGGATCCACGACGACCCGACTATACAGATTCTGGGGAAATGGACCCCCAGTGGCGCCCAACACAAAACCTAGCAGAGAGCATGACAAGACTAATGGAGGGAAGCGTTCAAGCCGCAATACACGCAATACAAGGTCATCACAGGATGCCCACAAGAAGACCGAGAGCGCTGCCCACTTACTCAGGCCTGGAATGGGAGGATCCAGTCAACGTCCTGGATGAGCTCGAGGAGGCGATGCTCCATGAAGACATCCACGGTCGAGATAAAGTGAGAGTAGCCATTGAACAGCTCGAGGGTCAGGCCAGACGCACCCTGGAGATGTGGAAGTCCCACAACATAACATACGAATTCTTAAAGGAAAAGCTCCTGCGGCAGTTCAACGACACTGCCACCCTGGGGAAGCTACGCTCCAGGTTACACGGTGAGAGACAAAAAGACGACGAACCCGCCGCCGTTTTTATACAACGCAAAATTGGACTCTGGCTGAGAGTAGAACGGTATACGCCGGAAGAAGAGATGGTTATGGAGGTGCGCGAGCTCCTGCGACCGGAACTAAGATTCGCAACTAGAAATGTCCCAGTGGCCACGATGGAAAGCTTGAGCCGAGTGGCTGAAAACGCCGAGGGTGACTACAGGGAATTTCAGAGGCAACTCCGACCGCTGCCGAGGCCAGCCACCATCCCGCCTGCGAGTAATACTACCAATAGTCTACCAAAGTGCCGCAAGTGCCCGGGATTTCACTATCACCGAGACTGCCCCACCAACCAAACTCAGTCAGAGCCCCAGCAAGGCAACTCCAATTTCCGCGGACATGACTCCAACCAGCGAGCCAACCCCAATTTCCGTGGACACGACTCCAACCAACAAGGAAACCCTAACTTCCGCCAACAAAATGTCCAGACAGGGAGCAACAACTTCCGAGGGCATGGCACCAATTCAAACAACCCTAGTCAACAAGCAGGTCCAACCAATAACTCAGGCCCTGGACAGACATCCACGGCCCCACCACAAAGAAGTCAGTCAAACACTAGGCAACAACCCCGCAATGCACCGCCATCGGGAAACTCCCAATGGGTCGGGCAGAACTAGGGCGCCCGGCCCCACCGCTGGAAATTAACAGCCTAGAATTACCGATCCAGACAGAGGACGCAGTGCTGCAACTACAAGCCCAGCAACAAGCCACAACCTTGGTGTCTCCACCACCGACCAAGAAGAATGAGATCGACGAAGCTACAGCCAAGCAGGAGCAGGACACGTATCTACCACGCCCGTTGACACCACGGCAACAAAGCAACAGAGCCGCCGCCTTTGCTTTCCTTTGCCCGGGCCGCCTGGACAGGCGGTCACCAGTCGACACCGTGACGCAAGATGCTACCTCCCTCAGCTTAGACCAGTCAACCACGCTCATTCCTCAGCCTCAACCAGGTGAACAGGAACCCAAGGAAGTAGCGAGTATGGACGCCTTCCCGGAGCAGCAGGACGCTGGACTTTCCCGGAAGGATAAAAGGTCAGTATTGCCAACCACTGCCCCACTAATAGCCTCTGTATTCTTCGACAAGGTATTCCCGCCAACTCATATCCGAGATGTCAGCACGAAGCCATCTCCCCCGAGGTCACCTCCACTCGGCCTGCCAGGCCCCGAGCCGCCTCCCAGGATTCAGTCCAGCCAGACTGACCTGCTCAGACAACCTCTGCAACAAATCACGGATACCGATGATGACGATACCGATGATGACGATACCGATGATGACGATACCGAAGATGACGATCCCGAAAATGACGATCCCGAAGATGACGATACCGAAGATGACGATCCCGACGATGACGATACCGACGATGATGACAGCAACGACGAGGATGACGATCCCGAGGATCCAGGACATCCAGCCCCACCAAGGCTCGCAGCTCCTACTGTCACAGGACCAGTAGCGCCCGCTGCCCCAGAGCCAGCAGCACCCGCTGCCCAACAGCCAACCACGCCTACTGTCACAGGACCAGTAGCGCCCGTTGCCCAGAAGCCAGTCACGCCTACTATCACAGGATCAGTAGTGCCCGCTGCCCAACAGCCAACCACGCCTACTGTCACAGGACCAGTAGTGCCCGTTGCCCAGAAGCCAGTCACGCCTACTATCACAGGATCAGTAGTGCCCGCTGCCCAACAGCCAACCACGCCTACTGTCACAGGACCAGTAGCGCCCGTTGCCCAGAAGCCAGTCACGCCTACTATCACAGGATCAGTAGTGCCCGCTGCCCCAAAGCCAGATGCCAACGCACAAGTCTACATCCGTGGACCTGGTACCTACTTCCGTGGACATGGCGACTATCTACGTGGACATAGCACCACAGCCGCCGCTAAACCAAAATTTCCAGCCCGCCGACTGCCCCCAGTCGTGCCTGGCCCATCCACCTCAGCCAAGAGGAAACAAACAAACAAGAATGAGAAGTCAAGACAAGAGCAGCCGCTCGACACGACGCCCATACTGTTCCCGATGCCGTTCTGGGCGAAGGCCGTGACCACGCCTGGCCACGACCGACAGCAGCCATCCGCCAGCCAGATGCCTGTCCCAGTCCGGACACGAGTATTCGTCAACTCGAACGCCAGCCCGAGCTCAGCCGGCTCCGGCGCACCGCTCCAGGATCCCGCTACCTTAGCACGTAGCACAGCAGGACCTAGCAGCCCCCACGAGGCGCTCCAGTATCTCACTGCCTTAGCCCGCAGTACAGCAGGACGTTGCAGCCTCAATAAACCGCTCCAGTCTCCCGTTGCCTTAGCAAGCAACACAGCAGGACGTTGCAGCCTCATAGGTTCGCTCCAGAATCCCGCTGCCGTAGCACGCAGCACAGCAGGACTTAGCAGCCCCCAATTCACAACAGGATCAGGCAGCCCCGGGCGTCGCGGAGACGACGTCCAGAAAAACGAAACGTGCGATAATATACCATTGTAAATAATTCAACGCCACAGGGCGAAAACTTTGTTCAAACTAGAATACATTTATGATTTGTCACATAAAATACTTTAATTTTAAATATCTTGTTTTACCTAAAATATCTTAATGGACCTATTATTAGTTACTTATATAAAATATCTTACCACACTTAATCTTAGTCTATATATGTAAAAATATCTTAGTTGTTGAAATATCTTAACACTTACTCTTAGTTTATAGTTTTGAAAATATTGTATCCACTCACTCTTACATTATATAATTGAAATTATCGAACTGAAACATAACCTGTATGCCTTTATTAATGTTCAATAAAGTCACAAAAAAGGGGGGTGGTGTCATCGGCGTCGGCGTCGCGAACAAGTTATGACTTGTCTAGCGCGCTGTGCTCATGTTTTAGTCTTCTGCCGAAACAGAAGTCATTTGAGCACAAAAAATAGTCTTCTGCCGAAACAGAAGTCATTTGAGCACAAAAAAAGTCTATATAAGAAAACACTTTTTCTCAGCGAGCAAGTAGTGATCGATCCTTCAAGTAGTAATGTTCCAGCCTTCAGCAACTAATAGTCTTCTGCCGAAACAGAAGTCAGTTGAGCACAGAAGCCAACGCCAATGCTGACGAGGTCATCCCTTCCTCTTGTGTTGTAACCAGACAGTGTGTTTTATTTGAGTTTTATTGTGTTGAGTGTCAAGTGGCAATGCATACCCGGAGTGGCAAGGCAGTAGGCACTGGGGTCGAGAGCGACGTCTCCACGTCGGCCCCCCCTCACTGCACGACGCCCCTCACAGCATCTGACCACGAAGTGCTCCGCCAACACGACGCCCTGACAAGGGGTACGGGGGTCACGCCCGACGTCTCCACGACGGTGGCCCCACACTGCACAGCAAGCAACACAGCAACCCGGCTCGGCGAGGTAAGCATGTCCTCTGATTTTTCCACAGGCACAAGTGCTACGCATGGCGTCGCGACGACGGCGCCCCACTACTGTGCGTCGCCGGGCTCCGCGCCTAGGCATAGCGAGGCAGGACTCGCCACCAACATAGGACACGACACTGGGGTCACGCACGACGTCATCACGACGGTGCCCCCTCGCTGCATGGCACGCAGCGCAGCCACCTGGCACGAAGCCCAGGCAACAAATATGGAATGGAGTAGCAACGATTCTCAGGCGATGCCCCCCTACTGCATGGAGCGCAACGCAGCATCGTGGCATGGAAACTCGGCGATGGAACAGAGATTGGGTGGTGATGACGATATGGTGATGCCCCCTCGCTGTATGGTGGACCCAACAGCATCCCGGGCCAACGATGATTCCTCGACGCTGGGAGATCGCCGCTTCGCTGGATTCGCTTCCACACATGGGGAAGCCTCCCACTCTGGCTCAGGGCTGCCCAGCGATCAGTACACCATTGCTGCCACACCCGACTGGCCCCAACTCTTCAGCGACGCCTCGCTGACACCGCGCCGCCAGCTGGCCACCCCTCACTGCATGGTACCACCAACAGCAACCAGCCCAAGTCCAAGCACGCCGCCCAACGCACAGTACTTCGTCACGCCTACCTCGTCGGCCGGCGCCTACCACGCCACCCCGCCGTACCAGACGGCAAGACCTAGTGCTACGCCCCAAAGACAAATAGTGCTCCAAAACCAAACGACTGGAACGATCCCAGTCCCCTCTGCCGCCATAACGGACCAACCCCAACCGAGCTTGGGACTACCCACTTACGAACAATTAGCGCAACTCCTGGCTCTGACCACTTCAAACCTAGCCTCCATTACCCGGCAGCAAGAAAATTGCCGGCCACCCATTACTGCACGTAACGAATCACAGCCGTACGCCACGGAAAAGGCTTACTTACGTGGACACTACAAAGCACGTGTTAGGTCGAGCACATGGTCGACATTTTGTTAAGCCCTAAAAGGGTGAGTTATTAAATTTGCGAAAATGTAAATAGTAAGGTAAATGTACCATATTCTGACAATGTACCATTTTCTGACACCTTTTAATTTGATTGGTAAAAATAAGAATTCTGTTGGATAAAGGCGCATTTCTATTAGTTCTTTATTAACAAGAATATATTCCCCTACTTTTGTATGAGTCTTTTTCCACATTTATCACATAACCTATTTTATACGTTAGTTTTAGTACATGACGACCAGTGTTGCCAATGCAATTTATGGAATTTCCCACGGCCAATTTAAAAAATACCCGCTTTTACCCGCACGACCAGATTAAATTTCTCGGAAGTTTACCCTCACAGTAGAATACTAACCATAGACTATTAAAAGGTAAAAAATATACATGTAAACTATTTCCATGTTTCAACACATTTATTCTGATTTATTTTTCAAATAGTTGCACGGTACATTTCTTCATTTTTTTATTTTTATCATTAGATAATAAATCCATATTTGAACCTAAGTTACTAATTCAAAGCGATATACTGTTGTTAATTTATTACCGTTGTTAGTTATAGGCTTGCCCACATGAGCAATTTTTTCTCGGCGTGCATGTCATGATTTTCATCGTTTTCTTAAATACCCGATTTTACCCGCAGCAATATTTTACCCACAGGATAGGCTCAAATACCCAATTTTCGGGTAATTACCCGCAAATTGGCAACACTGATGACGACGGAACTTGCATGGTAGTTTCCGTTTTCGTTGGTCTTTCTTCTAAGATAAGTAGACGTACGCTTATTTTTAAACTTCGTTTGCTTTGAGTCTATGGCATCTGCATATATGTTCTGTTTGTTTGGGGTTAAAATTATGAATAAATGTCTAGTTTTCTACAAGAAAGATCTATAATATTAATAATATTTTATTTTTTCAAGGGTGTCAGGATTAGGAACACAAAATTTCGTTAAATCCTAAATCTGACATCCACTGACAGATTTAGGTGCACAGAATAAATTTATATTTATATTGCTTTCCTTGGTTATTCAACAGGAAATAGTATTTATCATTCTTTTCTACCTTTAATATCGGTTTTTAACGCTGGAAACCTAAATGTGACACCCATGTCAGATTATAGCTCAAGGGTGTCTGATATTGGTGCAGTGTCATTTTATCATTTTGTAGGATATGCAATGTCTTCAAAATATTATATAATATATACAGATGAGACATTAAAAAATACTTCAAACGCCGTAAGGTTGGAAATACCACAGGCAACAGTGGGCAAAAAGTTTGGTGTACCAAGATCTATTATTATTCTATTATTGCTAAAATAAGGGGCATTTACCCAGAACACTGCAAAAGCGGAAAAAGTACCACTTTGTCTACCGGGGAGGAAGAAATTCTTGTGAACTGAAGAAAGTCGTAATTTCGTCGATATTAGCACCTTCTTTGGCCAATGTCTCGAAATCCTGTGATTAATTTTTTTTGTGAATGTGAAATCTTTTGATCAGCATGCCATGAATCCTCTGAAACCTCTGTGAAAATTTTCATCTCCATGGAGTGAAACTAAAATTAAAAAGTGCGGGATCCGTGAAGTTCACACTTTTTAAATGCAATTTGGATTTCACTCCCAGAAGCTGAAATATTGCACAAATAAGGTAGTTTATGATATACTGATCAAAAGTCTCCATGGTCGCAAAAAATTTTAACGACAGGATTTCGAAATATTGGCCGAAGAAGGTCTTGATATCGACGAAATTACGACTTTCTTCGTCCAATATCTCGAAATCCTGTTGTTAAAATTTTGTGACCATGAAGACTTGATCGGCATGTTATGAACTACCTCTGTGCAAAATTTCAGCTCCCGCGAGTGAAACCCAAATTGCACTTAAAAATTGCAGGGTCCTCTTTGTTTGTTCTGGTTTTAAAATTATTCATTATACTCATTAAAATAAATAAAATTTTGAATAATGATTATGTTTTGACAGAATAAGGTACAAGGCATTACAGATTTAGATGCAATGTCAGAAAAAGGTGATATCATTGTCAGATTTAGGGGTAAAATTTATTTGACCCTGTCAGAAATAGGTGTTCATGCACCTCTCCAAAAATAACGTTATAAAAATATTTTTGTTTATCTTTCTGCTTATTATTCGATTTAACGAAGCATCTAAAGGTTACTAATGATTTATGGAAGTATAAAAACCAAATAAATGAAAATATCTAAAATAAAAAGCCATGCTACTTCTGGAATTCCTCTTAAAGTGTCAGAAATAGGTACATTTACCTTATTAATTCGAATTTTAAAACTTTTAGGCTTTTTATCGTTAGTTTTTAATAAGGAGCATTAGCATTAGATGTACTTATTAGTATAGGTAGGAATAGTTGAAAAATTTTGGAGCTTATACCGATGATGGATGGTTTTGGTTTCTTTTGTTGATTTCTTTTCATGACTTTGAGATGGTTGTAACTGGTTATAGTTCGAGGCGAAATATTGCAGTCAATCGATTACCCTAGAATATAAGAAGACCGTTCAACGCTCATACCTTTCCACTCCTGGGAGAAGTTCAGCGTTCTCATATTTTCTTTTGGGGTATTTCAAAATTCAACCGTAAGTCATAACTTGTATAAATTTTGTTTGTATATATATATGTGTATGTATTGTAATTATTTCATAAGTGAACGATTTAAATACCTATCTTGTTTATATTAAAGTCAAGAACTGGCTATCTAGAAAAGAATATAGTCCAGATCTAGGTATTTGTTATTTGTTGTAATATTAAATTTTTTAGTACCCATAACCACTATTTTGAAAAGTCTGTAAACTGCGTGCAATTGCATTTGGTATTATTATCGAATTTCACGTGTAATAAATTTTATTCCTTTAGATTTAACTCATTTTCATTCATCACTTGATATTGCTAACGAATAGAGAAAAAGTAATTGATACTTATAAATTTGAAGTATTTCTTTATTATTGACTTGGTATATGCAGTGTTTTATAAATAAACAAATTTGTTATAAGCTCCACTCATTGGGTTTTCTTTCTTGTACTATAAATTAATTTAACAGTTTATTAATCTGTTGTTCACTTAGGTACCTAGACCAATAGTTAGGCAACCAGTACGTCTGTATGTACTGGGAACTCACACTGAGATTGAAGGAAGCTAGCCGAGGACTGGTAAGGTGTGATTATTGAACTGGTTTATTATTATATCAAGGAGCAAAACTCCACGTACCACATATGTGACATCCAAACGTCGCAAATTAAATTGCAATATCAAAAGTGATGAGTGACAAATGATTTAATTTAAATAAAAAACCTACCATTATGTCACCTACTAGATTAAACAACTGTATAGATAATATTTGTGTAAACCTAGATTCCAGTACTTACAAGAGTGAGGTAATCTGTAGTGCCATAAGTGATCATCATGCACAAATAATAATAATAGCACCAATCATACACAAAAGACATGAGTCACCTATTAAATACAGACAACTTAACAATCCAGGTAATGTCAATCACTTTTTAGCATTGCTCTCAAAAGAAAAATGGGAAAACACTATGAACCCTAATCTCGATGTTAACGAAAAATTTAATAATTTTCTGGAAACTTTCCTACATTATTTTGAAACAGCATTTCCTCTAAAAAGCAAAAATTTAGTTCACAAACCAAAAATTAATCATGAGTGGATCACACCTGGTTTAAAAATATCGGGCCGGCGACTAAAAATGTTATATCAATTAACATGGACAGGAGACGAGCAAGTAAAGTCTCACTATAAAAAATACAAAAAGATATACAGAAAATTACTAGACATTGCAAAAAAGATGTACTATAAGTCACTTTTGGCAAATTCTTATAACAAATCTAAGGCAGCATGGAACATCATTAAACCTAATAAACAAAACAAAAATGTAACAGAATATAAGTTGCAAAAACCTGACCACTCGATTACCAGTGATCCTGAATATGTCTCAAATCAATATAATAATTTCTTTAATAACATTCCCTCACTTCTTTTGGAAGCAAACATTACAGGAAACATCTTACCACCCACCTTTCAGTTTAAAAGTAATATTCATTCACTTTATTTTGAACCTGCTAGTGAATTAGAGATACTAGGCATTATTAAACAATTAAAAAACTCAAACTCAGCTGGAGATGATAATGTAAGCACAAACTTGTTAAAAAAATGTATGTATCACATTGTTAAACCGTTAACCGAATTAATAAACTTTTCACTCAAGGAAGGTGTTTTCCCAGATAAATTGAAAACGGCAAAAATTATACCGCTGCATAAATCTGGCGACAAAACCAGACTGGAAAATTTTAGACCAATATCTTTATTAAGCTTCTTTTCAAAAATATTTGAAAAATTGGTATCACACCGAATTGTAAGTTTTTTTGATAAACATAGGCTCTTTAATCCTTTTCAGTTCGGTTTTCGTAAAGGTTTGTCTACTATAAGTGCCATAACTGAATTTTTGAACGTATTGTATAAAAATCTGGATGAAAAGAAAAAGGTAATAGGCATATTCCTGGATTTAAGCAAAGCTTTCGACTTGGTAGACCACAAAATTCTGCTGAATAAATTAGAAAGATATGGCATACGAGGAATACCTCTAATGTGGCTCACCAGTTATCTTCGGGATAGAATGCAATATGTTGATATTAGTGGTCATAAATCCAGTCTACTGACCTCTACTGTTGGTGTACCACAAGGTTCTATATTAGGTCCGCTTTTGTATATTATTTATGTAAATGATTTTCAAGTGTCAAATTCTATCATGTATGCTGATGATACTACTGTCCTTGCATCTAAAGTAAATGTCAATTCTGTTGTTAGGGAAGCAAATTCGCAATTAATAGAAGCCAATAATTGGTTTATTCAAAATAAGTTACTGCTGAATAATAAAAAATCTGTAGCTTTGAGATTTAACCTAGCTAAAAAGCCATTCGATCATAGCCCGTTAATCCGGTCGAAAAGTGGAAGCCTTAAGCAAGAAAATGTAACCAAATTTTTAGGTGTACATATCTCGGCTAATTTAAGTTGGACAACTCATATTGAGGAAACATGCAAAAAGATCGCACCAGTGTGCTATGTTATAAATCAGCTAAGAAAGGTGGTTGACAGATCTGTATTGTTGATGTATTACCACGCTCATTTCCACTCAGTGATTTCGTATGGCATTATAGGTTGGGGTATTTCACATGAAAGTATCAGACTTTTTCGACTTCAGAAGAAGGCCATTAGATACATAATGGGAATGAGAAAATGCGATAGCTGCAGAAAATCATTTAAGGAACTGGGTGTACTTCCACTACCATGTATTTTTATATATCATTTACTGCTCTATGTTAAGTCTGAGTTAAGCAGTTTCAATTCTTTAAATGATAATCATTCCTATTTTACCAGAAATAATTTAATTTTAGAAATACCTACCCATAACTTGGCTACTTATAAAAAGAGTCCAAAATATTTAGCTATAACTGCCTAGTAATTTTAAAATTTTAAATCCTCATAAATTCAAAGTCACAATAAAACATTTTCTTTTAGACAAGTCATATTATTCCCGAAATGAATATCTTGACGATTCGCTGTAGAGATCTTATAATTTATGTTATTGTTCTATTTTAGTAATTCTATATTTTAAACTGTTTGTATTGTTTTATTTTATTTGTTATGGTTACTGACTTGCCACATATACATACAATGTGTCAACAAATGGTTAATAAATTATTATTATTATTATTATTATTATTATTATTATTATTAAACTCCGAGTGAGCTCGGCAACAGCCGTTCTCTCTCATGACAGACTGAAGATGCTTCCTGAAGCTGACATGCCAGCGAAGAAAGAAGACCAAGACAGAAGAGAGCCAGCTGGCAGGGTCCAACAGCCAGGACCAGGGGAGGTCTGCTAACATTTAATTTAATTTTTTTTTAATCGTCTTATTTATATTAACGTCCTGGCGGAGTTTAGCTAATGCTATTCCACCACTCAACCAGGACACCTACACATAGACATCAACACAACAACCATTCCCTGCGATATTGCCATCTACCGCAGCTGAGACTCGAACTCAGGAGAGATAATAACGACTAGACATGTTGTGCCACCCAACAGCGGTCTAGTCCACTACTACCATCTCGGCAACAACATTAAAAACGCCACTGAACATCCATACCCTCGCCAGGATTCGAACCCGGGACTCCGTGGTCGCAAGCCAAACGCCTTAGCATTGCGCCTACTCCGTCCGCATTTGCGGGGGGGATAGGCAAAAAAGTAGGCCCACCCCTTATGAGGCCGGTCCAGGTCTACAGCGATGATTGGGGCAAAGAGCTCAAGCTCGATCCCTAATCATCCGAGACCGTCATCTTTAGTCAAGAATATTGGCGCGCGTCAACCTCATAGACTTCTACCCACCTCTCTTTCTGTAAGTAGTACTCAAATGTAATAATATTATTTATGCTGTATTTTTTGTTAACATGTTCCCGAGTAGTGTCTTTATTTATTATGCAACCAGTCAGTTCAAGCAGTTGACCTTTGTGATCTGAAATACCCAATTCAACGGTGCTAGCATTAGAGAATAGAAGTTTGTAAAAATATTATCTAAGCAGTTACCTTGATTATTATATGATAGTCGTGTGTCATCAAAGATTTATTGTTGCAAACCAAATGTCATAACCAACTGCATCAATTTTTGAGTGTTTACATTACTGGCATCATTAAAATGTACATTGAAGTCTCCAATAAGAAATATATTAGTTTCAGTACCAAGTGTTTCAGTATACCTAAGTCATAACATTATATATTATCTCTAGAAAATTATCAACATTCTGTAATTTTGTAGACCTATAGATACATATAACTGCTAATTTAAATTGTTTTATGTACCAAGCGGACACCTCACATATCCGCTCCACTGATAACTGTACTAGATTCGTTCATTCCAACACCTTGTATTGTTCTGTGAAGATATATACAAGATCCTTCATTTTTTCTGTGTTCTCGGCAGTAGTAACTAATGTTATTGAATTCATTAATGTTATAGCAAGATATTTCTTTCTGTGTAAGCTAGTGCTCAGTGATACAAGCTATTTTAATATTTAGGTTTAGTATTAAAAAATGTTCAATTGGAATGGAAACATTTTCTGTGATTGCTATATTACTTTCAGGATTTATTTGTCTAAAAAATTGTTTGCTATATCTCTTGTATTTTTTGGGTTTCTTTGCACATATTTGCCCACGTAACAACCTTTAGGTCAAAAGTCTGGTGACAAATGTAATTCTTCCATGTTTTTCGGTACTCTCAGTTTGAAACTTGCACTCTTGGGTCTGCTGAATTTGGATCATAATTTTATGCATCTGCATAGATGGTGATATTTGCTGTCTAGAGTTTCTAGCAAATCGTCTGTCTTTGTTTCTATGTTAAGGTTTAATAAATTGATCCAAGCTACCTTTTGAAGGTTTTTCCTCTCAAAAAAAAAAACACACACAGATCTGCAAATTGGGGAGTCATGAATGCTATTTGACAGCCTGGAAACATTTCCTATGTAATTAATAATATTTCCTTTGATTTGGCGAGATGTGCATTGTTTACCTATGTGTTTTTAGTTATTTTCTTCGTATTTAAACAATGCATGGGATTGATTTTATAATTATATATGGAGCATATTTAGATTATTTAAGATTTAGATACTGTTAATTATTTTGTTATCAGTTTACGACAAAAAGCCATCATATACTATGGTATTTGGTTGTTGAAGTCTCACCGAATGCCAATTTAAGCTTTTAAAGGTATGTGATTATTACTTAACATTAGAATTTAGTGTTTATTATATAACATATTTAATAAATACATAGTAGTAAAAACCCTTCTGCATGCACGAAAATAAAATTATTAATTATTTCTGAATGACATCGATTTACAACAAAAGAAGTAAAGTTTGTGCTCAATCAAAGGGACAAAGCGAAAAGAGCCTTAGAGAGATCCGATCTTACTGAGCCAAAGATGAAATGTGGTCATAGTTCTAGACATTATCTTAGCGGATAGTCTTTATGGATAATAACTTCATTTAAATTGTATACCCTATAATTTTTAGGAAAACCTGCTGAACTAGGTAAGGTAGCTCATCTAGATTGACTAACAAATAAATTTATGGGTTATGCAGCCTTAAAGCATTTAACCACTTTTCTCTTTGAACTCTTAATTGACCACAAACTTATCTTCTTTGGTGTAAATCGATGGCAATTTGAAATAACTATAACTTTATTTTCATGCATGCGGTAAGTATACTACTATGTATTTATTAAATATGTTATATAATAAGTATTAAATTCCAATGTTAAGTAATAATCACATACCTTTTAAAGCTTAAATTGGCATTCGTAGAGACTTTGACAACCAGATTCCATACAATATGATGGCCTTTTGTGGTAAACTGGTAACTGGATAATTAACAGCATTTAAATTTTAAATAATCTAAATATGCTCCATATATAACAATAAGATCAATCCCATACGTTGTTTAAATACGAAGAAAATAACTAAAAACACATAGGTAAACAATGCACATCTCGCCAAATCAAAGGAAATATTATTGTACAAAACACGTAATTGTCTATATATAATGAAAATTAAACTTAAAAATGTTTATTTCAATAGCTGATAACACAAGAAAGTTAAAAAAGCAAACGAGAACAGCGAATTTCACGATAATTAATTTGGAACATTGAGGTTATATGCCCTCCACTCTCGTTAGCTGTCAGATTTTGCACGCGCCCTATATACCCATGACATCAGAATGTTGAGATATTTGAGGTTAAATGACCAAGGGATGGCTTCTTTGGCTATATTTGAGGTCATATGTATAATAAATGATATATTATACATTTCTGTTGGTTGCATCGTTTATAGTACTATGTACACACTTCTTGATCAAAATGAGTTTTCGATTGCCTTTCTATGATTTCCCTTATTGGAATTATAGTTTGTTAAAAATGAATAAATTTGAGTTACTAAACGAATATAAGAGATTTTAAAGAGAGGTCAGATTCGGGTTCTATGCGAAACGTTGCTTTGAAAACATCTCCTATTTTTTAAACATCTGAACCTTGAGATCTGTGTAATTTCTTTCAGAGATTTGATATTTAATTAAATTTTCATTTTTATTGAATGGATAGGTATTTTGTAGATAAATTCATTTCAGACTTTTGAAATTTCTAGCATAACCAGAATGCAGATTATCGAGAGAATGCAAAGATTGAAAATTAATATTTTTATAGTTAGGCTTTCTTTTTTTTTCTTCCTAGTTATTACTTGTGTACTGTTTGCAAAATTCTAATTTTGTTGCCAGCATGGCATTGTTGTATGGTCAGTTGAAAGCGCTCTAAGATGGGAAGAAAAGGAAGGCCACTATATCACTTGATCATATCTATCTCTGAACCAAACGATTAAATACACATAGTCCATTGAAATGTTACATTGACCTTGCAATTTAGGTAGGACAAGATTTTCTTCCTTTGATGTTTAGGGGAGAGGTCAGGGTGAGTATAAAACTCGGTTCTCGGGGTTGAAGGCCCTCCCATTTGGCCGCCATTTTGAAAAAGGGGGTGTGAACAGTTTTTCTGCGATATGATGAGAACTGTAAGTCTCACAAAAGATTTTTCACAGTATTGGTCTAGATACTTCTTACCATGAAATTGAAACTGAAAAAGTTATAATTGAAAATAGATTAAAATTTTTAAGAAAAATATAATTTAAGTGTTATATATAACACTTAAATTATATTAGAAGTTATAACTTCTTTTCTATTGATTTTATTGAAAATACACATAAGATGTTTCTTCTACATCATTTTATTGGGAACAATTTTCTCTACTCATTTTTAAAATTTATTTTCTTTGGAGAGGTGTTGTGACGCAAATGGATCAAGTGCATCACAAAGGGCACGGGATAATTCTGAAAAAATTTGAGAACATTTCTGGGATGATTCCAAACTCACACACACGAGTGACTTTTTTAACTTGAAACTTTCAAATATTTCGAGTAATAAGCACTCTAAGAAAAAATTTATAGAATTGGATGGGGGTAGTTTGGCGGTATATATGACTTTGACTTTGGGTGGAAGGGTTAAGGTCATTCAAAGTCAAATTCGTTTTTTTAAATAGGAACCCCTATTTTTTATTGCAAATTCGGATTGAGTGACTAATAATAGACTACTTTTGTTTGGAACATTTTTTTTGAAAATGTCATTTTTTAAGTTATCTGGCAAGGAAAAATAAAAATTTTAGAACTTTGCGATTTTTTTACTTGAAAAAGTTTGGACAAAAACTGCAAAAGAGTTTGGAATCATCCCAGAAATATTCTCAATTTTTTTCTGAATTGTCCAATGCCCTTTTTGATGCACTTGATCCACTTGCAGCATTCTAACACCTCACCAAACAAAAGAAATTAAAAAATTAGTAGAGAAAATTGTTCGCAATGAAATGATGATGTAGAATAAACATCTGATGTATAGACCAAGATTATGGAAAATTCAATTCTCTACAAAAAATGTCTGACAATTCTTTTGTGAGATTTATGGTTCTCAAGATATCGCGGAAAAACTGAGTTTTATACTCACAGTGATCCCTCTAAACATCAAAAGAAAAAAATTCACAGATTTCGCAATTCTTGCAACCATCGGGACATTGGAAATGATAACACTATACATAAAACATAAACGACTACGATCCACTCTCGATTATGGCACCGGTGTATTTCGCCCTTAAATGAAAACTGGTAACTTGACCCCCTGTGATATATGCAACAGATATTACATTTGCATATATCAGCCGTTGCATATATGACAGTCTCACTCGACCGTGACACCGCTGTCTTTTGACCTTGAACGAAAACTGGTAACTACCCCCATATACGAACATAAACATTTCCAATGTTAAAATCTTGTCCTACCCAAAATGCAAAAGGCAAAATTCTGTAACATTTCAGTGGCCTAAAAATAAAAGCCAAGAATATATCCGAGACATTCTGATCATATATGCATCTTGCCGATACCGGCGATTTAAACCCATTGCATACACATATACATACCATATATTTTTTGAGTTTTAATTGTTTCGCTCAGGACCTTAGATTTTTTTAACGAATGTGTACAGGATGAGGCACTGATACATTTGAAATTTGAAAAAAGGTCTAAAATAAAAACTGTAGGAGATCAAAAGTGGTATATTTTAAAATCAATTTTAAATCTACTGCGTGTTTCACATAGTGGTGGCAAGCTAATGCATGAATTTTTTAAATAGAACACCCAACATTTCTTTATACAAGGTGGTCCAAAATTGTTTCCCGATATTTCTGCGGCTGGTATAATACATTCAACCCAGCTAACATTTTTGTGAGAATTAGCTCCAACTTGACTTGGGGAAAGACAAATTTACTTATTAAAGTAATTATGACCTAAAATTACTGGAAAAATATACTTCCAACAGAAATTTACCAATTAGCCTTAATTTAAATTTCAGTTTACGTAAATAATACAAATTAATCTACCTCATACACAATTTTCTTTGAAAGTAAATTTAACAAAAGCAGCGAGTGAAAAACTATACTAACAAATAGAAGCTGTACTTCGTAAAATAATAATGCGCCTCCAAAATACTTATCTATAAGGAAATTCCTATTGCCAAATAAAAAAAATGTAGTAATAGTTTGAGCCGAAAGTATGCTATACTTGTTAAATATGAGTTTACAGGTATATTTATATATTTTTTTACATTTTCGTCAGATCGTTTCCATACACATTCATTTTACAAATTTCAATTTGGAATCATACTTTAACCACGCTGAGAAAATATGGCGTCTTGTGCTAATTAGACCTCAAAGTTAAAATGACCACGAAACTCTGTGTATTTTATAGGTAGAAATTATCATACGTCAAGTTATCCCAAAATTTACGACATTTTGGTTAAGTTTACCTATTGAAAATATTATTAACTCTGATATATGTTATATCAAATAATTACTTCTAGGTAAATATAACCTCTTTAAAAAATCGATTGTGGAAGCCGTTACTTTCTGATAGTTAATCATGACGATATGAGAAGGAAAACTACTTTGTTTTCTACCACTAAAATTTATTGTAACATACACGTTACTGCAGTTTCGGTACTTTAACGTACCATTTTCAAACGTTGATTCAAATGAATGAATTTACAAAGGGTTGTGTTAATTTATACTAAGTACCTAATTACATTATTCTGGGTATTAATTTATCAGATATTAGAAAGCAATAAATATTAAGAATTTTGAATAAGTAATAAATTATGTAAATAAGTTTATAAGGATAAGATATTAGGAAGCAATAAATATTAAGAATTTTGAATAAGTAATAAATTATGTAAATAAGTTTATAAGGGATTATTTTAATGCATTAAACAGGGTGGATTGATATAGGTCCAACTGGTCATTTAGAAGTTTATTTTCGGGATTTTTGTTATATTTGATAATTTCTATTGATTCTAGTAAATTTAATTTAAAACCTTTATCTTTCACATGTAATATCTTTAGGTCGTTTACATCCGGAAATTTGTGATTTGTTTCTAAAATATGATTTGCAAAGTTTGAATCTGTTTTTTGGAAATTAAAACACCGTAAATGTTCTTTATATCTAATTTCGAATGAACGACCAGTTTGACCTATATACAAGGCATTACAATCTGGACATGTAATTTTATAAACTCCTGATTTTTTTAGAGGATCGGTTTTATCCTTAGCATTGTACAAAATATTGGATAACTTGAAAGCTGGTCTAAAACTAACTTTCAGGTTATGAGTTGACAAAATGTTACCAATTCTCTCAGATATGTCACCGTAGTATGTTAGGGATACGTATTTTTTACTGTTACTACTTTTAATATGTGGGTATATACTGGAACAAGCTAATTTAAATTGTTTTTTGTTAATTAAATTTACTATTGTTCTTTCCTGAAAACCGTTATTTAGGGCTATTGACTTTATGGTATCTAATTCTGTTCTTAAATTTTCTTCTGAAAGAGGTAATGATAAAGCTCTATGAATCATGGAATTATATGCTGCTAGTTTATGAGATATGGGGCTACGTGAATAATTTGAGATTGTAGTATCTGTAAAAGTTGGCTTCCTATAAATATTAAAGTGAATTTTATTTTTGTGCGTTAGGGTTAGATCCAGAAAATTGATTTTATTATCTTTCTCTGTCTCCACTGTAAATTTAATAGTAGGGTGAATGTTATTTATGTAATTTAGAAATGTACTTAGTTGTCTCTGTGTACCTGTGAAGCAGGCTAATATATCATCTACATACCTAAACCAAAATTTTATATGTGTTTTTCCTAGCTGAGAATTGGTAATTTTTTCCTCTAAGTGAGACATAAAGATATCTGCCAAAAGGGGGCTCAATGGAGATCCCATAGCTAACCCCATATTCTGAATGTAATATTTATTGTTATATTGGCAATAGTTTTGGTCAATGCATAAATCTAAAGCTAATATTAATTCGTTTTTTACTATTGGATTTATCTGTGATATATCCAGAATGTCGATTATTAAAGATTTACATTCGGCAGTGGGAATATTGGAAAACATATTTGAAACATCAAAAGATACTAACTTGCTATTTTCTGGAATCACTTTATCGTGTAATAATTCCGTGAGTTCGATAGAGTTTCTAACCGCGTGTTGTGCTTTGAATTTAGTGAGATTTTTAAAAATTGAATTGACTTTTTTACCTAATTTTTCTGTAGGGCTATTAATATACGAAACTACTGGTCTTATGGGTGCATTTTCTTTGTGATTTTTAATAAGGCCGTAGAGTTTGGGGGGTCGCGGGTTCATGTGTACTAACTTAAATTTGTCTGAGCTACTGAATAAACTGTTATTTTCCGACAGAAATTGTTTCGTTTTTGATTGGAAGGTGTTTGTAGGATCTTTTTTAATTTCTTTTAATTCGGACTGAATGAATAGTAATGAATGTAATTAGGTACTTAGTATAAATTAACACAACCCTTTGTAAATTCATTCATTTGAATCAACGTTTGAAAATGGTACGTTAAAGTACCGAAACTGCAGTAACGTGTATGTTACAATAAATTTTAGTGGTAGAAAACAAAGTAGTTTTCCTTCTCATATCGTCATGATTAACTATCACAAAGTAACGGCTTCCACAATCGATTTTTTGAAAAATGCAAGTGTAGCAACCCAAGCCAAGCAATACCTCAAATTAATGAAGAAACAAAGGTTCATCAGTCAAAATATTTGGTTTAACCAAGAGTGTTTAAGAAGAAACATCATCCCGAAGTTCATTTCACTAAAAACAAAGTGCAATTCAACATCGGCCAAGAAAGCTATCGACAGTGCGCAAAAAATATGGTTACGAGAAGAAGTGAAGTTACTCTTCAGAAGACGGGATATTGTCCTCCATTATATCAAGGTAATACACTCTGAACTTACTTATAAACTCCATCCTGTAGAATTTGATTTGTTCGATGACTATGTTAGAGATAAAGTAAGTAGATTGATTCATCTAAAATTCACTACACAAAGCAAGAAATTAAAACACTTAGAAAATTTACAATTCAATAAACATAAAAATACTACTCCGAATGTTCAAGAATTTCACTTTAGTGACAGAATCATTAACTATTCCAATATTCAATTTTCCAAAAAAGAACTAGAAATTTTAAACAAGGGTCCGAAATATTCCCCACATGTTAATAGTAATTCCATGGTAGAAACGCTTATAACGGAAACGGAACAAGCTTTAAAAACTTTAGAAAATACTCAGTTCACCAAATCAAAAATTTCAAATATTATTAAAAAACATAATACTTCTCAACATAAAAACGCGGATACCCAGGCACTCAAATCTATTAAAAATAAAATCAAAAATAATTTAATTCTAACAAAGGCAGACAAATCAAATGCGACAGTCATTATTCCAAAAAACGATTATGAAGACAAGATGTTACTATTCATTCAGTCCGAATTAAAAGAAATTAAAAAAGATCCTACAAACACCTTCCAATCAAAAACGAAACAATTTCTGTCGGAAAATAACAGTTTATTCAGTAGCTCAGACAAATTTAAGTTAGTACACATGAACCCGCGACCCCCCAAACTCTACGGCCTTATTAAAAATCACAAAGAAAATGCACCCATAAGACCAGTAGTTTCGTATATTAATAGCCCTACAGAAAAATTAGGTAAAAAAGTCAATTCAATTTTTAAAAATCTCACTAAATTCAAAGCACAACACGCGGTTAGAAACTCTATCGAACTCACGGAATTATTACACGATAAAGTGATTCCAGAAAATAGCAAGTTAGTATCTTTTGATGTTTCAAATATGTTTTCCAATATTCCCACTGCCGAATGTAAATCTTTAATAATCGACATTCTGGATATATCACAGATAAATCCAATAGTAAAAAACGAATTAATATTAGCTTTAGATTTATGCATTGACCAAAACTATTGCCAATATAACAATAAATATTACATTCAGAATATGGGGTTAGCTATGGGATCTCCATTGAGCCCCCTTTTGGCAGATATCTTTATGTCTCACTTAGAGGAAAAAATTACCAATTCTCAGCTAGGAAAAACACATATAAAATTTTGGTTTAGGTATGTAGATGATATATTAGCCTGCTTCACAGGTACACAGAGACAACTAAGTACATTTCTAAATTACATAAATAACATTCACCCTACTATTAAATTTACAGTGGAGACAGAGAAAGATAATAAAATCAATTTTCTGGATCTAACCCTAACGCACAAAAATAAAATTCACTTTAATATTTATAGGAAGCCAACTTTTACAGATACTACAATCTCAAATTATTCACGTAGCCCCATATCTCATAAACTAGCAGCATATAATTCCATGATTCATAGAGCTTTATCATTACCTCTTTCAGAAGAAAATTTAAGAACAGAATTAGATACCATAAAGTCAATAGCCCTAAATAACGGTTTTCAGGAAAGAACAATAGTAAATTTAATTAACAAAAAACAATTTAAATTAGCTTGTTCCAGTATATACCCACATATTAAAAGTAGTAACAGTAAAAAATACGTATCCCTAACATACTACGGTGACATATCTGAGAGAATTGGTAACATTTTGTCAACTCATAACCTGAAAGTTAGTTTTAGACCAGCTTTCAAGTTATCCAATATTTTGTACAATGCTAAGGATAAAACCGATCCTCTAAAAAAATCAGGAGTTTATAAAATTACATGTCCAGATTGTAATGCCTTGTATATAGGTCAAACTGGTCGTTCATTCGAAATTAGATATAAAGAACATTTACGGTGTTTTAATTTCCAAAAAACAGATTCAAACTTTGCAAATCATATTTTAGAAACAAATCACAAATTTCCGGATGTAAACGACCTAAAGATATTACATGTGAAAGATAAAGGTTTTAAATTAAATTTACTAGAATCAATAGAAATTATCAAATATAACAAAAATCCCGAAAATAAACTTCTAAATGACCAGTTGGACCTATATCAATCCACCCTGTTTAATGCATTAAAATAATCCCTTATAAACTTATTTACATAATTTATTACTTATTCAAAATTCTTAATATTTATTGCTTCCTAATATCTTATCCTTATAAACTTATTTACATAATTTATTACTTATTCAAAATTCTTAATATTTATTGCTTTCTAATATCTGATAAATTAATACCCAGAATAATGTAATTAGGTACTTAGTATAAATTAACACAACCCTTTGTAAATTCATTCATTTGAATCAACGTTTGAAAATGGTACGTTAAAGTACCGAAACTGCAGTAACGTGTATGTTACAATAAATTTTAGTGGTAGAAAACAAAGTAGTTTTCCTTCTCATATCGTCATATCCTCTTTATGTTACTTTACTTTTGACTATATTACCTATTGGTAAATTCTACCTATTCTGTGTAAATTTTAACTCAACTAGTGAATTATTGTGTTGACAAGTGAGTGAACCAAAAATATCATAGTGGAGCTCTAGCCGCGCAACAAAATAATAATACTTTTCATCATGTTAGACACTTTTCAGATGAAAATATTGAAAAATTTAATTATATGCTAGAGACAACTACTTGGGATAGCATATATTCCGAGAATATTGACAATGATTTCAATAATTTTATCGAGTTGTTCCTAAAATGTCTTGATGGCTCATGCCCTCTAATTACCCTCTGTAACAAAGAACCAAACAAAGTAAGTTGCAAGAACTATGGCTTAACTATGATTTAATCAAAGAGAGCCAAGAATTGAAAAATCTGTATTGGTTAGCAAATTAACTAAAGGATTTCAATCTAATCAAACTGTATAAAGACAAAAAAAAGCAATATAATAACAACATAAAACAAACCAAAAGAGACTATTTTTCACAACAAATAAATAAAGCAACAAACAGTTCAAAAGAAATTTGGAATTTTTAATAAACAACTCGGTAGAAATGTTGAAAGCAGAAAAATAACAGTAAATATAAACACACACCTACAACAAATCCCAATAAGATCATTGCTGACCATTTGGTTAATTATTTTTCAAATGTCGCATCAGAGAAAATGTCTGAACATTTCAAGGACAATATTTCGACTGAGTGTACTAGTTCCTTTTATGTGGAACAGACAATATTCTTGATGCCTACAACTCCTGAGGAAGTTATAAACACAATAAAAAATTTAAAAGATAAGCCTGCTACAGGTGTAGATGGAATATCCAGTAAAGCCTTAAAGTATGCGTGTGAGAAAGTCGCAGCACCTCTGGCATTTTTAATTAACAAATGCTTTCAGCAAGGCCATTTTCCTAGTATTTTTAAGATTACAACAGTTCTGCCAGTATTCAAGAAAGGTGATGACCTTGATTCTGGAAATTATCGACCAATTTCCATGTTATGTGTGATATCACAAGTTATAGAAAGATTAATATTTAATAGGATATCAATATTCTTAATTAAATATAAAATTATAACAACAACCCAGCATGGCTTCCAGCAAAATAAATCAATAGAAACTGCCACCATCCAGCTTCTGCAGTTTGTATATGACGAAATCGACAAAAAAAATCATGTTGGCTTATTTTTCGACCTAAGCAAAGCGCTTGACACTTTAAATGTTGATTTTGTTGCACACAAATTGCAAAAGTTGGGGATTAGAGGTCCAGCATTAAATGTTATTAAATCATTCTTGACTGACAGAAAATTAAACGTGAAAATATATGGTACAATATCAGAAAATCATAATGTTACTCAAGGAGTTCCTCAAGGCTCCGTGCTGGGACCATTACTATTTTTGCTATTTGTCAACGATCTCCCTGTAATTATACAGGAGGGATTAGTTGTTATATGTTTGCCGATGACACTTCAATGCTGCTCTCTGCACGGGACCCAGAAGAACTACAAGGTCAAGTAAATAATATTCTACTTTTGTATCAAGAGTGGTGTCACAGTAACACACTAATCTTGAATATTGGTAAAACTGAATGTGTGTACTTCTCACAACGAAGATCACCTTCGGAAGATCTCGTCACAGTAATACCTACTGAAAAATTTTCACCAGTAGTTAAGTTCTTGGGAACTATAATAGACAAGAGCCTTTACTGGGAAGAGCAAATTCAAAATATTTGCACAAAGATAAACCATGCATACTTTGCATTAAGGCAGTTGAAAGGTATCTTTGATATCAAATCACTATTAAATGTTTATTATGCACTTGCATATTCACATTTATCATATAATATATTGTGGCTTGGGATGCCGCCTCAAGTATAAATCGTGTATTTATCCTGCAGAAAAGGCTTGTCAGGTTATTATTTGATATTGCACCAAGGGATTCCTGTAGACCTTATTTTAAAAATTATAAAATCCTGACCATCCACAGCATATATATATTAAACACCATTAAATTTGTTAAGAAAAATTTAACCATGTTCGAAACAAATTCAGACAATCACTCATACAATACTAGACAAGGTCACCTATTAAAAAGTAGAAATCACAATACAACTTTATATAAAAAATCTCCACACCATGCAGGCATTAAAATGTATAATAAGCTACCGCCAGAAATCAAAGCCATAGATTCAGTAAATAAATTCAATTTTTGTCTGAAAAAATTTCTTGCTGTTAACGGTTTTTATTCAGTTGAAGAGTACTTAAACTATGAGCCACAGTGATATTGGAAAATCTTGAAAATTATATGTGATGATCCTAGATTTTTACCAGTTTGTGATTATATGTTTATTTTATTCATTGTGTATTGTTATTTTATTGAAAACTAACTGTAAATTATTTTATTTTATTCTGTGTATACTATACCATACTATACTATACTATACTATACTATGCTATGCTATGCTATACTATACTATTGGTAAATTCTACCTATTCTGTGTAAATTTTAACTCAACTAGTGAATTATTGTGTTGACAAGTGAGTGAACCAAAAATATCATAGTGGAGCTCTAGCAGTGCCCGAAAGTTCTGGAGGTTCGTCTAGAATTCGGCAATGCTTTTATTGACCTTCACATCTGTATTACTGATTATGTATAAATAAATAAAATAAATAAAGTTCTATGACCAATTATATCCACATACTAGAGTGCAAATATTGCTATTTAGGTATACATGACGCAGGATTTTCAACAAAATCTATACCTAGTAAGATATTCGACTATTAGAAATATTTTTATTCGCTAAAAAGGTAAATACTATAGCTAGTTACGTTACCTCTATTTCGGCCTTATTGAAATAAATTTATCCTTGAGGTCATTTTTGGTAGATTTCTTTAGTAGTTTTTCACTCGCTGCTTTCGTTAAATTTACTTTCAAAGAAAATTGTGTATGAGGTAGATTAATTGGTATTATTTACGTAAACTGGGATGTAAACTAATTGGAAAATTTTTATCGAAACTCTATTTTTCCAGTCATCTTTGCGTCATAATTACTTTAATCCGCACCCCCACAATCTTTTACAACCCTCCTAATGTACGTATGAAATGGTGCAAATACCGCCTATCGAGGATGGAATACAACATCTCAACGAAAAATTTGCATAGAGAAACTAAAATATTGAAGTAATGTTACCTCTCATAATTGCTCGAAATAACAATACACCGAGATTCGCATATCCTGAAAGACCAATTTTTGACCAGATGCTATTGATGTCGCAGGAGTACTGAAGCACTACGCCTCACATTGGATTTTTTTTTACAATTTATCTATGTAATCAACCTTTTGTTTCCACCATGTTTTCTATACAAAATGTTAAATATAATATTATTATCTTCTTGGCTGAAGGACCTAGGTCAATGGTCTTTTGATTGTATTGTATTACATTGTATATTAATGCAATCAACAAATAACTTTTATTATTATTATTAGGTAAATTTGTCTTTTCCTAAATCGAGTTGGAGTTAATTTTAATAAAAGTGTTTGCTGGGTAGTGATTTAAAAATATTCTGTGTGGAGGGGCCTTCAGCCCCATAGCCAGCGCTGGATTATCCTATACGCCAATTACACACGGGCTTAAAGTGGCAGCAGATCAGAATGAAGTAGTTTATAATAATTGCAACTTATTTTTTATCGAGATAAGTATTTCGATCAATGTAAGGGGTAGCAACCCTCCTCTCTCCGAAATTTCAATTGAGATAAATTAACATTATTGCATGCAAGCGGAAAATTCTTTATTCCGTCGCTGCCCATACTCCCCCCTCGGATTTTTCACTGGAATCCGAAAAAAGGTGCAATATATGCAATTGCAGTTATTAAAACTATGGAATTGATATTTTCTTTGTTGTATGTTTTAATCGTAAATTGAAACATGCTCGAATTAGTATTTCCAATAGTAAAAACACATTCATCTGATTTGTAGTTATATGTTGCATAGTTTGGATTTTGTCACCAGCGCAATAAAAAATTACAAGCGAAGACATAATTATACAACTAAAAAATAATTTTTTATAAATTGTTATTATAAAACTATTCTAAAAATTGTTTCGCAGCTATAATAGGTTTGTTCCAACACACAGTTTGATCGTCCATTGAACGGTCCAAAGCAGTCTCTCTGTCGTCTATCCATCTATCTTTCTCTGTGATATATTCATGCCACGAATGGGCGGCTCCATTTGACTCTTCAACGGACGATCAAACTATTCAAACTACGTGTTGCAACAAACCTAATATGACTAAAAAGTGTAACCTTTCTGGTACCATGTCAACAGATACGTTGAGATCAGCTTACTTTGCATTGTGTCATTCAATCATATGTGTTATGCTATAATAGTGTGGGGAGATGCTGCAGATTTTAATACGGTATTTGCTATAAAGAGAAAATTAATTAGAATTATAGCATGCTTAGGATATACTGAGGATTGCAAAAATGCTTTTATTAAATTTGATATACTAATATTACCTTCTCTGTATGTTTTGGAATGTTTAACATATGTTAAATCAAATTCAAATGGCTACCCTGCCTATGTGAACTAACACGGTCATAGTACCAGAACTAAAAATAATATTATTACTTCATATTATAGATTAAAGAAGTCACAGAATGGACCAAATTATTTAGCAATTCAAAGGTTTAATGAACTACCATCAAACATAAAAAACATTGCAACCTAAAAAAAATTTGAACGATAATTAAAATATATCGCATTCTATCACTACAGGGAAGTTTTGGACTATGATTTTTTAGATATTGAATGTACTTAGTATCAGTATTCGTTTGTAAAAATCTGTTATACGTATACTGTGTTTTTACGTTCGTTTACATATATTTAATTTGTTGTTCATATTCTTTTGTAATTTGTACAATGTAACTTTACCTGACCTGTTGACTTGTGTAAGTACTCCTGTACATTAACACTAATAAATTATTATTAATTTTATTATTAAATAAACATATTTATCAAAAATATGCTAAGAAATAGAAAAATATTTTTTCAGCTATCACAGTATAATTTCAGGTACCTATACAAAACTAAGAACAAAAGCATAGATAAAATACTTGCAACATTTAAATATTTATCAAAATAGTTGTACTATGTGATAAAAGTGAAATTTTATAATGAGCGCCCTTACACTTTTATTTTTAATTAAATAAATCTGCAAACACTGACGTTCATCTTTTTAAATATTATACTGCATTTGTCATATAGTGTGCCCAGAAGTAAATAGGCAAGAACTTTGTGATAGAATTGGTCAAGCCTGCCAAGAAACTACCTTTCAAGAACTACGATATGACTATAGCAGAGGGAATGATGGAAAAACGCATAGAGAAATGTATTGCTACTGATGGTGCTTTAGTTGAAAAAGGCTACATTTAACTACTTAAGTACTGTATTAAAATTCATAATAAACTGATTTTGAGTACTTAATTCTTGCTTCTCTGGCAATCTTCAAAGTCTCCCTACAATTTAAAAAGTAATACATTTCTGGACTATTGCAAAAGTTTTGAAAATAACCAAAATTCTTATATTTTGATGAAATTCGGTATTTAAGTAGGTATATATTTTTATTCCAAACAAGTCTTCCTAATACATTTTTTGCTGTATCTCTAACGCCAATAGTAAAATATGGAAAAATCTAATTTTTGAGTGGACACAGTGTGTTTGTGTGATAATCGAAAATATATTGAAAATCGTGTAAAGATTCGCCCTGAAGAGTTTCTTAGTTGGAAAAATTTGAAATCAATCTGTCGAATAATAACCGAAATATAAATAAAGGTGTGTCCATTTGAGACGGGACACACTGTATCTAAAAAAGTATTTTTAAATATTTTTATTTTATACTTCTTTTGTAATGAACTGAAATATCTCATCGAGTGTAAATTTTATTGATGGGATGAGCTAAATATGAGTTGTACTATTCAACACCCAAAATATTCGGGCAAAAATGTTTAGGACAACACCCCTAAATTAATTACTTGTGAAAAAACGTTTTTCTAAAGATATCAAAAGAACAAATTTAAGGATTACTAAATTATCTTTCAAATTTTCATTTCTTCAGCGCCCACGACAGCGCATCAGTAGGACCGTCGAGAAAATTGGGGCCCGGGGGTATAGTGGCATGCGTGTCCCCTACTACCAGCTCTTCAGTATGGTACTTCTTATTACGTTTAAATACTTCCATCTACGATTTTCCACATCAAAAATTTATATATTTCCTCTTACAATTTACAAAAAAGTATGCCTTTTCTTGCTTTATGCAAATACAATCGAAATTGCATATGCATCTCCATCTACTAGAATCCAGGCCCCTGAAAAAACACCGGGCCTGGGGGGAAACACCCCCCCCCCCCTCTCTCAACGGGCCTGCCAATCAGCAATCTCTAAGAATCACAACTGATTTTGGGTGCTTGGAGATACGCCCGTTTTTAATATTTTTCTCGCATAATTGTTGGTCAAAAAATAAAAATGAAAGTCTATTTCAAAGATGAAATGTAGCTACTCATTGATAATACCTTTTGTGACTTTTTTTTTAAACCTAGCTAAGTGTTCTTTTAATTAATTAATTGCGATATTTAGGGCTAAAATGATTACATTAAAAATATTATGTGGGCGAGTTTATACCAATCGCCCTTAGGCCATACCAATATATTTCAACATTTTTAACAATCATGAGCAGTTTAGTTATGTCCAAAAACAGGTAAATTCACTTTTTATCTGTGAGGGTAAATTACTAATTGTTTTATTGCGTTCAGCGTCATCTTCCAATAGTTTTCTAAAGGCGTTCAAGGCATGCGCAGATCATCAGCGCACGATTTTCAACGCAAGAGAAACTATTCGCCGTAGACGAAGCATTCCCAAAATGTCACTTCTCGTATTTCGCATCGCCATATTGGTATTTTAGTGTTAGCAAAATCCTCCAACATCCAGAAATTACTGATATCTTAAACTCAAAAATTACAGTTCTCATTATAATTCAGTGCAATTCGTAAATTCTGCAATATATTTTTGTGCTAGTAACGGAAACAAGTGAAGTTGACAGTTTTGTTTTGATCTGTTAGCGACCAAACTAAAAATGGCGTGTGCAACTTTGAAGAGATCGTTAGACTGGGAACCCGTCCTAGGAGGAAGACCGGCTAAAAGACGACGATGCGTACCTTTCTGTGCGAGCCCTACACAAAGAGATAGAGGATCTCCAAGCACTTCAAATAGCCCTATGGGCGCATCATCCCCAAAAACTTCTGTATTTCCAGACGTCCTTAGTAAAAAACTGACCCCTGGTAGGTACAGCATTTAAATTATTACAACATATCTACTTTACGGTTTTCTAAATATCCATGTAAATTATTGATGTCCTGGAATGTATTATAATTATTATTATTTATTCTTGATTTGTTGACATTTTATTATTTGTCATCAGCTGATTGACGAGATAGTTGATGTGAAATTTATTTCTTTGTAATATTAAATTAGCTACAAGTAAAATATGCGAACGGGTTTTAATTGAACATGCACATGCATACACATTAATATTTCCGTAAAAATGATCATATAAAATTTACTTTATAAATATTTAAGAAATAGAGATAAAATGAGGTTATACCACTTTTATATTTTTGATAAATGAATCTCCCGACACTGTTTTTGAAAAATGTGTTATTTAAACTTACAAAATAATGTCATTGACCTATAGAGAAATTATATTGTTAAAATATGCAGTGCAATGCATAACAAGCAAGTCATTGTGTAGGTATGAAAAATTTTGTCATTAATAAAAGCATTGTTAAAGAAATGCTAACAAAAGCATAGTATTATGGAGTTCTTCGAAAATTTTAATAATAATGAGGGAGGGGATATTGGAGAAGCAATGGATCAAAAGTGAATATTATTTTATTTACATAAGAAACTTAACAGTAAGAGCCTGCTAGGTACCAATATTTTCCAGTTATTTTTGCGAAGATAATTCCAGCGTTTCTCATCAGTTCTAGGAGAGCTGATAAGAAAAGTTCAGGGTGACGAAACTTTTCACCTAAAGGGTTCAAATCGAGCCTTGAATATGTAGGTAAAGAAAAACCGATCATTTGGATCTTCGCAGCGAGGCAGTTTCTTTTGTCTTCTTGTTAAGGGAAGTAAATATGATGGGGAAAAATTGAGAACTGCCCTTTTGAGTGATACACCGAGTTAGAAAGACTAAAATAATGACAAAAATTTTATTTAAATTTTTTTTTTAAATTTGACGTTCATTTGACATTAATTTTTAAATTTGCAAAAATTGTAATTGGGAAGGTTATGGAATGGTTGCTATGGTGTTAATTGTTATCCAGCATATATGCGAGTCCATTCGATTTTGACGGAAAGTTGTTTGCCAGCCGTCCATATCGTTTTTACAACTTTTGTCATATGAAAAAGTGTCTTAGAATTTGATAATCTATAGTTTCCTTGCGATAAAGCTCAATGTTTTGATAGGGGTTTTTGGTAATGGGCTGCCGTACTATAAATGTGTAATGACAGGGCATGTCTTGACTGAAAAATAAATCCTGCATAAACCCTTCATTTGTCAAACAATGTGAAATAATTTTACCTCAGGTAGGTATTATACTTGTTGGGAAAATTCAAAAATTTTTCATTGAGCTATACTATTTTAATATTATGAGACTGCATATTATGATACTAACCATTGATAAACCAGTCCTCAGGAACAAGAACAAGAAATCAGGGTACCTAATAGGGAACAAATTATGTACAGTATTTTTCTTTCTCAATAATGTTCACTTACTCAAAATAACAAGTATACTCAATGCTTTTCTTCAGTCATTGGCTTACACAGATCAATAAAAGACGTAGATAAAAAATACTGTAAAAATGGTATATTATACTGTGTTTGAAGCCAAGGTAAACAATAAAGTGATAAAAGAGGCAAGGAGGGGTTATGTTTACATTTGTCCGCCTACATAGGCGCATCGTTTGAAGAGGGTTGATTACAAGCTAAGGATTCTTATTAATTTTTATGCTTTGGTACTTATGAAACAATTATATTGCACTAGGTACATTACATGAATGATTCTGATTCATCTAAGATATTAAAATAAAAAAATGAGAATAACGAAAATACATAGTTTGATTTAAATAATAATTTTATGAACTTAAATGAACATGGCTAGGTACCTGAAAAGCCCTCTACGTCTTTGCGTCCATTGACTTACTTATGAAAAGATGGCATCTTTTCTTTTATTTGATATGCATTGCACACAAAGCACTTTTTAGGCATTGTTAAAATTGTATATTTATATCAATAAACAATGGTTAAACACTTTATAACGCACATCGTACAAAGACACAAATTTAGAAACAAACCACAGAACAGATTGCTTTTGTTAATATGTCAACTGTCATCAAGTACGTTGACGGGTGGTTCAAATTGCTCAATCATAAGCCGGCGAAATGTAAACGAAATAATAAACACAACAAATAAGATTTTGGCTTCAAACATTACTTGTTGTTTTTAAATCTGTGTTGGCTAGATTGATGGGTTGTATATGAGTGGGCTTATAATCAGACCCTCAACTGTGACCAGAAAAGTTGTGGGAGCAGGGCGTACATAAAAATAATAAATAACGCCCGGAGGGTAACATGGTGCAGCCCGAGGGCCTTTGGCTCGAGGGATGCATGTTGCCTGATGAGCATTACAAGCTAATAACGCTCGTGGTGCATACAATATTTTATTTTTCACGAATTTTTTTTTTTAATGAAAAATTTGACTTCATTTTTTTTAGTAGTGTTGTGTATGACATTTGTTGATACTTTGACGTTTATTAATTGTATCTGTCAGTATGTTGTGTTCTTTCAAATTCAGAAAACTAGTTCAATGCTGTTAGCTTTTTCTTTTTACCCTTTCTACCAAGTAGTCTATGACAGTTTGCTGATGTTTGTACATGGATAATAGGTTTAACAAAATATAAGGAAAATTAATATGGAAATACCACAAAATATCCGAAACAATGCGAGAAAAGCCACAGATGTACTGCCGGTCAAATCCAAACCATTATACGATATATGGATATATCAAACATTTATTCTTTGTTTGTTTCTCATATAACATGGTGTTATGGCTATAACGCCCGCTCATTATGCCCATGGTCATTATAAGCGTCTTTATGGTAACCGTATCCAAGGTGTAATAAACAAATATGCAGGTGAAAAATAAAAATAATGAAAACTACTAACATCAGGGATGAGAAATATATTTACATTAATATCAAACTATCCAATATTTGTATTTTTTTTAATATTTACTTTTTTATATTTATCAGACGACATACACATATTTTAATGTGATTTTAATAAAACAATGTCTAAAAAAGATGATGTTCTTAAATTCTGTTTATTCATGTATTTATGTTTCTGTCAGGGTTCGTAGTGCCCGGGAAAAGTCAAGGATTTTAAAATCAGGGAGTTGTCAGGGAATTTCGAAAATAGTTGAAAAGTCAGGAATTCTCACTAATTATCTGGATATTTCAAGAAGCATCATCATATTATTATTGTAGCTTTGATAATGTTAAACTACTACGGTTGCTATTTCACAGATTCAGACATTTAAAAAAATGTAACGCCCAGACATGAAAATGTTTCACTAATTTCTCTAGCCATATATAGTCCAATATACTTTAACTTGGCTGTCGGCATACGTGAACAATGTTTTTAGGTTATAGTTTCAACTTTGTGTACAAGAGAAAATGTAAGTTAGTAAGTAAGTAAGTTTATTGGTGCTAATACCATAAAAGTTTACACAAGTCAATACAGGACAGATTAAATAAAATATATAACATTATAGTTTATACAAGACAGATTAAAAATTAAAAAAAACATAAGTTTAAATACTTGTATCACTAAAATCATTCTCAAAGTAATCTTCAATAGAATAAAAACACTTGTCAATTAAATAGTTTTTTATCATAGTTTTAAATTTTTTTAGTGACAATACCTTCACGGTAAGAGGCAAAAGATTGAACATCTTGGGACCATAATAGGTTATTCTCTCCTTTGATTTCTTTAACCTGTGATAGTCGATATATAAATGAAATTGTACGTGCACTTCATAACTCATATACAAGACAAGTTAAAGTTTACTCGACTCTATATGAATCTATGGAAGCCTTAACATCAGAATTTGATAATGTTGTATTCGATCTGGGTCCATTCAACAAATACGTTCGCAAAAATGGGCTGTTTTTGACTTTTCAATATCCATGCCGCACAGACTAGATGTGGGTCTGCAATTGCATTGTTAAGTATTGTATCTGATACGTCGATGAAAAATATTAGTTAGAGAAAATTACAATCATAATTTGATTCGATAGGGCTCCTACATGTATGTACTTATAATTATAACACTTGTATATACTTATAGTTATAAAACAGAACCACAAATAATAAACTAAATTTTGTTCTTAACAAATATACTTATAATTTTTTTCCTATTAAGTATGTGTGGAACTGTTGTATACATTACAGTGTGTGCTTTCAAGTGACACAGGTAATATTAATATTTAGTATTACTTAATATCTAAGTTGAAGTATTCTTCATAGGTGCTGGTAGCTCATGAGCAGTCTGAATTAAGTGGCGATGATGATAGGCACACCTTGATTCATTCATTGAGGGCTAACAGGCTTCGTTTGACCACCAGAGCGAGCTATTGAGACGTGATGTATCTGTCAAAATTCATTTTAAAAGAGACAGTTGTATAATAAATTTCTGTCGTAGTCTTGAAACCTCTTGAAAATAATAATCACAACAGATTTACATAAAAATAAGAGAGTACCTAATAAGTTATTAATTTTTATGTAAATATGTTGTGATTATTATTTAATAAAAGCTTTTTTGATAAACTAGGCTTCAAGACTATGACAGAAATTTACTCCGCACTGCTTTTTTTAAGAAAGGAGTAGCTGAAAGAAACCAAATTTATAAGAGCAATGGGCCTGTTACTGATAATTATTTTTTCGTTATTTTTTTACGGCATTCAATTAGAGATGCTCCGAAACTCCGGTTCTGCTTCGGTATTCGGCAGCTTCGACTGGATTTTAAATATTCGGCCTTCAGCTGCAGCGAGCGGAGTTTCTGCCAAATCGGGCTGAAGCACAAAATTCTTGTTAGGACTTTAGTGTTTATCTCTTGTTATCATTGTGAACCGATGGATTAAGGGAGTTTTCCAAGGGGGGGACAACTCATAGCAATACTAAATGTTAATGTTACCTGTGTTTTATTAAAGACATTAGGTAATTTTATTTGTCGGTTCCATTTATTATTTTTATTTGTTACTAAATTAATGAACTTTACTCACTAACACTTGAAGTTATTTAAAATTTTGAATACCATAACAACACTTAATAATGTAGAACGAGTACAGAAATAAAATATAACTACATAGGTGAGTTAAGCAGGTAACCCGACAATCATAAAACATTTACACACTTATTAAATGCCCAGTAAGTAATATTAGGTTTTATCTTCTCAAAAATCTCAGTGGGGAAGAGATAAATAGTAGTAGAGTTGGTTCTATAAGCCTTGCCATAGTGTCCGTGATGCTGAATGCTCAGATCTACAATTTTTATAATGATCTTGAAGTAATAAAAAATATGATTTTGGCGAAAAATCATTTTCTGTGATCTTTGACGTCAAATATCTTGCAACGTCGGCACAATGTCGATTTTCTTCATGTTTTTTAGAACACCATAACAAAATTATCAATTAGCTAAACCGTTTTTGATTTAAAACGATTTTAATATAACATAAGTTTTTACAGGAGATGTTTTATAGAATATAACAGCTCAAAAATCATTGAAAAAATATTTACACCTTTTCCAGTTTTTTTTATACGTGCAGTTTAAGATCCTAATAACACCATTACAGAGTTTAATTGCCGTTCATTAAACGGTTCTCGCGAAATAAATTATTCTTGACAAAAAATAGCACTTTTCGTGAAACGTGGATTAACCGATAATAAAAACATGGCAGCATGGTAAAGCAAAGACTAGTGATAACATCTGTCTTTGTCACTCGTCTTTGTGGATAAGGAGTGCACATGAGAAAGGTAGCTTATTCTATGTTTGTGTCACTTTGTTCCAAAGAGCACTACAAATTTTTAAATAAATAAAAGAGAATATTGAGCATTTGACATTTTATGCTCAATGGTTCCTAACCTAAGCGATCTCAGCTGTTTGATCCAGGGTTGATAAAAATCACGATTTTTTAAAAATAATCAAAAATCCTGATTCTTTTGATTAAAATCATGATTAATTTGATTTTTTTGATTTTTTTTATTTCTTAACAAATTACCAAAATAAATAAGTAGAAAGTTAAAAAATATTAACCTGTATTATTTATGTAATGACAAATTATTAGTATGTGTTTGACTTTTGTGGCCTGGTAATAGTATATGTATATAATACCGTGAAACCGATAGTATCAAATAGAGTTTGTGAGAAAAGGACTAGTATTTATTTAAAATTTTTTATAAATAAAAATTTACCATGACTTTTTTTCAACTTAACATAGTCCTACCATAGGCATGCAATGTATTATACAAATACAAGTATTGTATTTTTTTACACCTGAAAAATTTTGCATCACAGTTATAATAAAAAATTATTCTCTATTACAGGTGCTTCTTGACCTAACTGTTTATATATAAAGCCGAACTTTTTTATCTTTCCTTTTAGAAAATAAACGAAGAATGTAAAAATCTCATAAAAAAGTAACTTTGGGAGTATTTGATTTAAATCACTGATTAAAACAAAAAAATCATCTGATTTAAATCATGAATTAAATCGCGATTTAAATCAACTGATTTAAATCCACTCAACCCTGGTTTGATCTCAACTATACTAAATGTTAGAAATAGCGTTATTTTGTAGTGATATTTTTCTGGAGCGGTCACGCTTGTAAGGCTACATATAATATTAATGACGAATGTTGTCGCTTAGGTCATTATCTTTTAATTTCCGAATTATTGAATTGTATTTTCAACTCTAAAATGCATAACAAAAAATAACGTTTTATGGGGCTACGACAGAAGTTCCAAGCGTAACGACACTTGAAACTTCTGTCGTAGCCCCATTAAACGTTATTTTTTGTTATTTCCATTGTAATGTGGCAGTATTTAAGTTGAGAGAAAAATCTCAAGACTGATAAAAATATAAATTGATGACGTGAACGACAACATTAATGATTAGTATAGTAAATGGAATCGCTTCTCCCTCTCTACTAAATGTACCCAACTTGTACATTGTGGGTTGGTACCAACAAAGGAATAAAAAATAAAACTTTAATTCGTTAGTAATAAAAAAATACTTATATTAATTATATAAATTTCATATTACCATTCTTGATTAATTAATAATAGTATGTATTTATATAATTTATCAAATTAACAAATAACAATAATTTTATTAAAATATGAGGCCATTTTCAGTGTCAAAAGTTTCTTTCATAAAAACTAAAAATTCGCAAATTAAACGAAAAAACCATTGAAAAGCAGAATAATGACTGCCTAATAATAAATATTTGGTTCTAATAATCGTATAGTTCAATAGTATTCATCTATATAACACAACAGGTATAGATATTAACGATTTAAAAAATGTTGGTACTTTTATTTCTGATTTTATCTCCCATACAACATCCTTAAACAAATCAGTTGGTCAGTTTTCGACTTAATATTGTTTTTAGACTAGAAACATTTTGACTTTAAATTTAACTCCACTATAGGCATATTTTTCTAAAGTTTTGTTACAGTATGTGCATTTTATATTGTCAATTGTTTAAAAATGACCAATTTCATGACAACTGTTTTTTTTTTTAATTGCAATATGAGCTGTAATGTCAGATATTTAAGAAACATGACGAAAAGACACTATTTCGAAAAATTTTTTGCTTAAATGTCTTCTGGGACTTCTACTCCAAAACTTTTTACTACACTTATAATGTATACAAATTACCAATATTTTACTTTGTCTATACTAATTTGTTTTCATCTGCTTAATACAGGGTGTAATCAGTTTCATGTCATTAAAAAAAACTGGTAATGGGGACCAACTAGACAAACAAAAAAACCTTTATGACTTTTCCCTCTAGGGGCACTTTGAAAAAACTGGCCTGGGTTAACATTTTAAATATTTTTTAATATTAATGTAGAAAATAATTGAGAACCACTGCTTTTCTTGGTCAAAGGACTTGTAGTTCCCAATTATACAACTTTTAAGTTGTCATAAAAAAGTGCAGTCCTCGGCGTCACACGCGGTGTCAAAGCAAAGGCTTTGTTTGGATCATCGACCGCCTTTGATGGACCGCCTCAACCGAACCAAAGATTAAGGAATTAACTCTCTAATCTTTGACCGAACTGAGGCAATTATAAAGAGGTAAATAATTCGTTCTCTTTTCCTGCACAACTGCAAGCAAATAATGGCCATAGAAGTTTAAACAGAGCATTTCTTTACATGGGTGTCTTTTAATTTGGAACAAAATATTGGATTAATGTTTATAATTTAGAATATTTAAATGTGATTTATTAACGTTTGTAACATAAATGAGTGTCCTGGGTTAAAAGCTTACCTAAGTAAATTATTACAAATCTCTGCATCTGCATCAATACACAGTTCGGTACGTCGAATTAGGGACATACGTACTCCGTTCAACACTAAACAATGAACTATCAACTAACGTCAATAAAGAAAAATAAAAGAAAGACTTGGTCTAAAATCCAAAACGGAATACAAAAAGAACAAGTTGTGTCTGTACGTAATCAATAATTTAACGACTTGAACGGTAAAGTCAATAAAATAAATCTTAACTATAAATACACAGTGACCCGAAATTCAAAAATAACAAAAACAACGAACGGCGGGGCGGGTTGGACGTGTGTACACAACGAAACACCCATAGTAACTAAAATATTGCACAAAGGAAAGTCAGAGTATAAGGCAACGACACGCGCGACGATCTGAACCTACCTCAATATTCCAGCAGTACTCAAAAGATTTTATTGAAAATTTGCGAAATTTTTGTTTATTTTTTTTCTCCAAAACTATAACCTTTAGACCCCATGTTATATAAGGTTTTTTTTGTTTGTCTTGTCGTTCCCTACCACCAGTTTTTTTTTAATGACATTAAATTAATTACACCCTGTATATACAGGGTGCCCCAAAATTGAGTTCCCGGACGGGAATCTGTGACTCCTGAGTTCATATTGGGCCCGTATAACCCAACTTACCTTAGTCCAAAAATGCATCCCTGAGGAAGTACATCCTCTTAAAGTGAGACAGAAAAAAAATATTTTTTTTTCAATAATTTTCGTTATATTGAACATAACATTTCAAATTTTGATGGGAGCTGTATCTCTATAAGTACTCTATGTGAACTTGACAACAACCAAATATCTTTTGTTTCTCAATTTTATTTCATAATAATTAATATTTGATTGGCTATATTTTTTAATAGCTCTGTAAAATTACTGAACACTTAATAATATTGCAGAGCATTGAAAGGGCTGCAAAAAATTTAAAAATTTTTTGTAACATTAATCAAAATACAAGGAATTATCGTTCTTTCCTCCATTTGTATTTAATATTTATTTATAATTCTTAAAATGTTGTAATAACAAAAAGGTACAGTTTATTTAAAAAAATACATTAATAACAAATGCTCCACATGACTTCCACCTGTTTCAGTACACAAATTAATACTTTTAAAATTTTGTGTAATATCAACGAAAAATCAAGAATTATAATTTTTTCTCTGTAGGTCATAGGTGCTTGTGAAACAGGAAACCTATCGCGCTTGAGAAACAAAAGATATTTTGTTGTCATCAAGCTTATATAGAGTACTTATAGAGATATAGGAAAATGAAAATTTGAAAATTTTATCTTCAATATAACGGAAATTATTGGAAAAGAAATTCTCTCTCACTTTAAGATAATGTACCTACTTCCTCAGGGATGCATTTTTGGATTAAGGTAAGTTGAGTTATACGAACCAAATATGAACTCAGGAAGCACAGGTTCACATCTGGGAACTCAATTCTGGGACCCCTTTTATATATAGTAAGAATTTCTTAATCATAAACAATAAGTAAATAAGGAGCAATGTCTATGCAGTTTCATTGAAAGACAGTGTCACTTTACTCTTAGTGAAGGTTCGACCCATCATCGATTGATGAACAGAGATCCCTTGAGAAAAATAAATTCATTCCAGTGAATCTTGGGCGGCGTATCTACAGACTTTTGTAAAAGGAGAATTCTATTGTTTTGTTTACTGCCTTTAGAATAATTTTGCTCTTGTTCTTTTTTAGAGTACATGGCAGAAAATATCAAGGCTGAACTAAAAAGGCTACAGAGACGTAAACAATTGCAGTATAGTATGATGGAAAATTCAGATGGTTGCAGTTCCGGAGGAGAAAATTCTGAATCCCCAACCCGCTCAGAGAAAGCATTGTTCACATTTAAACAGGTAATAGAACCATAACATCTGAACTAGGATGCTCCTTACCTTCGATTATTAGATACCCCTCCACATTTGTCCTTCCGAATTGAATCTGTGATAGGTTCTTGATGAAACATGTTTAATAGAATAAGTAAAATGTGCACTTAATTTTCAGTTTCGCCGGTATCTATTCAGATTTTCTTGACATGTTTCGACCCATGGCCATTATCAAACGATCTTAATAATTAATATAAAAGTGACCATATACAGATCCCAGCAGCCAAGTAGAGCCATAATACGAATTTATGGGTAACTAACATGCACATCCAAGGATTGGAACAAGTTGTATGGTCGGAGTTGACTGACTCGTTCGAGATGATGGATAACACACCCACGTTTAATTACACTTTGAGTAACAGGAGTGTATAGACTTTTATTTTGTAACAGGATATATTGTTAATCTAACAAAATGAATATTTTTCGGGTTATTGAAATAATCCAAATAATTATGCGGTGTTATGGTGGTCATTCAATAAGCGAAGTTGGACATATTTCAAACTACTTCGTGATCACCTTCACTAGAAGTCGCTTGATCAACTATTTTACATATAAATTTCGCCCCATGACCTTACTTGGCTGCCGAAACATGTGTATATGTTTAAATATCTATTTAATTACGATGAGATTAGGGAATAAAATCCCGAGATAATAATTTAATCCCGAATCCGGGGATTAAACTTTAAAAAAATATGCGTTGAGCTTTATTAAATAAAACATCTATATGTATGGTATATAAAAATATAATACTTAAGTGTAAACAAACAAAAAACAACTCTGAAAAAAGTTCATTATTTTTTCAAATGTTGTCGTGACCTGATGCTGGTATAAAAAGTCCACCAACAGTAAAGAATTTCCTTTCTGAGTCCAGTTCCCTGTAAATAAAATCTACATTTTCAGCTCTTTTTATTTCATGTGTTAACAAAGCAGATATCATATTATTTGGTTTCTGAAATGTGACATAGTTGCGCGAAATAAGAACGTCTTCAGCACTAGGCTGTGTGCAAGAGGGTAAAATAACAATTTCACATCTGCCATATTAGAGGTCGACCAAGAAAATCCCGGGATACCGATTTCCTGGATTACGACGAATTTTTGTATTGGGCAAAATGTATTCCGTATATAAGTATGGGATAATAATTTGCATCTTATTACTCATTAAATTTAATACTACTCTGCCAAGGTGTAAATTACGTCCTTATATACAATGATTATTAAAATTTTAGTACGGTCTATAAAAGGGTTGTTTGCATATTCAATTTGAGTATTTGTAAAAATTTGGATTTTTTTAAGGTCTTGATATATAGAATTTTGAGCATATCTAGAATTTTCTGTTTATTGGAATTACGTAAAAGTTTAGGACCACTGCTGTTAAAAAAAATTATTTTTAGCAATATGCTAAGTGTACATTTTACTTACTCTATTGTATTGAGATACGGTACTTCATCATTATCTTTTAGTGTAATGATACTGAATCGCCAAAAAATGTTACGTTTTCTATTGCCAAGTGCTATGAATATGTATAAGCTTAAGTGTTACTTAATTTATCTCCTTTAACTGAATACCTTCTAGAAACAGGTTAAAATCACAAAGAGCGTAGCTGGATAAGCATGGGTTAGTGCCCCCGCTTGCATTTGGTTCATATTTGGGAGGTAAGTGCCTACCAATATGAGAATAATTTACCCCAAATGCCTTGAAAAAAACATTTTTACAAAAGTTATGAAAGAATTTTGAAAAATTTAAAAATTTGATTTTCTCAAATGCGAATGAGCCGAAACCGGGAGCTAAAATATATGAGGCCCGGGGCGCTGTCGATTATATAAAAAAAAAAAAATGAGTAGGGAGTTAAAAAAATATTTTTATTTTGCAACAATTTTTTCTTTATGACTATGTGATGGAACACCACTATTTTTTTTCTGTGATATATTCATGTCATAACAACATATAAATATATAAAATACTTATATAAAAATAAATTTTGAAAAATGAAAACGTTTGATTTATTCAAATGTGAATGCGCCGTATCTGGGAGCTAAAATATCATTAATTCACAAATTGAATATTAATGTTGGTTCCTGATTCCCATGGCATTATATAAATATTAGGGGAGCAACATATATTTTTTATTTTCTTACACTATGAAGTAATCCTCATCTTCTTCCAAAGAAAATATGTTGCTACGTAGGATATGAGCATATTACAGAAAAAGAATAGCGGTGTTCCATCAAATAGTTCATGAAGAAAAAATTGTTGTAAATTTTTTTGTACTCCCTATTCATTTAATGTCTTGTTCAAATGATACTCATTTTATTGAGTCACAAACTGAAAATTAACGTTGGTTCCTGATTCCAATGGAATATCATAAATATTATTAGGGGGCCAAAATTTATTTATTATTTTTGGAAGTAATCCTCCAATCTTATTTCAAAAAATATATGTTGTTATTTAGGATATAAGCATATCGTAGAAAAAAGTAGTGATGTTCCATCAAATAGTTCATAGGGAAAAAATTGTTGAAAATTAAAATATTTTTTTTTACCCCCTGTTCATTTAATTCATGAGTATTAATTTTTTTTATAGTCGACACAGTGTCCTAGACCACATATATTTTAGCTCCGGATTCGGCTCATTCACATTTGAGAAAATAACTTTTTTCATTTTTCAAAATTTATTTCTTATTTTTTTTACACTATGAAGTAATCCTCCAATCTTATTCCAAAAAATATATGTTGCTACTTAGGATAAGAGCATATCAGAAAAAAAAACAGTGGTGTTCCATCAAATGCAGTAGTGTCGCGATAATCCGGATCAATTACAACCAAGCTAATCCGGATTATCAAATAATATGGATTATCAAAACATTTTAAATTCAGCTTTTAAAATTGCAAAAAAATAAATAAAGGGCTGTATTTAACAAAAGTAAGCCTTGTACTTACATAAAAAACAAGGCAAATAAAAAAGGGGATCTTATATCATGAAAACGAAATATTAAAAATATGTAACTATATATGTATGTACACACATAATTAACATATTCATCACTTTCTTCTGCATTAACTTCATCGACTTCATTAGAATTGTACCCTCTTTTATAATTTACGGCACCGACTGAAAAAAGTGATTTTACTCTGATGACTCATGTGCTGCTGTTCAAAAGCAATTTTCTTGAGATCTTGTAGCATCATAATCTTTTCAAGGAATGTCATGCCCACTGTAAAGTAATATTTAAGCTTTTGGCAGCATCTATCATTTGCATGAATTAAATTTTCTTGTTCAATCAATTTGTCATCACTATCAATCCAATCGATAGCTTCACCGGCATCTATGTCATCATTCCCAATGCTATGAAGCATTGATGAATCCGCATTAATTTCTTCTGCTAGTATCTTTTGTTGCATATCACTTGGGATCAAATCCTCGGGGTCATCTTCTAAGCCATTCTCATTTTTTGGCTTTAAAATCGTTTTCCAGCACTTTTCTAAGGAACTGACTGGTACATTTTCCCAAGCATTGTGAAGCAAGCATACGGTATGTTTTAAGTTTAAGCTCTTAAGACACTTTACAAGATCAAAGAAGAGACACCTGAATTAATTCGGATTACAGAATCAAGTAAAATCCGGATTACAGAATACTTCAACAGGACAAGAAGGCAATCCGGATTATAGAAGCATCCGGATTAACGCGGGATTGGATTATCGCGGCACTACACTGTAGTTCATAAAGAAAAAATTGCAAAATAAAAATAATTCTTTTAAATGAATAGGGGGGTATTCATTTAATTTATTGAGTATCAATTTTTTCTATAATCGAGGTAACGCCCTGGACCGCATATATTTTAGCTCTCGAATCTGGCTCATTCACATTTGAGATTTTCAAATTTTTTAATTTTTTATTTATTTTTTTTACAATATAAAGTAATGCTCCAATCTTACTCCAAAAAATATATGTTATTACTTAGGATATGAGCATATCACAGGGAAAAAATAGTGGTGTTCCATCAAATAGTTCATAGAGAAAAAATTGTTGCAAAATTAAAATATTTTTTTTTTTTACTCCCTATTCATTTAATTTATTGAGTATCAATTATTGAATATCATATATTTTAGCTCCCGGATTCGGCTCATTCACATTTGAGAAAATCAAATTTTCAAATTTTTCAAAATTCTTTCATAACTTTTGTAAAAATATTTTTTTCAACCTGGCATTTGGGATAAATTTTTTTCATACTAGTAGGCACTTACCTCCCCAAATATGAATCAAATCCAAGCGGGGGTAGCTAACCCCGAGGCTAACCCATGCTTATCCAGCTATGCTCTTTTTGTAGTTTTGCAACATGTGACATTTTGAGGCCAGAACTTTTTTTTTGAAGCCTTTTAATAGTTAGTGATTGCCTTAACAAATGGTACAAACTGGAGGGGTATCTTGAAAGCGCTTCGAATTTTTTTTCTACCAAGAATAGCTGAAAACCTACTCTGCAAATATAATACCACTTAAATAACAATAATATTAGCTTTGTAGAAAATTGAATTCTGAACAAATTTTGGTTTTTATGTTGAAACATTCCATGAAATGTATTTGGAAGTAGGGTATAGTTTTCGAATATTTCAGTTTTACCCAAGTAGAACATAATATTGGTTGGAACCTGATATAATCAGCTACTACCTATCTATCTTATGGTAAAGTGACACCTCGATTGAATAGTGAAGTTATTAAAAGTTATTGTGGTCAAGTAATATAAATTCTTTAAAATTCATTGATTTTAGTGTAGAATTAATTAATCGTTATCACTGTCCTCCTCAATAGATGCACCACTTGAATCAAATATACGGGGTGAGTCACTACGATTGTTACAACAATGGATTTGGATTTTAATTTTTGCTCATTTTTATTTAAATTTAGTTCATACAACCCACCCTCAATAAAACAATATTCGTAATAATTATTACGTCACAACTATCTTGAATCTGTTGGTACTTCACATGTTTAACATTCATTATTATTTATTTATTTGTACCATTTTCACTATGCAATTAAATTCATTATTATTTTCGTAGGTCGGTCTAATTTGCGAACGTATGCTTAGAGAGCGTGAATCAGAAATTAGGGAAGAATATGATAATGTCTTAACGGCCAAGCTTGCAGAACAATATGATGCCTTCGTTAAGTTTACTTACGATCAAATACACAAAAATTACAGCAACTCAGCAGCACCAAGTTGTAAGTACCCAGTTATTTGTTTGTTTTCACTTGGGAATAGTAATTTTTTTATTACAGTAATATTAGTGATATTGAAAATGTTACATGGTATTTATGGGAATAGTTGACTTAAGGAGGTTGAGACGTTACAGTCCCAATCAAAAGTAAGTCGAATTCTAAATCGGAACTTTTCCATAATAAATTATTACAAAAGGTTATAGATTAAGTCGATGGATACCAATAATTATTGTCATAAATAATAAAAATAAATTTATGTAAATATCTGTGTATCTTACAAATTTGTTTTAGTAAATAATAAAAAAAAGTCTCCTAATTAAATTGGAAACGGTATTAAAATATGCGTAAGACATCAATGCTTTACACAGTTAGTTTTCAGAACTGCTGACATTTGGTTATTTGCTATAAATTAAAATATACAAATAGATTGATTGAAGGAGCCTTTACTCTGTGGTAGTTAATCACTTTGCACAAATAACTAAATAAAACACACTACTATTAGTCGGTCAGATATGGAGAAAAAACAGGGTCGAAAAGTGACTGCTCCAAGTGAACAAAATTTTTTTGCCAACTTATTAAGTTAAGTCCCCTCCATCATTTCGACAAGTTTTTACAGGGCGGAGTCAGCGGGGGGTGGGGGAAACGGCCCATTAAAAGCATGACAGAACAGTTTTTCCTACGTATCTCAGGTGTTGGTCCCACAAAAAAATCGCACTTACCAAAAGTGAAGAGCATGACAAAACACGTAAGCTTGTTCCAACCTGAACCCAATCGCATAATTAGTTCTCGAAATATCGCGATTAAAGTTGCGAAAAAACGAAAAATTAAATTAATTATTTCTCGAGAGGCAGTGGAGTTGGGGCCTCATTTTTTTTCTGAATACCTAGAAGGGCATTGATGAACACTTGGTGAGGCTGAAAGGTGGGGGTGGTGGGACAATTAGGAGGGGAGAGGGGAGATTCAGGCTGGGATCAAAATTTTGAGAACCCTTTTCTTTCGACTTTTTCATTTTATAAGTCCCCGATGTCCATACATTGTCCGCCCGCACGAATTACAAAAGGAAAAACAGAACGGTTCGGGCACATAAAAAACGATGGCATTTCTGGCATGCATGACGAAGCACCAAGCGAATCTTCATTAATATCAGAACTGTGCAGCAGAAATCTGATAGATTGCATATGGCGATAAGAAGATAGTGATGACGAATCAGCGTTAGACTTCGTCTGTCTGTAAACTGTACTTAGTACTAACTGTAGACAGTAAATAATAAGTTCGCTGCTACAAACTGTCTAAATTCAATTTTCTTAGTTTCGTTCGGTTTGCGAAGGCCCGCAAATAGGCCCTTTAACATAAGTGGTTGTTGGAGGTGTCACGTCGGTTGAAAAGATACATGAAAGAAATAAACAATCCTCTCAATTATTTTATGTTCAACAATTTGTCTCGTTTCAAGTCGAGGAAACGAGACCAGTCAAACACATGTTTAAGTACGACAACCCTTGGCTAGTTAGATTTACAGGACTAAAGTAATTGATTCGGAGAGGAGTCCAGAAAATGTATGTAATAGTCTTAGTAAAAACCAGATAGGCCAACTAAGGTAGATTTTTTTGTCCCCATACAAACGCAAAGTAATTGACAAAGGGGTATTTTCATCTGCCTTACTGGCACAAATGTTAGATAGGGCAAATTACAATAACAAAATAGCAGGAATTCTTTACAGCATCATGTGATGCATATAAAGTTATGTTTTGCAAATCCCACGGTCCGTTAGGTAATTTCAAATTAGGGTACGGTTTAAAGTAGGGAAGATTTTAATTGGTAGAGATTTTAGGACTTCTGGGTTAGCGCTCCTTTGGTCAAGATCTAGCCACAAGGTGATAATAAATTCTTTCAGTTTTAAAGTTTATGTAAATTTCGGTACTCTCCCAGTTATAACGTAAATTCATCTCTTGTAATTATCCTAATAGTGTTCAGCCCGTGATTAGTCTAAAGATTTGAAATTGCTGCAGACCGCTTCATTTTCCTATAATATAATCAATTGCTGTTTGTTAACTTATTTAATCGTTCAATGTTCGTGTTTCTCATTTTCATTTGTTTTCATTTTCTCTGTATATATAGTGGTTTAAGTGGTTTGAAAAATCATGTGTTTTATTGCTTGTTACGTAGATGAGTTCACTATAAATTCAGTAAAGTGTAATTGTGAAGTATCCTGTTTGGGATATATAGAGGAAAGGATAACCACCTAGAAGGGTAAGCACAGTTTCGATTTTGATTGATGTAGTATAATATCGACGGAGTCGGCAAAAGTAATTGAGACATTCCATATCCTACCAATGTTAATATCCAATTTAATTCATGTAACTAATGGAAAACAACCCCGGTTATTACAAATGAAATAAATAATAGATCTATCATCTGCTCCTGAAACTTCCTTTTGATATTTCCTCACGAGGAAAAATAATGTTCATAATCGCTCCATAATCGAGCGAGATACGAGTGATGAAACATTAAAAACTATTTGAGAGCGCGCCATTCAGGAACGCTCGTTCGCGCGTGTGTGAATTCGAGGAAAGCGAGAGAGCGACAACTGACTCGCTCGCCCGTTTTCGTTCTGTTTTTCTTTTTGTAACTCGCGCGGGCGGAAAATGTGTGGACATCGGGGACTTATAAAATGGAGAAGTCCAAAGAAAAGACTCAAAATTTCCATCCCGGTCCAAACCCCCCACCCCTCTTCATTCTCCCGCTATACAGCAAAAACTTTGCCGGCCTGTATCTCTTTTCCTAATTATCCGATCGCGATGCTCCCGGATGGAAATTGAAGTTAGATAAAAATGCTATCAATTGATGAAAAAATTATTACCCCCACCCCTTCCTTCATGCCATTTTGCGCACCAGGTGTTTATTTGCAAAAAAAATTCTGCCAGTGCCATCTTTTAGCAAATAAAAAAATATGCTAATTGGTACCACTGTGTGGTAGAAAACATAGTAGTGTGTTTTATTTAGTTATTTGTGCTAAAATGTACCGTTTGCATGCTGGGTTAACATATTTTCCATAAGACGACATGTAAAGGTTTTTAAAATGTTTAACTTTATGAGTTTCCTAATGACTTTGGATATTTTACAGAAAATAGAGTCATATAAAAATCTATTAAAAAAACTATGTAAGATTTTTTTCGTTATTTTTTGTCTAACTCCTCAACCTCCTTAACAAAAAAAATTATCAAAATCATTATCATCATCTGACATTTATTTGAAAAATGAACAATTCTAATCATGTAAGATTAGTTTTAGAAAGAAAGTGCTGACTGATTGATTTTGATCACTGCAGCCCTTGGTTTGTTCTTGCCCAGTAGTTGGGGTCCCAGTCTAGCTAGGCTTTCACAATGCCATAGCACATGATCTGAGGTTTTCTCATCTTGGCAGAATTTGCATGTTGCATCTGAAAAATTTTTTTTTGCTATTCTTTAAATTTGTGTTGGGCAATTACTCTCTGAATATCACAAGTCTCTTACTCGGGGGGGATATTTGCACACAAAGTTTGCAAAAACTACTTTTTCGGCGATAACTTGGAAAATAATGCCTGCATAAGAAAAAAGTCTAATTCAAAGTTAAAGAGAATTTGAAAACACGTGATTTGAGCCAAGGTTTGCCCAAAAATATTAATTAGATCTCGAATTATGGGCAATTGAAGAATGCACTGAACAAGTTTTTTGCTGGTGGTATCAAGTGTTAAGCCGATGATTTCTCCAGAAAAGAAGGACAATAGGAACCTGAAATTTTTTGTGGATATAGGGAAAGTGTAAAGCTTAATTCTGGTCAAGGTAGAAAGTTGGTGGGGGAATTAGGGAAGGAGGGAGAGGGGAGATGGTAAAAATTCTCGGAGCTACGTAACCTGGCCCAAAATCTCGACAAATTGATAGGTCTTTGCTCATTGTATCTATAATCCCATCAACTTCCATAGGTGAAAGCGGTTATTGATTTTTGAAAAAATTGCGAAGGTACATCCGACAAACGATTTTGCATTTTTTTCAAATCGTGTTTTTTTTTCACGAAAAAAAGTTTGTATTTAAGTAATGTTTTTTGCACATGAAGTGACTGTTTTTTCTCTTTAATTTGAAAAAAAGGGCATTAGGATGATCAGGACGGGAGTTAGAGCTGATAACGCTCTTGCCTTTGTGGAGGGGGAACAAAAAGGGTTGACTTCACACTAGGCTTATTTTCAAGTTTAACTCTATTCAATTTGTGTTAAGAGGGAGATCAAATTAAAGAATATTTTCGGGCTGAAACAGCGAGTTATGCAGGGTGTTCCTTAATGACCTGCTAATATTTCAGGGTCATTTAGGTAATTTTATGAAGAAAAGTTCAAATGAACATATGTCCGCGACGGTTTAAATTTTTTGCTAAAGGGTGTTGAATTTTTTTTTTAATCGTAATTTTTTAATATTTTAGAAAGTACTTCTGATATTATTTTCGATTTTGGATCGTGTTAATAGGATATAATACCACATATTTTAGTTAGAAAAGTTATTTTATAGCTCCACCAGTAGCGTCCCTGCAAACATGCTCTGATATTTTTTACGAAAGAAGTGGTACGCCAGTGACCTTTTTCCATGTGGATATTTTTTCTGTTCTGATTAGCTTGGTCAATTCTACATGAAAATGGTTTCTTGTGTTTTTCTCGTCAGTTCTTGATTACTACAGTTAAACTCAAATTATTCAAATTCACCTAGTTTCAATTTGAATTATTCAAATTCAATTAGTTTCAGTTTGAATTTAATCGTTTTAATCAAGAACTAACGTCTGACAAGACGTTTTCTTGTAGAATTGACCAGAAAAACTAATACATGGAAAAATGTCAGTGCCGTACCACTCCATCAGTTTGTTGAGATTTTGGGCGAAGTTACTTAGCTCCAAAAAATTTGACGGTCTCTCCCTCCCTAATTCCCCCACCAACTTCCTACGTTGACCAGAATTAAGCTTTACACATTCCCTACATCCACCAAAAATTTCAGGTCCCTATCATCCTTCTTTCCTGGATAAGTCATAATTTCAATTTGAAACCACTGGCAAAAAAACTTTTTCAGTCCATTCTTCAATTGCCCATAACTCGAGATCTAATTAATATTCTTGGACAAACCTAGATCACGTCATTTCAAATTCTCTTTAACTTTGAATTAGAGTTCTTTAAAAGTGAATTATTTATTATTTGTTTGCTTATAGTAATGAAACATTTTCTTTATAGGATTTTGCAAACTGTGGAAATTCAGTTAGTTCTCATAGATAGCTTTTCTTTCCACTGTTTGCAAAATCCTATAGAGTTCTTTCTCATACAGGCATTATTTTCCGAGTTATCGCCGAAAAAGTAATTTTTGCAAACTTTGTGTGCAAATATCTCCCCCTCTCGAGTAAGAGACGTGTGACTTTCAGAGATTTACTAATCAGCCTTTCATTCCCCTTGCGCCCCTCATATCCTGGTATCCATGCCATGGTCATTTTATTGTGACTTGCACTAGAATACCTTGCGAACGGCCCAGAATGTCTAAGATGAATTTCCATAGTACTGTGCGAGTAACCTTCAAAAATGCGTGCAGTTAAGAATAGCGCTGCTAGGCTATTGTTGCATTCTGGGCGGCTTTTTTTTGGTCAAAAATGACTCCTAGGTATTTCATGGCAAATGGAATTTCTACTTCATTAAGTGCTAGGGGTCTTAGGCCTCCCAAGGCTCTTGTTTATGTAAAAGTGCCAACTGGTTTTGTGAGAATTTATGGAGAGTTCTTCCTCATTAAACCACCTGTCAACAATGTTTAGAGATTGTTGTGAACGCTGTGATATCGCATTCACAAATCACCCCCTGATACTATTAATAGTAGTCAGTATATCCTAGACAGCTGTTTTCCAGAGCAGGTTGTCAACAAGGATTGCTCATAGCAGGGTAGCTATTCTGTAAGTTCAGTGAACGTGAGCATTTATCGTGAGAGGAAAGAGCTCACATCACGGTCCCTTACTTGGGGAACAAAAACACTATTCTGTAACTACAGTGACCACGCGGGGATGTTATGTGATCTTTCCAGCGTTGCCAACATTTGCTCCCACATTTCGTATATGATGGGAAAACTCAAAATGCAAGTTTCTATGACATGCAAAATCAGTAAAATGTTGTATTATCTTACAAATGCGAAATTATTTTCTGTTGGGTAAGGGGTACTGAATGACATCAAAACTCCTTTCCAACCCGATAAAATGGTATTGAAACATATTCTTTATAGGATTTTGCAAACAGCAGAAAAAATAACTATCTATGAGAACTAAAAGAAAAGCTATGTAAAAATATTAATGAAATCTTTGCATTCCTTCGATAACCGGAATTCTGGTTATGCTAGCAAATTAACATCCTAAAATAAATTTGTATAATTTCTTATTTGAAAATTCTCATTCAACAACTAGCAACCACGCAGTCCCCTACGGACATGCTGATTAAACTAGTATCTACATAACCCCCTACGGTAATGCAGATTCAGTTAAAAATGAGAACAAAGGCCTAAAATGAATTTATTTACTTATCTTGTCTTAAAAAAATTTCATTCTAATGGACTACATTCTCATGAAATCTGTTATTCTGTTTTTGGTTTTTAATTTACTAGCATAGCCAGAATTCAGGTTATCGAATGAATGCAAAGATTTCATTAATATTTTTACACATAGTTTTTCTTTTAGTTCTCATAGATAGTTATTTTTTCTGTTGTTTGCAAAATCCTATAAAGAATAAGTTTCAATACAATTAAGCAAACAAATAATAATTCACTTTTAAACCGATGAACGGTGCCGTAAAACATCTTTTGATAGAATGAGTGGAAAAACAAGGACACCGTATGGGGTACAAATCAGTTCACAAAAAGATTCCAAAAAAACATGGGAACTTTAATTGCTGCCCTTGGAGATAGCGAAAATTAAATTTAATTTGTAATATAATAATTTGATTGTACATAACCTTTGTTTAGTATATTGTATATTAGCAAGCACGTTCTTTATTAACTTAATTATAAAAGCCCTATCTGCGACGCCGAAGGGATTGGTCATGTGATGAAATTAATGTTCTTTTTGACAATCTTCAGCAATCTGAAGAACAAGTATCCATCCCTCACTAAGAAAATTTTCCTTTAGTTTTCCGTCTAATATACTGTCCAGTAATTTCTCCAATGTTTTAAGTAGGAACGAGGACAGACTTCTATATGACTTAGGCCATCAGGCCAAACCAGCTCTGAATATTTTACATAGATGTTGTAATCATCTAGCATTTGTTCAATGCTTGCTTTATTTGATTCCAATCAACGCTTATGACTTCATATGCCCACACAAAGACTAGCTCCTTAATTGTACAAGTATTGACATTGCCTGGAAGAAATTATACCTCCTACATTTCAATTTATGTGCATTTTTATGCCATCCTGAATCATTAGCAACGTTTCCCCTAAAGTTAGAATCTCTTTTTTTATGTTTTCCATTATTACATCTTAAGATGTTAAAATACATTAGTACCCTATACGAATTCCAGCCCTAAGATTAATTTCATGAGTAGATCTTTGATCGGGTCGTCGTTAATATTTGAAATAATAGACTGAGTGCCAGAGAATTGTTTGCATCAAAATATGATAGAAGGATGCTGTTTTTTTTTTTTTTAAGGTACTTGATATTTTTTTCATAATAACTTTGTTTTCTTCAAAGTATAGGGAAAATCTAAAAGTTGAAGATAATATAAGTATCTATCGATATGTTTCAATCGAATGTCAAAATAATGAAATCTAACCTCAAAACATGAAAGAAGCCTTTTCCTTTTTTAATCTCAAAATTCTTTTAAAAAAATGCATGATTGGGTTGACAATTAAGTTGGTCACCAGCTAAAAGAGTCCTCAGGAAGATGATGCAGATCGATTTTGAAAATATTAATTTTTGCGCGACAACCTCTAAAGAGTGAAAATCGGGAATATCTATAATTCATAATTTTTTTCAAATTCAGTTTATTTTTCAGGGGTCTATTAAATTTTATTGAAAGAAATTTTTTAACCTTTGGATTTTTAAAATCTGACCGGTAGAACGTGTGTTGTCCATTTATTAAAATTGTTGGTGTATTATCAGTTTGGGTATGATTGAATATAATGAGCTGTGACTTAATTGGGTTTACTTTTAATCTCCATAAATTACCTTTCTCTATTTTGTTGGTTTTCCTGTATTCTTGGAGGATTCGATTGAGCCAGTAATTGACTGATCATTTTATGTATATCGGCCAACATAGGGTTCTGGTTCTCCTTTTCTGACTGCGACTCTTCGAGTGTCATAGCCCGCACTCTTGACTTTGGAGTATCCCTATAGACAGCTTCTATTTCTAGTGCACGCACCAAGGCTTCACTACTACTGTTACGTCGGGATAGCCTGAGGACTCGCCTGATCTCCTCGTCCCTTATCCCGTCTAGGAATGCCCCCACTGCCAATTGTTCTTTAAATTCTCTTGGCGCATTAGGATATGCCAAATGTGCCAGTCTTTCCACCGTAGCTTCAAATTCTTGCAGACTCTCTCCAGCTTTCTGAACGCGCAATTTCAGCTGGGTCTGGTATACTTGAGCAAGGTGTTGATCGCCATATTGTAGATCTAAGGCGGCTTCTAAAACTCTAAAATTCCGTTGTTGGTGTACCGGAATTGTCTGGAGCAATTCCAGTGCTTGGCCTCTTAAAGCTACGATTAATGCCTTAGCCTTCTCTTCGTCATTCCAGTTGTTTGCACTCGCTGCTGCCTCAAACTGTGTCTTGTAAGTCATCCAAGAATTTTGACCATCAAAGGAGGGAATTTTTAATCGCTGGCCTGATGATACCACTTGCTGGTTTCCTCTATCCCTCAACTGTTGTTTAAGTTGGTCTATTTCTCCTTCTACCTGGTGCATTTTCTCTTTGACTTCATTTACTTCTAGTTTGACTCCACTGACTTCTTCCGCTACCTTATTTTTGAGTTCTTCAGTGACGGCAAATATGGCACTCTGTTGGCCTTCTATAATTTTCCTTAGTTCGTCTCTTTCTTCTTGTTGTTTAATGTCCAAGTCTTGCATGATTTTTCTCAATTCTTCCTGACGTCGTTTCTCTTCGTCTTGATGTCGTTTCTCCTCCTCTTAGTTTTCCTCTTGACGTCGTTTCTCCTCTTGACGTCTTCGTTCCTGATCCTCAAAAATTTTTCTTAATTCTTCTTGGCGTTTTTGTTCTTGTTCTTCTTTTTCCTGTTGGCGTTTTTGTTCTTTTTCTTGTCGCTTTCTTTCCCGTTCTTCTTTCTCTTCCTGGCGCTTTCTTTCCTGTTCCATCATCATCTTTTGCATTTGTGCCATAAAGTCCTGCATTTGTTTTTCGGATGCCATGCTTCTGGTTGTTATCGGCATATAATTATCGACAAAATTTAATAATTACGTCACTATCGGTAATGGGACTGTCCAGAAAAACCTCAAAACGACACAAAAAAAGTCTTATCTAGAGTCTTTGTCACTTAACCACTAATGTCCAACAAAAATGTTCTACAATGTCTAAAAACACACTTTACACTATTTTCCTGTTCGAAATTAATCCTCGAACAATGTCCAGTAAATTAGTCCTCCCTGTGTTAGCACAAACTCCGAGAATACTGTCCCAGTCTTCTCAACACTTCCGGAAAATCCTCTTGTTAAAATCCCACGTCTGACACCAGTGTTGCGTTTATTCACCTTTTAGGAAACACCCTGTATGAATCCGTGGGTTCTAAATAATTTCAACAAGAGATAAACCACTAACACTTTATTTAACAATTTACTGACTATACAATACTTCAAATTAACTTTATTTACTTGATATCTAACCTCACTTTTCACTTTTCTACTTGTTCACTTTTATAAACTACCTTCTTAATAAAACTTCTTCCTCCCCCGCGCTGGTAATCGCGCCTTATATACTCTGAAATTACCTCTAGATTGAACCAGAATCTTCTTCCACCACACTCTAGAAAAGTCCTTGGCTCTTTCTAGAGTCTTTCCAGTCACTATCAGTAGGCATAGGCGTATCATCTCCAGTTCCAAAGGGGTGTAATTCATAACAATACGTATGTAACTTCTGACTTAATGGGCTAATGATTTCTCAGACTACTTTTTTTGACGTTATAAATAACTTAATGATTAATTTTAATAATCTTGACAACACACAGTTTTCAGATTTTATATGTATATATTTCTATTTCCAGTTTGTGATATGGAAATTAGAACTTTTATATCACAATCAAAAAATTGTAAATCTAAAGATATACAGTATGTCTAACTTTTCTTGACTCGCATATCACACCTCCCTTATTAACAATGCGATTTTCTTAAAATTTGGGTGGAAGGTACTTACCCATCAGGCGATTTTGTCACGGTAAAGTATTTAATAATCCACCAACTGCATTCGTCTTTATGAAGATAATAGGCAAAGTTTTAACTGTAAAACATATTCATAATCTTATTCGTTGTTATCAAAAACTGAGTGATACCAAATTTCAGTAAGATAGAAAATAAAGTTTTCCTTTTTAAAGTACCAATTACACAGGTTTACAAAAAGAAAAAAGTTTTCTGGATCTAGGGTCAGACCATGCATTTCTTATGTATTTTTTGACGCTGAATTCGAATCTGTGTTTAGTTTTGTTCTATCAGGATTTTGAGATATTCTAACCTAAAAGTTGGACATATTTGAGGTTATGTAGCTTTGAAAATTTTTTTTCTCAAGAAACCATGTGTGGGATCTTAAAGTACAAGTCTTCACCTTTAAAATACCGTTGAGTTTGCTCAAATATCTTTTTTTTTTTTCGCCGAGATATTGCAATTTAAATAATGACCATAAGGTTTCCGTACTAATTAAATGTATTGGGAAAGATATGATATGAACAGACAATCTTAAAAATTCAATATCTCAGCAAAAAAAAAGAGATATTTGAGCAAACTCTACGGCACTTTAAAGAGGAAGATTTGTACTTTAAAATCCCATACATGGTTTCTTGAGAAAAAAAAATCTCAAAGCTACATAACCTCAAATATGTCTAACTTTTAGGTTAGAATATCTCAGAATCCTGACATGATAGAGCAAAACTAAAAACAGATTCGAATTCAGCGTCGAAAAATACATAAGAAATGTATGGTCTGACCCCAGATCCAGACAACTTTTTTTTTTTTTGTAAACCTGTGTTATTAGTCATAACTTTATTTTCGGACATAATTAATAGTTTATTAAGCTGAAGGAGGACAGTCGTTCCATTTAGAATTAATCTCGTGATATGTTGAACAAACGGTGATTTAGTTATTTACGTAAATTTTATTATTTATTGAATTGTTCATGAATCAAATTCGTCTAAAATTAAACTTTTTTCATTTCCAAGTCAATTATTGTTTAATTTTGATTGTTAAGTAAACTGACCGATGTCGCGTGATTAATTTTAAATGGAAAGCTTGTCATCCTCCAGCTTAATTAACTCTTAATGACGTTCGAAAATAGAGCTATGACTGTAATAGTCGGTACTTTAAAAATGGCAGTTTTATTTTCCTACTATGTGAACACCACGTACACTATCCTATTAAAATTCGCTTTTAGTGAGTTTTTTATAACAATGAATAAAATTGTGAGATTGTTTTACAGTTAAAAGTTTGCCTAGTATCTTTTTTTGGAAAATTAGGGACATTTTTCTTCATTACGATGGATGCCACTGGTGGATTTTAAAATATTTTCCCGTGACACAATCTCCTGATGGGTAAGTAGCCTCCACCTAAATAAAAAAACCGTGTTGTTAATAAGAGAGCTGTGATATGGGAGTCATGAAAAATGAGACGTTCTGTATACAATGTTAACAGTGAAATTTTAAAATTAGTCGGTGGTGTACTTGCACAACCTACGGCATATTTAATAAACACATATATTGAATGCAGAATTTATCCTCATAGTGTCAAAAAATCATAAGTTACACCTGTACACAAAAAAGGTGACTTTAATATTACAGACAGTTATACACCTATTTTTATTATACCTGTTATCTAAAATATTTGAGATTGTTCTTAAAAATAGACTGGAAAATATTACTTATTAGCTGATTCTCAATTCGGCTATAGACAGAAGAGATCCACTATTGGCGCAATATGTGAAATGTGGAAACATAGAAGCTTTTGAGTGTAAAGTATGCACTGCAAAATTTTATGACATATCTAAGGTATTCGATACCGTTAACCATGGTGTTCTAGTACAAAAATTGGAATACTGTGGGATCAGAGGAAAAGCCTTATATTTATTTATCTCTTGTTAACTGTCAACAATGTGTTAAGTTTAATGGTATAATATCAAAACTCTTAGTGTTGATTATGGGGTGCAAGGGGCTCTGTTCTGGGTCCTGTGCTGTTCATAATTGACATTAATGGCATATCTTTCAATTGTGCTACTGAAGTATTGCCAGTAATGTATGCTGATGATATTACATTTTTACTCAGTGACAAACTGTTTTCCAACTTGTGCACTAATAAAAAGGAAGCTGACAATTTAATAAATAACTGGTCAAGAAATAACTATTATATTACCATAAAAACCGAACCGAAAAATAGAGAAAAAAACAAGTTAACCATTATACTCTTCGCCGGTTTACTGCACTTTTTATATAATTGTTTTACATTCTATAGGATACTTTTCGCAGTCTTTGTAAACAATAATTATAAAACATTTTTTAGTTTGTATTCCAAGAGAGGAAAGAGGAAGAGGTCCACAGTGCCTACAAACATCAAAGATATACCTACCATCAGCTTCGCCAACATATAACAAAAAATATTTATAATTTTCTTAATTCTCACACTTAAACCTAAAAAAACAAGTTTCATTGAAGTTGGAACAGGCTCAGAAACTAGTGAAAATAGACATCCTCCTTTGAATTTTATGTCTGTTATTGTCAAAAACAGGTGGCATATTGGTTCGTATGAGTCATCCACGAGTGTGCTGCCACTCCTCGTCAAATTGTTTAGAATATCATAAACAACAGATTTCCTAAATTTCGTGCTTCATTCACAAAACGCACAATATGACTAATATTTCAGGGTTAACCCAAATTGTCTTATAAGATTAAGGGGTGACAACAAGAAAACGGCAGGTAATATGTGTAAAATATGGGCATATTCCAGGCAGACTGTCTTGGTGCCCCCTATTTGATTTTTTTTGTCTATTCCGTATAAGCCGAAATTTTAAAAACAACGGGCAGTTAGATCTATGCTATCACACAGCAGCTACGAAAAACCAAAATAAACAAGTTGGAACACTAAGAACACTCATATTTTTATTATTGGCAAAATAGTACCCGAAAATAGTTTTAAAATCTGAACTCAACATAGGTAATCTAAAGCTAGACATTATAAATGGATTGCATTTTTGTATTTTGTGTAGGTAAAATTAATTCATTTTAATTCGACGTTCCTTCAACTTTGAATAATCCAAGGAATGTGCCAATCTTTTTCACATTTTAATAATAAAGGATCATTCAGTCTATCATCACTCATACTGGTTCTATGTAGGTTTTTTACAATTCTTGGTTGGCTAAACGACCGTTCATTAGATTCAATTACATAACCAGCTGTAACAACAAATTGAATTATTAGTACGGGAGCCCATTGACAAAAGTGGATCGGGCACCACCGTTGCCGCCGCTAGGTGAAGATGTTGTAGACATCTGTAGGTACCATTTCCCCCAACGACACATCACGTAAATGCGCCCTCTTCGAGAGAGAAATTCTGAAAAAATTCAGGCACATTTTTTGGGCGAAAATAAGCATCTTTTGTCTCTTGGTGTGTTTTCTCGAAGTGCTTCCTTTTCCCGAAAAAAAAAAAAAAAAAAAAAACAATATAATTCATAGACTTTTATTAATTAGTTTAGGGCGAAGGAAACATTTTAGAGAAAAATTCTAAGAGACAAAAATAATTTCGGCCAAAAATTTCCCTAAATTCTTTTTTTTTTAAATTCTCAAAAAATTCAGGCATATTCTTTAGACAAAAATAAACAAATTTTGCCTCTTAGACCTTTTCTTTAAAGTGCTTCCTTCTCCCGCAAAAAAATTACAAAAAAACTATTTTCTTTTTTATTTTATTCCGGGAGAAGGAAGCACTTTGGAAAAAATACCAAGAGACATAAGATGCTTATTTTTGCCCAAAAAATGTGCCTGAATTTTTTCAGAATTGATTTGTGACATGCCATTGCAGAGAAATGGTACCTATAGATGCCTACAACATCTCCACCAAGTGGCGGAAACTGCGGTGCCCAATTCACTTTTGTCGATGGACTCCCATACTATATGTAAAGTGCTGGTTTTAGCATGTGAAGTTTAGATGAAGTATTTCTATAACATCTTGAAGTGATGCAACCGCCGTGGCTCATTCAATGTTCAATTCAAATGCTGTACGAAGCAGACAAAGAAAGCAATGTAATATAAATGTATATTTAATACTCCGTATTAGATAAAGCAAAGCCCTTGCTTCTAGGCCGATATAGCGGCCTTGCTACTTAACGTCGGACGGGGGCGCATTGCGCATTGTTTTAGGTGGGGATGGGCCGGGTTATTTATTATGTTGGCACTCTCGGCGATTAGTCAATGATCAAATATAGTTACTTGATTCGAAATTAAGAAGAAGGAAAGAATGAGAATAAATGTAAATATATGAATTTCGATATAATTATATGCAAATGCAACTTCCTGGAACTGTAAAAGCTCTATAACAATAGAAACAAATGAAAATATATTACCAGAAAATACTAGTAATTATTCAAACTTTTACAAAATACTTATCACAAATAAGTTTAAAACATATGTCTTTCTTATAACAATTATAACAAATGAATTTCGATATTCATATTTTTGTGCGTGCCAGGTGGCGCACCCTTTAAGATAGTAATGGGGGGGTTCCCCCCGCTCGCTCCGGCCTTGCCTATAATAGCAAAATTATACATTTTAACATTTTTGTGATTACACATCATTAGATGTATTAATTATTGAATATACATAATATTGAATATTTATGTTTCGTATGACACTTCTATAAATTAATTGTGTTTTATCTTTCAGATTTATCATAAGACGTGACACAATCCGACAGCATAGAGCTGTACTATACCCACAAGCCACTTATACAGTCGTTAACTATCGTTTATACACCTACATATTAAAGAAGTCGTATTGTCGCTGCAAGATGCCTTAGAACATAACCCTACTACTTCTTGCTGGCGTTTTGTATATAATTATAATATACCATCTTTATTTGTAATATCTTAGGAATTGATACATATTATATTTGTTATTATTTCTGTAAATATGTTTTTATAGAGCGCTACAAATCTTTTGATAGTGTGTTGATTTCTACGACATTTTGTTGGATTTTGGAAGTTCTGATAATGCAGTATGAATGATCGTTTCAAAAAACTAAGAATAATAGTAAAAAATCACATTTTTATTTGCGTACATAAGTATAATTTTATTACTAAAACTGACTATTTTGTTATTTTTTTTTGTGTGAAGTAAATTAAAACAATATGTGAAGCCTTTTAGGTGATATTTTCAGTTTCTTTAGATACAGATGTAAACCAACAGAATGATAAGTTCATGAAATGTCCACATTTTATTATAAATAAAAGTTGTCGGCAATTTTTGTATTTTAGTGGTTTTGTTCTGTGACTAGTTAATTGAACTTAGATAAGTAGAAAAGACAAAACATACAATTATTTAAAATTAGTGTTGAAAACATATATCAATTTTGCCTTTATTTCATAACAATATTCTTGTTTTGTATCCACTTCGCTCATTGAAGAAACTTTCACCACATTTTATTGACTACATAATTTTCATGCTGTTATTTATTCTACTTGATCATATAGCATATATTATATTTTAATAATGCAATTGTATAATTTTTAATAAATTGTCATAAGATAAAATATCAAGGTAAGTAGATTTGTTAAATACAAATTATTTGTTAAATAAATGACTTCTTTCATAAAAAGTCTTTAAAATATTATGAATCCCTGAATATATTAAAGAATTAATTATCAACTATGATTTATTAAACAGCTGTAGGGCATATGTATTTTTTATTCACCCATAACTTAAAATTTTCGGTTTTTGTAAAATTCTAATAAAACTGATACATGGGATGTATCAATATTGTGAGTTACCAAAAAGAAACGGCTAGTTATAGGTTATGTTTCTAACCAATAAAAAAGTTTTATTTTGGCGACTTAACAATATTAGTAAAGCAATAGACTATTTTTGGTTGACGTCACGCTGGTCGCGTGGAGGGCACACAACTCATTGTTTTGTTTTTTATAGATTGGGAAAAGACATTATTTTTTAATAACAAGCTTAAACTGCTTCTGCGAGCAACTCGTCTCTAATTGTTTACATTAGCATTCCTTTGTGATTGGATGAGGTTTGTGTGCCACCACATTGTGTCAAAATCAGATGACCAAAAATGGTCAATATGTATTATTATATTGTTAGTTAACATATCTTTATGTATTGATTTTATTGGAGTTTTAGATCACCAGTTTCAAAAATGAATATAATGAACAATGAAACTTCTAATATTTACAAAAACCAAAAATTTGACTTTATATGGCATGCATGATGCACATGTCCTATTCATAAGTATATTTTCTGAACAATCTTCATTTAGTAAGAAAATTACTCAACACTATAGCACGTTTACACTGGTCTAGCAAAGTGAATTGCTGGTGACTCAAGCCATTAGCCAATTTATACAGTACATTCGACATTTATCACTTGTGGTTCTTTAATATACATTGAAAAATCACAAATTGGCCGGATAAAAATAATTTTCCATTATTTGGAAATTAAATATTAATTTTGGCTGCGATTAGGATTAGACCCACATTACATTTTCAACAGTATCGGAAAACTGACTGTATTCAAAATCTGAAAACAAGCGAACAAAATTAGAAATGAAATTTTTTTAATTAAATCAGTTTTAACTGACTGACTATAGTGCTTAAATATGTAAAAAAATATAATTATGCATTAAGGTATAGAATTATTTATTATTCTAAAGAATGTTGGTCAAATTAGCCAGATCTATTTATAGAAATCAATCATGATATAGAAGGTCTCCATATAAATTTCATTTTTTACTATGACGACATGCCTAAGCTACCGGAGAAGTGAAATATCTGCATCTTTACGTAGAAATGCATTTATTTTTATTGTTTACTTGTATTTAAGGGTGGATTCACATTAAACGAGTAGATAAATTGCGTTTTTTAGGATTTTTTATTGGGGAAACTATTAGACAAATCATTTTAGAACTTTGGAGATAAATTTATTATACATTAAAGCAACTACATTCAAATTTTTATGTGATTACAATGAAAATTGTGGCTTTGGTGAGTCGCCTCCCAAAATTTCTAGGTTGCTGACTGACACAATTCCTTCTCTCCAGATCATCTAAAACAAAAAAATCTTTTTTTTTTTTTTTTACTTGTGAATGTAGGTATTGCATGAACTACGAGAATTTCGTTTTTCAAAAAATGGCACTGCGGCATATGAAAAAAAATACTTTTTTCTCTTCACATTTATGATAAAAAAAAAGTTTTGTCTGTATTTTATTTTCCGTAATTTATGAGAAAGACAGATGTGCCTAATTTTAGGGCAATCGGTTTTGAGATATCGCGTTGACATTAAGCCCGGTTGCCCTGAAATTTGGCACATTATCTACGCATATCTATCTCATAATCTACGGAAAATAAAATACATGCAAAACTTATTTTTTATCATAAATGTGAAGAGAAAAAAGTAATTTTTTTTCATGTCAGTGTCCTCATTATTTGAAAAAAGAAATTCTCCATAGTTCATGCAATATCTACCTATATTTACAAGAAGTAAAAAGAAAGTTGATTTTTTTGTTTTAGGTGATCTGGAGAGAAGGAATTGTGTCAGCCAGCAACCGAGAAATTTTAGGAGGCGCCTTTCTTCATGGGCCACAATTTTCATTATAACCACATAAAAATTTGAATTTAGTTGCTTTAATGTATAATAAATATATTTCCAAAGTTTGAAAATTATTTATCTAAGAGTTTTCCCAATAAAAATTACCAAAAAAAGCGATTTATCAGCTCGTTTAATATGAATTCCTACTTAAGGCCTTAAAGATCGTAAAAAGATTCTTGTTTATTTAAAATAACGAATGATTTTTAGGTTTAGCGAAACTTTGGCATTTAAAAAAAACCAATGTATTCGGGCAAATAAGACTCAACACACAATACTGATGATGGTATAATAAATACCTATACTGATGGCGAGTTCTATTGATACATTTTAAAAAATTACTTCTATGCAGAAACAGCAGGTTAACCAAATAACTGTTCATTTGCAACCTTCATGTTATTTTAAATAAATAGAAGTCCTTTTTATGGCCTTAAGTACAAGTAAACGATAAAAATTTTATTTTTAGAGTACTTGAAATGCAGATATTTAATTTCTCTGGCAGCTCAGACATATGTCGCCAAAGTAAAGAATGAAGCTTATATGAAGACCCTTGGTATATGTTTGGTTTGTATACATGGTCAGGCCAGCATTCATACAAAACTGCCAATGATTCTTTCACTTAAATTTACAAGATATTTTAAGACCATTTTCATATGAATTAGGTATATTGAATAAAAATGCCCAGTGACTGCACTAAGTTAACAGTAATTTATCGGTTACTATAATTGTATTGTAAATAATTGAGTCGTAGTTTCTGCAAATTTAACGAAATCATTGTAATATAAAACACATTTCAAACAATTCAAACAACAAAGTCTTAGTGTATTAAAAATATTTTTGTGTTGGAATTTGATAAAATAACTATAGAAGTTGGATCCATATCCTTGAATAAATTAAGAATAAATGTACGAGTTTCAGTTTACTTCACTTTCCCATGTTTTTTATTTCAGTGTGAATGGCTTGGTATATTTGTCAAATAAAATCCCACATGTTACCTCTATGTTCTCTTGGCATAATCAATTACACATTCCCGCTGAAACAAATACAGTTATTTTTTATTGTTTAAATACGTTTAAAACAAACATTTTGAGGTAAGTGTGGGTAAAGAAAATCTGGAAAACAGAAATGGTAGTTAAGATTTTGTTCTCTAGATTAAAAATGAAGGAGACCACCTTTTGCCATATAATGCAGTGGTTAAAAAATCATTTGCATAGGGTTTAAACGTCGCCTAAGTAATTGAAGAGATCGTATTTCCCTATTTTTCTAATTAATTTTAATAATCGGTAGAACAATTAGCAGATGATTTTTTAACAAGATAAGTATAAGCATGTGTTGACCTAAGAAGGGTTAATGAATTTTATCCCATTTAAAATGTTAGTATTTTATAGACCTAGTTAAGAATGAAATTGAAAGTTTCTATTTTTTTGTCATTAGATACCTTATTTTAGCGAATACCTGTAGCTTAGATTGTAAGGTAAAAATTCTTATTTTATAGGTTAGCTATCTATGAATGTAATTGTAAACAGTTTTTTTTCCCCAGCTTCTATGTACACAATGTGGCTTATTATTTATTTCTAGCTTTTCTATAATGCAATAAATTATTTTCAATTACCATTTAGTTGTTACTCGTTTTGTTTACTTACTGCATTAACGTTAAGGTTAATTATGTTGAATTATATAAAATTTAATAAAAAATGGGCTACTTATAATATGTGATTTTATTTGAAGATGCTGCAAGAATTTGCACTACATTTTGACACTTGAGTTTATTTCAAATAATTTGAAAAGTCGTCTAATTGCCCAGTTGTTAGTGGTTTTAAGGTGTCACTAAATGTTATATAGCTGATTTTTCAGAATAAGTAGAATAAGTTGGTGTAGAATACAATAAAAAAAAAATTTACAGCTATAAGGTGCCGGCGACCCCTAAAAAAATTGAATGTATTGGCCGAAATTTGGTTCTTGGCCAATGACATGACTTGACATTTTAAAGAAAACAAACAAAACATAATGCATATATGAAGTCGGAACATTTAGATTTTCTACATTGATACAATTTTTAAGATAGAAATCTGAAACTTTCACATATTACTCTTGACGAAATGTATAAAAAGATTAGACGAATGAAAGAAATCCCAAAAATTTATTTTTCAAAATTTCAAAATTTTGAGCTATAAGGTGCCGTTGAGAAAGTGATAAAATTTGATATGTAAAACTAACTTTAACCGCCTGTTACTTTGGCTTAAATCGCATTATTAGATTTCTGTGGGTGCGATTTTTAAAGTTTGAAATATGTACTTTAAGATGTTTTAAAAATTGAATTAACCATTAACCGAAAATAAGAACATTTTCTCCTTGCTCCAAAATTCGTCAAACGGGGTAAAATAAACAATATCTTTTATCACAAATATTATTTGGCCTACCTATCCATCGGATCTTCTTATACATTACTTCCAGAGTAATATGTGAAAGTTTTAGATTTTTATCTTTAAGATTGTAGAAATGGTAGATCTTTTACCGACTTCATCGGAAATCTCTTTATATTCCGACTTCATATATTTACTATTCCTACATACATTCATTTTTATATTTGAAAATGTGATAATCCAACAGCCACATGTTTCTCGTTTCATTGAAGCTTTGTGAAGCTCAATTTCATTAATTAGTTAAAAAAATACAACAGATTTAGTGTAGTGTGTCCGTGACCGCGCACGTTTCGCGAGCCGTACTTATGTGCCGCCACTTTCCATTCTCGTGCGTTAAAAAAAAATTAGAGCCTACATTTTTCAAAAAATTTCATATACGTTTTTGATGTGAAATATCCCCTCTATCGCCTAGTGCTATTAGTTTTTTGATACACTTTTTTTTATTTTTCGAGTTATTGGCCGAGAACTGAATTTCGGTCAATATGTTCGATTTTTTTAGGGATCGCCGGCACCTTACAGCTGTAAACTTTTTTTTTATCGTATTCTACACCAACAAAACTACTTATTCTGAAAAATTCAGCCATAAAACATTTAGTGACCAGTTTCTATCAATTTCTGTCTCTGACAACTGGGCTATAAGCTGTATCATATGCAGGATATGAATAAGACATCAAGTACATTTCTTATGTATCCATTACTTGAATAGTATGTAGTGACTGCTATAAAACCTGAATCTAGAAAAAAGTAAATAAGAAATAACGGAAATACTTTACACAGCAAGAAAATTCCGGAGGGGCGTGTTGGATCCTTTGGTGTGATGCTGGTTCTCAAATAGTTTCCACAAACATTAAAACTCTTGAACACAGCACTATCAAAATTTGACACGCATTTTGCCAACTACATTGGCATTATCGGATGATGATTAAAACTTTAGTTTCACCGCGTGTTGAAGTTTTGGTATTTATTCGAATTGCCTGGCTTAAGGCGGCCATTTCCTAGAAAGAGACATCCGATAGGGAAATATTTATTATTTTTGGCCATAACTTTTCTTTCTTGGTATGTATATTTAAAAAAAACTATAAAACTACCTAAGTTGAACCATAATAAGACTATTACTATTAATTTTCACTCAATAATTTCAGTGGTTTGGAAAATAGTTTAAAACTATGAAATAGGAAGATTAGCATAGTTTTTAAATTTAAATCTAACTATTTTGCAAATCACTGAAATTATTAATGGGATACATTTGAAAATATTAATTTTACAGTCGATAATCCCGGAATAATATCAGGTTTATATGACATGTTTGAATGCGAACCATTTGATTTTTTCACATTATGTACAACTGAAGACATAATAGTGTATATGGTAGAACAAACCAACATTTATGCTATTCAATCTGTACTCCCAAATCAACTAAACACACACACACAAAAAAACCATGCCCCCCACGAATTCCGAAGAAATGTTTCTTGGAATTCTACTATGGATGGGTTTATTAGGGGTGCCGACATTCCGAGACCTACTGGAGTAAAAAAATTTTGTACGAAAACAATATGTCTACCATTATAACAGAAAATCGGTTCGAACAACTAGTGAAAATGTGGCACTTTAGTAATAATGAGGACGCTATTTTACTAACTGACTGCCTTAGAAAAATATCTCCTCTCATTGAAAAACTACTACATCAGTTTCAAGCGGTAATTATTCCGGATCGTGACATTTGTATCGATGAATCATTAGTATCATTTCGTGGTCGTCTGAAATCCAGACAATATATAAAGAACAAACGCCACAAATTCGGCATAAAACTATAAACTATGTACCAAGGGAAGGTACACTTACAACATGCATGTTTATTGTGGGACCCATCAGGCGGAGGGTGAGTCTGCATGAGCTAATTTTGCAATGCAACTTATGGACAATTTTCTGGATGCTGGCAGAATCCTGTGCACTGATAACTACTACTACCAGTGTTACTCTTGCTTCAAAGTTGTTAGAGTGCAAAACTCACCTTATTGGGACTGTAGGTGCAAAGCGAAAATTCAATGCATAAGAAGTAGTTTCTAAAAAACTACGGAAAGAGATTGTTGCGCCGAAAAGTAATACTGGCATAGTCATGCTAAAATGATGGGATAAGAGGGATGTCTTGTTGTTGAGCACCTGTCATACCGACAAAATGGGAAAAATCTCTAACTCTCGTAGACAAGAAGTAGAAAAACTGCAAGTAATTATTGATTACAATAAATTAAAAGTGTATATTGACCTTTCTGACCAATTAAAATCATACTCTACTTGCCTCAGAAGAGGAAGTAAATAGTACCGGAAACTCGCAATAGAATTGATTTTTGGTTCTGCCTTGGTAAACGCTTTCATAAGATAATCCTAAACCCGAACATATATTGGCACTGACAGAGAGAAAAAGTGTAAGGTGCGTCATTTGTTATGCAAACACAAAAAATTTGGAAGGAAGGCTTGCAGCACAGAAATGTAGGCGTTCAAAATATGAATGTACAGCTTGTAAAAAACATTGTTTGGAATGCTTCTTTTCTTGCCATAACGTGCAAAAAATATAATAAGTTTTTTTGCTGAAGTTCCTATTATTATTTTGCTGTTACCTACTAAGAATGTTTTTATTTATTTTTTAAATAAAATGGTTTTACTCTATTCTATCTCGCTTTTATTCATAGAGTTGTTGAAATTAAAAGTGGTAACTTATGTGTTCCCGCTGCATTGCAGCAAGGCATAAATGTTATGCGATCTTTTGATATTTTTCTATCTGGTACAGATTTTTCCTGTTTATGAAACTAATTTGTCTTTGTCTGAAGATGGTGGAAGATGAATCAGCTGATCCTGAACTGCTTAAAAGTGTGTTTAATTGTTACAAAACTAAGAAATGTGCAATTACAGTGTGTTTAAACTGTGGTGGCATCTATCACAGACCCTGCTTACAAAGATTAAATAAAAACATTATTGTAATTAATGAGACATTATAATTAAGTGCTGTCAATCAAACCTCACTTCAGATGATGGCAATCAAAACAATTTGGAGGAGAATACTAATGTTAAAATTGAATTTGAAAAACTAAAAGTGGAAAATTTACTGCTCAAAAGACTTCTGGATGAATCAGAAGCTAAATATAAATTATTAATAAACAATAATAAATATTAGAAGAAAATAAAAAACTTTTGGAAGAAAAAATAGAAAGAATAAAGAAAAAAGTGGATGTGAATATAAAGTACCAAATAAAAACACTCCTGATAATAACCAAAACAAAAACAGCTATAGTTCAGTCACTAGGGAAAACAAACATATCTGAAAAAGAGGCAAATAGCCAAAATGTGGAAAATAATGATACGGCAGCAAAAAATACCTACGTCTGAACATGGAATGAATCTGAGGGATTTTGAGACCACCCAACTAAGTAAAATGAATGAGGTTATCAACCTATAGCAAAAGAAGACGACAATTTCAGAACTGTGTCATATCGCAAAAGAAATAAAAACTTAACAAGATACTTTGGGGAAAATGAAAACAATGATTTGCAATGGAAAGAAAGGCTTGGCTGTATCTATATAGAATCAAGCGGCATGTTACAACAGATAAAATTAAAAAACATATTACCGATCAACCAATATTTAAACAGGCTAATATCACTGTTAAGGAACTCCCAACTAGTGAACATCAGAATAAATGTTTTATGTTTGGTATTGACTGGGAATTAAAAGATGAGATTTATAATCCCTCTACGTGGCCTAAGGGTATGGCATTTAAGAGGTCTCTAACTTTAAAAAGTACCATAATTATGAAAGTAATTCCCCAGAGGATTTTTAAATCGAGACCTACCTAGTAAAAATGAATGTCTACCTAAGGTTTCCTCCAAAAAAATGGAATTCCCTAAACACGCTTTTAAAATCCTACATCATAATGTGTGCTGGTTAGGTAACAGTACAGATCTACTTGAAGCCTTGGATATTCAGATATTCTGCATTTCCGAACACTGGCAATGCCAGGAACAATTAGATGTAATTAACATTAAGAATTTCTGGGAGGCAAAAGTATAGAAACTGCTCTCTTTGAACTTACAAATTATATGTATTCGGCATTAGAGGAGGATTGCATTACTTATGGTATTTTCCTGGATTTGTCTAGAGCTTTTGACTTTATATTGATCACACCATATTACTCACTAAATTATTCCATTATGGTATAAGAGATACAGCTCTAAAGTGGTTTAAGTCTTATCTATCGGATAGAAAACACGCAGTAAAAATGCTTGATATCAATAATGGTAATTATGTAAGTTCAGAAGCGCTGAATGTAACCAGGGGAGTCCCACAGGGGAGTACATTAGGACCATTATTCTTCTTGATATTCATTAATGATATTCACACACTTAGTAGTGAAAAAATCTCCCTAAGCAACTATGCAGATGACACGAATATAATCATAAAAAATCATGAATCCATTATTGACTTAGTTACTGATGGTACACGCATTATGCAGGATATGGAAACCTGGTGCAATGAAAACGAACAAATATTAAATCAGAATAAGACTATAATGCGGTATTTTACAAAACTTCTCATAAAATTGTTTTCTCAAAGCATATGAAATGCCTAGGTATATACTTAGACGAAACATTACGCTATACTGAACATGTCCAATATATAAATTCAAAATTAAGTCGAACCTGCTATGGATTGAGAATACTTGCCAAGTACGCTAATGACAATATAGCCAGAACATTTTATTTGAATTTTTATTCACATATTCGTTATGGGATAATTCTATGGGGTGATAGCTAGTACCAATAGCAATAGCACATTTAAAATTCAAAAAAGAGCAGTTCGTATACTAAGAAAATTGCCGCTTAGAGAGTCTTGCCGAGGACATTTTAGGAACCTTGGCTTTTTAACCCATATATGAATGTATTAAATTTCTATATAACAATAGAGACAGTTTTCAAATACACCTAATGAACCCGATGTATAACACTAGACATGGTGAAGGTACACCTATCCTAACCATAGGCTCTCACTTACCGAAAGTAGCCCATTATATGCCTGTATAAAACTTTACAACCATCTTCCAAATGATATAAAAGTCGACGAACCATTTAATGAAATAAAAAAACCCCTTTTATCATTACTTTATGAATTGGAACCCTACAGTTAATGAGTTCTTAAATAATAGGATTGAATAGCAATATTGGTGCAGTCTCCTTATTTGTTTCTTTTTTTATTTTTTATTTTATTATTATTGCAATAAGTATTTTAAACTACAAATAGTAAGTGTTAATTGTAATAACTATATAGTATTTTGAAGATTTTTTCTTTTATTGCGATATTTTAACTTGTATACAGTACCTATAAGTAATTAGTAAAATAAAAGTACATGATATTTTTTCTTCATTCTGTTGACTGGCTTATACAACTGTAACTGTAATGTCTGTATTAAGTGCAATAAATTATTATTATTATTACAGAGGTAAAATTATTAAAGTGTCCGGTGAATAGAAGGATCCGAACTACGGGGGTGTTTGGATTACCGAGGCTCTACTGTATTCGTTTATTGCTCGAAGTTGAAGTGTTTTTTATGACTAGCCTAACCTGACCTAACTAATGTCAACCAAGGTTTGTGGTTGACCACAGAAGGGGTAAAAACTTGATAAGGCCCTTCCAAAGGTTTACCACATGCTTGGGTTTACACTAGTTAGGTCAGGTTAAGCTAGTCATAAAAAACACTACACCTTCAAGCAATAAACGAGTAATATTTGGCCCATCGGATTTGTGTTCAACGTTAAAAAATACGTAAGAAAACACACCTCGCACTTCTTTTTTCAATAAAAGAGTTTTTGCCCTTTTTTCCCTTTATTGCCTTTTGGACGGAATAGCCGCGGTCTTTTTTGAGGACGCATTCATAATGATCGCCCAAAAATAATAGGAAATGGTGCTTTTTATTAAGTTTTGTAAACACATTTTACGTTGAAATTCGGGAAGAAAACGTATTTTGACGATAAAGTCTGGGATTTACTCGAAATCTGCGTAAGTAGTAGAAAATTTTTCAAATTGAAAATTCGGATTCAGCACACAAAAATACTTAAGGAATGATAGGTTTAGTCCTTGGAGCAGAAAATTTTGTTTTTTTGTAGACGAGTGTTAGAGTTGACAGAATAGTTTGTAAAATGCAACATGAATGTAGTCGACATGGTGAAGGATTCAAGATATTAAATATCTTGATTTGTTAGCCTGGAGAGTCTTAATTTATTGGAATGAAACAATCATTAGTTTCAGAATTAGTACATAAAAGGTATTTTTATATATTGAATGTGTAATTCTTGGAAGGACATGAGTTTTAAATCCTAGTTCAAACGGTAGCATTAGAATGAATGTTGTATAGAAATTAAAGATACATTCAGGTTAACCAAAAAGAGAATAATAATACAGTACATTTTTGCGACAAGTATTATAATCGATTTGAGAAAGTATAACATGAATTTATGTTGAACTTAGACGTAAACAAGTAGGGGAAATCTATTTTATTTCATAAGATTAATCAATTTAGATATCAAAAATATACATCAGATTGTCATATACACCCATATGCTGAGATAATTTTTTAATGGCTTGTGTAAAGTCTGGTGGTACCTCGAAATTTTTCCATACTGGATAATTTTCATCAACATCTTCTGGAGGATTCTTATTGGTTTCTTTTAAAAGTTGTAACAATTCTTGCTTAATTAAGGGATTCACACCAAATCTGTAGCATGTTCCTTGGTTAGTTTTTTCAGCAATATTCTTGGTTTTTCGAGCTTTAAATTTCTTTTTCATTGTCTCAAAATTTGATGAAAACAAAAATAAATGCTGTCAAAATTTTGACTGAATGAGCATAGATAGATCACTTGATTCTTACTACGATAAATAAGTATTTTGAAAAAAAAAACCTCATTATTATAGTGCAATAATTTGAGGAAATTTGTTCTCTGCCTAAGAAGGCCAAGAAACACAAATGGATTTGTTTTTTCTGTGAAGAAAATGGGATCAAACATACTACCGGCGAGGTAGAAAAACCGGTCAAACTCAATGCATTGACGCAATCTCCGAGTAGATCTGACGACACCAACATTCAAATTTCTAGTCTTTTAAACAATGAACATATTCAATTTAAGGATGTTATTCTGTGTGTCTTGCAATTACATGATGCAATTGTGACCCAAAATAATACAATGCAACTAGTGTCGACTGAGATTAAGAATAAACAAGCAAATAAAGATGTAGTTATTGAAAAGTTAGAGAATGCTATAGTCGAACTTCAGAACGAAATTCGTATCCTTAAAATGGCCCCAAATACCCAGGGTCAAACTGAAAATGTGAACAATATCTGTTTTTAATGAATACCAGGACCGCATTGATAGGAAAAACAATATTATGATGTATAATGTTAAGGAGAGTTCTTCCGATGACTACAAAATAAGAATCGACCATGACATTGAGCAAGGTAAAAATGTCCTTACTAAAGTAGGAGTTGTGTCTGTGACATTCAAAGCAATTAGAGTTGGGAAAGCTGGTGAAAAGCCACGTCCAATAAAAATTATATTTACTGACCCTAACCTGGCATCCTTATGCTTGAAAAATAAGAGGAAACTAGCTGATTCTGACATACGCTTTAGCGCCGATCTTACTCCTATGCAAAGGGACCATCTTAAAAATATTCAAAAAGAACTAAATGACAGAATATCCAAGGGTGAAACTAATATCACTATTCGGTACATTCGTGGCACTCCTCAAATTTGCCCTGATAGAGCAAGTAACAATTAATGGAGATCGGTCAAAAAACTAAGATCGCTTAATTGTTATTATCAAAACGTTGGTGGGATTCGCACTAAAATATCTGATCTCAAACATGCAATTAGCATTAGTGACTTAGACATCATCTTAACAAAAACTTGGTTAACAAAGGACTTTTCAAAACTTTATTAATGTTTATAGACATGATCGAAACTCTGTTATTACTAATAAACAACGTGGTGGCGGTGGCGTACTTATAGCAGTGCGTCAGCACCTATCCACTAAAGTAGTCAGGAGTGAGTGTGATACTGTGTGAACTTAAACAGCTGATTATTAGGAAAAAAGAGGCACACAAACGTTTTAGAGGAACTGGCAATATTGCCGATAACAATGTCTTCTCAGATTTGCGTTCTAGGTGTAAGGTGGTAAGAATTGAATGTTATGATAGATAGATTCAACATACTGAATCAGACATAAAAACTAATTCAAAATCCTTCTGGAAGCATATTAATAATATCAGGAAGTCATGGTTACCCTAACCAAATGTTTTACCTTGATAAGACCAGCTCTAACAGTAACGAAAATGTTAATCTATTCGCTGAATATTTTTCAACTGTTCATTCTAATGAAACATATGATATACCAGTTTTTGATTATAAGAGGTGTGTTGATATCACCTCCATCAATTTTACTGTAGTGGATGTTTCAATAGTATTTCATCGTTGTTACTATATTATAAACTATATCCTTTGGACCGGATGGTGTGTCCCCCATTTTTATTGAAAGCCTGCGTTTGCACCATTGCAAACCCCACTCACCTTTTATTTGAACTATCTTTAAGGTCTAGTACCTTTCCCAATTACTGGAAAAATAGTTACATTGTTCCTATCGGGTAATAATGAAGACATCCAAAATTACAGAGCTATTTGTACTCAATCAGCTTTACCCAAGTTGCTTGATAAACTAGTTACTGTTCAACTGTCGCAGCATGTAGCCGAGTAATCCTAGAAGAACAGCATGGCCTTTGTACTGGGCGTTCGACTTCCACCACCCTACTAACCTACCAAAACCATCTGATTAATGCCTTTGAAAATAAAGTTCAAGTTGACAGAATCTATACAGTTTTCTCGAAGGCGTTTGACCGGGTAAACCATCAACTATTGATAAGAAAGCTCTGCGCATTGGGCATCGGTGAAATAGTGGTAAATTGGATCAATCTCTCTGACCGACTTCAATGGGTTCGAATAAACAACTACTTGTCACATGAATTCGCAGTAACTTCCGGTGTACCTCAGGGTTCTCACTGTGGACCACTTTTCTTTAACTTATTTGTTAACGATATTGACCAGTTTATTCCAATTATTTAATGTTTGTGGATGACCTAAAAATCTTTCGTGTTGTAAAAAACGACACTGATGCCTTGCTCTTACAAAATGATATTGATGGTTTGTTGACATAATCTTCCATTAATGGTTTGAAATTTGCATAAGAGAGCAGGTTCGTTGCAAATGTGCCAGCTAGTACATCGCAAATTATTGAGAGAATCAGTGTTTCATACGGAATTTTATCTTGTTTCTAAATAAAAAAAAAGATGCCAAAATTTCCTGCCCCTTAACATTTGGTGCCCTAGGCTGAAGCCTACATTGCCTACTGGTAAATATGTCACTGAGTAAGCCTAAGAAATATCACAATTGTCATCATATATGTTTGACATGAAATACAGTGAAGTTCTGATGCAGTTGACGTACTGGCAGGATTACGTAGTTCATATGTTACAAATCTTAAGAGATAATTTATAATGGAGGATCCCGTATAACCAAGTAATATAGGTTTCCGTGGACCATATAGATTAGTATATAATCTATAAAGATTTTTCGATATATAGCGTAATTATAGTACAACTAAATATTTCCTCTAGAGATATATTCTCTATTTAATCTATACAGCGACTATAAAGCATTATCTGTATATATTTTCCCTGTGTATAGAATATATCATTTACATTTATAGCAGATTTAAAGTATCGTTATATTATCCATAACTCATTAATATATGTCCCGTAAAGTTCTTCGATAAAAATATTACTTACTTTTTATTGGGTATTTTGCCACTGAAAAATATTTAAAAATTTTTAATGAAAAAACCTCTGCGCCAAACGGATCAGAGGTTTTTTCATTAAATATTTTTCAGTGGCAAAATACCCAATAAAAAGTAAGAAAATCTGAATATGCCACAAATAAACAATTACAAAAAATATTACTGTTATGGAAAATGTATTACAACTTTATTATGCCATCTATAGATATTCTATACTAAATAGGTATTGAGTCTATTCATAATCGATACTGATATTTCCTCATTTATCGCACATCGTGAGTAACATTAAATTATAGGCGAGATAATAACGAAACTGTATAGATTCTGTTCCGTTTTCTACATAGATTCTATATTAAAACTTGCATTAGCAGCATAGAACTGACGCGCGTGACTGTTAAATGTGAGGTTATGCGTTCTACGATTTGCTATTACTACGTGCAAAGTAGTGAGTAGAAGAAAATAATATATGCATTATCCATATGACGAACGGTTACAGCTTTAGGTGTTTTGAGTAGGTAATGTTCTTGCATCCAATGGTAGTTCAACACGATTCCCGTCCTAGACCAACATTCGTAATAGTTTAGAAATATGGGTTAATTCAATATTCCCGTTTATTGCCCATTCACGTAATTTTCGAAAAACGATTTCTGAGTCAGTACCTGCTCATCAAACTTCTTCAATGTTATGATCGGACGATGATCCACATTAATAAATTGCAACAAGGATATAAGTTTGACCGAGAGCATATTTTAGTGGTGAAAAATTTTTCAAAAATGTTGGTGAAAAAAATTTTCAAATTTTTTTTTCTGAAATAGGTTTAGCGTGCCATGAAACGTGGAAATTTTAAATATGAGCAAAAAATGTTTTCTCCTTATTCCGTTTAGACGGTCCACCATATTTTCCAGTGAAAGTTCTTCCATTTCTTCGCTGACAGTAGGGTCAACTACCTACCAAATTTGACTGCTCTCCGTCAAGTAGTTTTTTTAGTTAATGCACCAACAGACAGACAGACAGACTGACGGAATTGAAAAACCTATATTTTCGTAATCTACGTGATCTGAAACGTCAGAATCCGAAAAAATCTCGGAGGGTGATTTTTTCTCGAATACAATACTTCCCTTCAGTATGCGAGGGAAGTAAAATATAAACTTACAAAAGCAATGAATGGTGTAAATCACTTTGGACCAACATTTTTTAAGAAATTACCTGATGAAATCAAACGGATAGATTTGAAAACATTTAAGTATAAAGTGAAACAAATTATATTAAAAAAATCGGCAGCTACTGGAAGCAGCTGGAACCTCCCCTCCCGGTTGAAATTAGTGATGGGCTGCTAAACAGCAGTCTGCTACTTTTTAACTGTAATTTGATTCGTAGCAGTAGCAAATGCTACCAGCTCTGATAGTCAATTCAAATCTGCCGTCATGGCATGCTTTTAAATCAAATATATTATTGTAATATGACCCACCTATATTTATCTAATTTACGACGTCGTATGTGTTCACCGCCAAAACAGCAATATAATTATTTATATTTCATTTAAAACTAGTGACCAATCCTCAAACTCTGAATAATTATAAACACCTAACATATGATGATATTTAATCATGTAACATTTTCCGCAATTATTAATAAAGTTTATAATGAAAGAAGAAAAAAAACCGCACTGTGTTGGGATCGAACAGTCAATCTCTTGATTTGTAAGTCGATGCTTTAGCCCACTCGACCACTGAAAACTTACGACATAGTTTTATATATGTTGATAGTATAGATATATTGAATTCTGTTTGTTCTCTATACAATAATTTGTATAAAAAAATTTAGGTATATAAAAAAAGTGTAAGTGTGATATAGGTTGAAATCAGAATTTTAACTGCTTTCCAATGGTTAGATTACAAATTGTAAGTAATAATAAAATAAACAAGTTGTTGTGCCAAAATGGCACTAAACGTTATCCGATCTCAACCAAAACCTTTTCAAATCTTCTAGAGCACTAAAGAAACCCTCATGCAAAGTTTCATCCAAATCCGTCCAGTAGTTTCGCTCGTGTTAACACACACACAGACATTTTTCAAAAACCAATTTTTTGGATTCCTGGGACCTCAAAACTTAAAGATTTGATGTTATCTCAATTTTCGATTTTGGACCAATTTTAGTAACCTCCCACAATTTTATTGTGATATTTTAATATTTTAAAGTTTTGAAAATTTTTCCTTTTCTGTAAATGTTATTTTTAAATACCTGTTTTAATGTAATGTAGGTAATTTTTAAATACTTATGTGATTTGACGAGTGTACACAATTTGAATATTGAATTTTGAATAAACTATCTATTTATCTACTGTATTGCATAAATCTTTTGTTACTTAAATTTTCTTCGGAAACGTCATTGTCTGTAGAATAATCAGCAGTCATATTACATTATTTGTTTCTTGTGTATCCTGGACCAGTATTTATATAAAACAAATTTATTGAGTATAGGTAAGTATATTAAATAATCTATACAGTCTATTGTAATCCTACTTCTAAATGTCTTAAGTCGACGAGTTTCATATCCTCTAGCCGTGTCAGTTCGCACTTCCGCCCAACGATAACAAGTTATCTTTTTAGTATTTGGCATTTCATTATATTTTATTATAGTTACAATGCTTATCTCTACGTAAATTATAAATATGTATAGACAATAAGCGAGAGTTCAACACAAGGCCAGGTGGCGCAGATAGTAAAGCCACCAACCGCACTAGTGCACTGAAATTGTAGATCTCCGTCGTAGATTCGCATCCCACCAGGATACCATTATGCATTCAACAAGGTAATTATATATTTTCTAAAGGTTTCCTTAAGTTTATCAGTACAGTAAAAATTATATAGTATATGCCATAAATTCCCAAAAAACACATACAGAACAAATAATTTTTTATTTAATTATTATTTTATTTGCAACATGGGCTTAAATACACTAAAGGTATATTGACGTATATCTAACTAATAATCTATGCGTTGTGATAGCGATTCAATAAATTCCAACTTTATTCTATCTATACCTAGAATGTAATCAAACCCGTATCGCCGTTGTACCAACAGAATATAGGCTGCCTTTGTCGAGTAAAGACTTTCATACAGACTCGATACAGGTTATATACAGTTTGGTTATATGGGGAACTTGGGAAAAGATTGAAATAAAAGAACAAATTAATATAGGTAGTTTTGTATTAAATATTTTTATCCAAATATTGATACCAATATGCCTCAACAATAATCACATATTAACCTTAACATAAAATAGACTATACAATTTTATATAATATTATACTCTTATGTAATATTTGGCATATATGTTTCATATTAAAATTTATAGAGCTGATATTTTGTGTACCATAGGACTTTGTCAGATTTTTGTACCTACTAAAAATATTATCGGAAAAAGTAAAATGCACACAAACCCTTTTTCATATTTTTTAAGACAATATCAAAAAGCTATTGGCAGTATGGCCCAAGGTTTTAAGTCTGTATGAAAACGTTTTAATAAATAATTTAGTTCGATAGCAGTTTTCTATCATAAGTAAACTGTAAATTGTTAGTCTGCTTTTAAATGACCCAAACAATTTTATCGAATTGTTTCTTAAAATTTCAAAATTCAAAGAACAGTATGTTTTGTTTGCACCGAAAACGTGATACTGTGAACGATGGAGAGGGAGAGAACGTTCCCAACAACAATTTCGTTAAATGTAGAGGGGGTGTTTACAAACTAACGTGGGACCCAAGCACTCATCTATTTTTACTGAGAAAATTCATTTCATCCAGCTAAATCAGATGAGCCATGCTTTAATGTTTATATAATATATAACACTTCATACAAGTAGATATGTTACTAGGCCACCGTTGCTTATGGACATGATGGTCAACTATTAACACGTCGAGCCCCGGGTGGCTTCTAAGCAATGCCTCGGTACCACACACTTCAAGGTCCGCGAGGTACCAACGTAATGCCACACAGCTTAGATGGTGTTGGGACCGCGTGAGATTAACGTGATGCCTCTTAGCAACGAAATCTAAATGGGAATAGAAAGAGTGCGGTCCAACAAGACAACACTGTTAGTTGTGGGTTAGGAATAGCTACATTTATGTAAAATATATTAGATTGTAAATTTGTGAAACTTAAAAATATGACACAATTGTAAAAAAAAAAAATGATTATATTTCTCAAACAATAGACAGTTTTCATACATTTCAGTTTATAGGGGTAGCCTTATGTTGTTCAAAAAAACAAGATATGCAATAATTATGTTTACAAATATTACACTGGTATTTGGATCTAGACAACTTGTTTTGGGCTTCTTTTCTACCATACTGTTTCTTTATTTTCGCATATCACACCATACACCTATTTTTCTTTGTTTCTGTCAAAATATGAGGTTCGGGATCATGATTATCGAGTTGCAACGGGAATACACCGGATTGTTATGAGGTAATACATTGATACCACGCTGCCAACAAGAAACAATTTCCTCTTTCAGTCCGCGAGGCATCTTCCCTCAAAAACAGCAAAAAAAAAGGATTTTTTTCGAAATTTAAAAACACAGAAATAAGGACTGTTACAAATATTAACATTTAATAAGAAAATCAAGATCCAGTCTGAACGAACAAAAAAAATTTTTATACAGCGGGCCTCAACGTGTTAATGGTATAGCTAGCAGTAGAGTACTACCAGAATGGTGCCATGAAATGGCATGTTCAATGAGTTATATTAAACGGTCAGCCGTTCACTCACAGCTCACTAGTGATTCTCATTTTGAACAACTTGCATCTGAATGACCCATCACTAGCTAAAAAATCTTAAAAATGACTTTGCATAATGAATATAGAGTGTGTTTCACTTAAGAGTGTAACATAGTAATAATTCTTTTGTTTTTTGTCCGGCTTGAATCACACTGATCTTAAAAGGTAGAGGTCACAAAGGTCTATTTAGGACCACAAAATCACTTTCCATCTTTAAATTCAAGGCCATCTATGATACTAACTGTATGAAAAAAATCAAAAAATCATAGAAGACATTTTTTAATGAAAAAATTTTGTTATCAAAACTTGTTCGAAATCATTCAAAAACCCTGAATCCGAAGTTTAGTTATATTTCGAAAAGTTATGAACAATAACAGAAAGCGAATTAATGCATTGCTGATGGAGGTTTGATAGAATATAATATTTAATTCTTTTGGTTGTATTCATTATTCATTTGTGTAAATTCTTTCAAAAAAATAAATTTAGAAATAATTTCCATTTAAGGAGGTTGAGGCGTTAGACGAAATTAATGAAAAAAATCTGAAATAAAGTTTTTTTTAAGAGATTTTTATATGATACAATTTTCTGTAAAAAATATAAAGTCATTAGGAAACTAAAAGTTAAAAACTTTAAAAAACTTTTACATGTAGTATGTCAACCCAGCATGCAAACAGTATATTTTAACACAAATAATTAAATAAAACATACTACCATGTTTTCTACCACATAGTGGTAGAAAACATAGTTTTATTTAGTTATTTGTGTAAAATGATTAACTACTACAGAGCAACGGTTCCTTTAATAAATTTTTTGGTACATTTCAATTTATAGCAAATAACCAAATAATGTCAGCAGTTCTGAAAACTAACTATGTAAAGCACTGATGTCTTACGCATATTTTATAATTGTTTCCAATTCAATTAGGAGACTTTTAATAAATAAAAAAAAAAAATTAAACATTTGTAAACTGTCAAATTTCTTTTTTTGTTAATGATTTTTAACTGATTTTTCAATTATTTAATTTAAATTTTTACTGCTTCTCATTTTAAAAAAATTATTTACTGAAACAAATTTGTAAAATATTTACATATATTTTTTTTTTTTTAAATAAGTTTGGACAAAACATCCAAAAGTTAGTTCATTAAGTAAAATAATTAAATCTACTAATAAAAAATGATTTATTTATGCCTTTATGACAATAACTATTGGTATCATGGACTTATAACCTTTTGTAATAATTTATTATGGAAAAGTTCCGATTTAGAATTCGACTTACTTTTGGTTGTGACTGAAACGCCTCAACCTCCTTAAATGCCTCAAAAGGATTTTTTTCATCAATACCTCATTTTTTTTTTGAATTTAACCAAACTTCGAATTCAGGGTTTTTGAATAATGTCGAATAAGTTTTGTAAACATTTTTTAATTAATAAATGCCTTCTATGATTTTTATCATACAATTTAGTATCATAAATGGCCTTTAAAGATCAGTTTGATACAAATTAGACAAAATATAAAAGAATTATTACACTCTTAAGTGAGACACACTGTATATCCACGAATGCGAGGCACCACAAACAGGGCCATAGAGATAAAATACGGGCCCGGGGGAAAGAGGAGGTCGAACATTGTAGGCCCCTTATTTTTGAAATGTGCCTCTACACATAAGTCCCCACCCCTCTCGTTAGGCCTGACTGCAAGAAGTACTGCATTGCAATTTTTTATTGCAAAATTGTAATAAGTAGTTTCTATCATTTCATTCTCTAGTTTTCAAAGAAGTTTTAAAATATTTGAAAATTTATATTAATAAGAATCTTCCACTGGGTTTAAATAGTCATAGTTAAATAATTCACAGGACAAATTCCACTGGTAAATCAATAGTTTGATTTTAAACAATTAACAAGTCTTAAAACTGTTTTGAAAATATTGTCATCCACTTTGTTGAATGGAATGAATGATTATTTGCTTTCTGCTTTAATGTAACTGAATCATTTAAGAGCTTACAATATACAGTTCTTGCTACGTGTAATACAAATGCAGTATTCTCAGTTTAAATAATTTTTCTGACAGCCTAAAACCCAAGAACTAAATCGTATATTTATTTAGGGTTTGCCTTACTCCCTTTAGTTTTCCTTACGATCAAATATATACAAAGTGAGAATAAAATTGCTAAAACATTAAAAAGCATACTTGGTATACAGGATTGTTCATTTTAAGTACCTGATTCGATTTCTTTGCTTGATTTTCCCCCTAAAACTGTCTTTATGTATTTATAACTGACTTCAAAGAAAAAAACAATACAATTAAAAATTCGATTATTCAAGGGCCACTTAAAATAATCATTACGTACTTGAAAGTACTGGCCACTGATTCAATTCAAATTATACACATTATCTATGCATATTTAACCAAATATTATTAAGCAAAAAACACCATGAATGTGCTCTATAGATTTTAAAATATATACAAAAATTACAAAACATTGGAGTTCTTGAATAAACACAATGATTATTTTATGCTTAAAATTTTAACACACAATTTTTTATCGATTAATATTAGTGTCAAATGTAAAACTAAAAATGAGGCACTTTAATCAATTTTTTCTATATTTCTTTTTTATGTCTAATCTGCACAAAACCCTGTTCAACACGAACACAGCTCAGAAGCGTAATAAGATGTAGAAATGGGTAAGGCGAGGTACTTTTTTTAAATTAAATTATTACAAATCTTTGGCATTTGGTGGGAATGATAAAAAAAAGGAATCTTCATTTTTTTTTTAAAATTACCACAAGCTTCTCATTAAAGTACATTTTTTAAAACTAACTGTGTTCATATTAAAATTTTTGTAAATTTATTGTAAATTCTGAAAAATTAAGAAATTTTTCCTTAATCTTCAAGAATAGCATAAACATATTTTTTTAACACAGAACAAAATATTTATAATTTTCTTACTTCTTATTGGGTATTTTGCCACTGAAAAATATTTAAAAATTTTTAATGAAAAAACCTCTGCACCAAACGGATCAGACAGAGGTTTTGTTGATAGTTACTGAACATTGACAGTAGAGAGAATATACTACCACGACCTGAGGTATTTAGGTCAATGGCAGTAATTCCATATATATACATAGTTTATTGGATAAGTTACGAAAAATTGGGAATAGGTTTTCCGTACGAACGGTTTTTCAAACGGGCTCCACGCTAAGATCGCTTTTATCAAAAACCAAATCTAAATATTGTTCAAAATTCAAAAGTGTTCCGTGTGAGTGCGGAAAACATTACGTAGGTGAATCATCTAGACCTTTCAACGTGAGGCTTGATGAACATAGAAATTATGCTAGAAGGGGAGAATTCGAAAAATCCAAAATTTGTGAACACACGTGAGATAATAATCACAGGATTAAATGGGACTCGGCGAAGATTTTGGAAAAAGAGAGCAACAGAACTAAAAGAAAACTTAAAGAATCCGCGATTATTTTATTAAACGCGGATAGATGCGTATTCAATAGATTTTTGTACTAGTTGGTTGCCCATCCTTAGAGATAAAGTAATGTTTCATGTGACTATGGAATTACAAAAACAAAGAACTGTCATGTTTGACGGCCAAAAAGTTTTGAGAACGGAAGTAAATTCTCTTCCGAAACGTTAACTGCCTATAGCATTCATTTTCATTTTTTAGTTTATAACATTCTTCTAGTTTATATATTTTTAGGTGTGAGGCTTTTTGAAATAGTCAAGTATTCAAGAACCAACCTCTGTCTGATCCGTTTGGCACAGAGGTTTTTTTCATTACAAATTTTTAAATATTTTTCAGTGGCAAAATTCCCAATAAGTAAGAAAATCTGAATATGCCACAAATAAACAATTACAGACAAAATATTTATAAATTATTATAATTTTATTAGCCACATCAACTGGAGAGAGAATGATATAGAATATTTAATAAGTATTAGGAAATACCTGATAGAAAGAGTTGAAGAGAACACCCTTCAAAATGTTGAGTTGATGTCATCAAGGAACTAACAGCAAAGAGTTTTGGTTGCATAACAGGCAACTGTGACAGATGGCGACAGGCCGTCAGACGTGCTATACAGCAAATGGACGCCAACTAGGATAACTCATGGATCACAAAATGTGAATTGTGAATAAGATGATAATTATAGTATCAAAACTTTATTAACATTGAAATGAATTTTTGCATTTTCAGTGATAAGTATTCAAAAGTGAAAAAACGAATAATTTTGCAGGAATACTCATTTGCTATTCCTCTGTTCATCTGTGTGTCGGTTTATCTCCGAAACTATTATAGTAAAAAATATATTTTACTTGTAGTTAGAGTTTAGTGTTCCATAGGCAGTTCAAGAGTTGACAGTCCAAAATATTTATGCACTTTTGTGTGTTAAAATGTATAACTTTAAAAAAATTTGATCTAGGCAAATGAGGTAAATATCGCCTCTCCGGAAGAAAAGTGACACAACTCATAGTTTTGCAGAAAAGATAATTTAAAATAGTTATCATTTTAAAAGCATTGCTGAATAAGCTGTAATGAGAGAGATATACAGTGTATTCATGGAAGGCTGAGAGTAATAAATATGCGTGATTGCATCGTGATCGCGACGTGTTCCATCCTCATTGGTTGCATTCTTCAGGAGATTGCCAACGTTTTTCTCGACTTCAGTTGTATGTAATTTGCGTAAGAGTGTATTTACATTGTTCGAAAATTTGAATTCTTATAAGTCATAAACAGTTTAGTGAATCCACTTGAAGTTTATGGTAGTGTATTATCAAGTTTAAAAGAACAATAGCCTACATTTTCATTAATATTCAATCGTTCTAAAATCGATCAGGAAATTTCTTGTATTTTTAATAATTTTACGCATGAACGGATCTGGTGAACTAAGCACACGTGAACAGTGCGTGACAGCTCTCAGAGCTCGGTGAATATACTTTAACTGTTAGTTTTTTTTTTTAAATCGCTGCTATTAAAGCAAATCTATTGATTTAATGTAGTGCATTCAGTTCAGACACACGACTCGACTAAACTTATGACATTATTATACTCTTCGCAAATACAAAACGAAGAGTATATTGCATTCGATCGGCACATTTCTAAAGCCGGTAATATTGCTCGTAGAAAAAAAATTTCATATCACTGTGTTGGTAATCGAATTCTGAACAACTTTCAAAATGTCTGTCTGTCTGTCCGTCACGTTTCTTGTAAGCACGATAACTTGAGAACGAAAAGTTCGATTATATTGAAATTTGAGCAGTAAGTTAATGTTAGTTAGAGGAAGAACCCTATGCTTTTGAACAATATCAATCAATAAATAAAAAAGTTATTAAGTAATTATTTAAATTAAAAAAAAAGAAATTGTATGTTTTGTAATTAAACAAAAAATGTCTAAAACCAATATTATTTACAAAAAAAACTGCAAAGGGTATCCTACAGAATGTGCAACAATTATATAAAAAGTGAAGGAAATCGGCAAAAAGTATAATGGTTAGCTTGCTCAAGATTGAAAGCACTATAATCGTGATGGGGGAACAACGACGCACGTAAGTGGCGAAGTTGAGGCATTTTATTTATGACCTCTTCTTAGGGATATCCCTATCATATTTGTGAACTTCTTGTGCAAGAAAGCTAAAACATACAAATTTTGAGTTGTGTCACTTTTTTTCCGGAGCAACGATATGTACTTTTCACAACCGTCATTGTACTCAAGCATAACACATGACGGAAGCAATAGAGAAGGCTTTGAAATACTTTCAGGGGTTCCTCTTTAATATTGTGCTAAATCGCATTCTATCCGGAATGAGCAGCAACGCACAAGGGATTTGTTTTACCTCCTACTCTGGTAATCAAGAATAGGTAGATGATGTGTGTCTCATGGGCCATACTTTTCAAAAAACCAAAACTCAGTTGCAGATACTTTCTGAGGAAGCCAACAAGATTGACCTAAAAATCAATAAAAAAATTAAATCAATCAGAATTAACACAAGAAATAATGGCCCATTTCATCTGAATTTCGCACAAATAAAAGATATTGATGAGTTTATCTATCTTGGCAGTATCATTACCAAGAGTGAAGGTGCAGAAACTGACATTTATTTGTAGCCGAATGCGAAAAGAGCAACAAGCCTTTACTGTCTTTAGTTCACTTGGCCCAGTGTTGAGTTCTAGACAGTACACAAACAAAATTACGAATTTTCCAACCTAACATCAAATTAGTTGTTATATGGGTACAAAACTTGGAAAGTCACAACGGTACTATTGCAGAAGCTGCAAGTCTTCATCAATAAATGCTCATGGAGGACACTTCACATATTCTGGCCAGATTGCATCAGAAACGGCGATCTTCTCCATCTACCAAGGCAGAAAAAAATAAAAAGTAGAAAATGGAGTTGGATAGGGTATACACCATGCAAACCCAACAGCATTACCAAATCTGCTCAGGGATGGAACTCACAGAGATCGAGAAAGGTAGGAAAACTCATTCAGACATAGAGAAGAATAGTGATGGATGAAGTGGAAGGTCCGGGATTGACATGTACGAGGCCAAGGCCCTAGCACCGAATAGAACTTGTTGGTGTGTTTTTACTGCAGTCCTATGCTCCGCATAGGAGTTAAAGGACTTTTAAAAAAGTGAAGTAAGGATCCCAATTTTTTCTTAACACATTAATTAAAAATGTTAATTTTCACTATGCTCTCCCTATTATTTCGAAAGTTTCTAGCTATGCATAAAAACTCAATTTTAAATAATACGAATATAGGAATGCTAGCACACTGTATTGAAAATAATCATTTTATAGATATTAATCTAATTCATGCAGAAAGCAAAGATAACGTTTAAACCTCCTTGAACAATTAGACATCAAAAAATCCTTTAAAACAACAATCCTGTACCATAAATGATTAACAAAATTTCTTAAACACACCTATAGTAGATAAAGTATCATTAAAAATTTTACTTTAAATTACATAATCAGATTAGTTCTCATGGCCTGGAAATTCCCACCATTCTAGAAATTAAGTCATAAAAGTTAGGTACAAATATTAGGACGATTGCTGTATATCTTTAGTATTCACTATGTAATGCTTTTGATAAAGGCCTAACAAGCCGAAATATATGTAAAGTAATCTACAAATATATAGAGTTAACAGTAATTTTTCTTAAAACAAGGATAATTAAAATGTACGAGATTATAAAAATGTCCCTTTCAAAAACCCAAAAGGTTCATTCGCCTTGCCCATTCCTAAGTTGTATCCTACAACAGTTATTTATGTTTTTGATTTATTTATCTTCCAGATTTCTTTATTAATACTTGTCTAAGTTTTAAATGTTAAAATTTTCTAAAATTTAACGATAAACCACAATGAAGAGACATTTACCAAACATCTTTCTAACTTTTAAAGAGTGCAATTTGGCAATATTAGAAATGTTACTGAAAAGAATCAATCCACTTCCAAAAAACTATATTATATTCAAGATCAAGAAATGAGAAGAATTAACTTTTCAGAAATAGGTATGTGTAGAAAGAAGTATAGTAAACGTAGATTTTGTAATAATTTTCAGAAATATTTCAGAAGTTGAGTAATACTCCTGCAGGACAAGTTGATCATTCCAACAGAATACATTTTATTGGAGCTAGTCTTATTTAAAGACAGAAAAAAAAATTAGTTGTATGGCTGTATGCTAAAATAACTTGTTACTTATAGGGAATGGTGATCGATAGGTTCTTGGCAGTGTTTCGTATTTCGAGAATTAGTCGTAACCCTCTCTACTTCCTCTATATATGATGTTCGAGCGTAATTTCGGTCCTTCCATAGTAATGTCCTTTCATCCTAGTATTATTCAGCAGTTGCTCTTGTAATGGTAGCTGAGTGAAACCACTTTTCTCATCCCTACTTTTTGCATTTCAGAAATATTCATCACTACCTTGTGAAATGTGCCAATTTAAAAATTATTTTTATAAGTGCATAGCTATCTTACATCATATTTTACGTATTAAACCACTATAATGTCAGTATAATGCATAGAAAAGCATCAAATAACTTAAACTGGGTTTGAATATTTCCAAATTTGAATGAGCATTTCCCAATTGGTGTTAGTGTAGACCTTAAAACTGATTATGAACCCTCTGTGCATACATTCGGTCAATTTAAAATAATATGGTAATGATAGTGAAAAGTAATCTTGAATCAATAGTGTTATCAAAATTATGATAACTAGTATATCAACATTATTGGTGTTTAATTTATTTTAAAAATAATGATGTACCTCTTCATTATTATTCAAATATTTTGGAATGCAGCAAACAGTTCTTTACAAATAAAAATTATAAATAGTGCTATATCCTTCAATAAGATATTGGGGGATATAGCACTAATTCTTGTTCTTATTTTATCAGACCCAGACAATTCTTTCATTCTTTTGTTTCTTACAAAGTGATCAAGAAAAATAAACAGCCAAGTTAAGGTAGTTATATCGCGAGAGGTGCGGCATCTGCTAGCAAATTGATAAACTTGAGGAGTGAGAAACAGAGAGAGAGAGATAGTTGGAAAAGATTTGGCAACGCCACATATAAGGGGCCGTCCATAAAATACTTCACTTAGAATTTCACCTATTTGGAGCCCCTCCCCCTTCACCACGCTAAGTCACACTTTCAGCGACCCCCTTAACAAATATTACGTCACAAAAGCTAGCCCCCATAAATGATTTTTTCTGATTAAAAATAGCATACAGATGAATAATTTAAAATATTTCTTATGATCACATAACTATATAAATAAGTGTATACAATCTGAAGCATTAATTTTTGAATAAACATATGGATATATGGCTATTTACAGACAGGGCCGTCGAGAGAAAGATCGGGGCCCGGAGGGAGTAATTAACAATTCCCAGCTATTTTCAATATAAATTTCGAAAAACGGGGAGTAGCATTCCTGATCATAAATTATTTAGGAGCGGGGGCAGGATATTCCTTAAGGTTAAATATTTACCTCAATCGAAATTTTGAAGGGTCAGGGGGGGGGGGGCGGTTGATACTCCTTACGGTTGGATATTTTCCTCGATCTGTATTTTGAAGTGCGGGGTGGTTATATTTCTTTATCTCGGTCGAAGCTCTGAAAAACGGGGAGGCAACAATTTCATATTTAGTCATTCAAAACTCATTGTTATTTACATCGAACTAATCATTTAAATGCATAGCTCTCTCATTTTCGCCTAATGAAAAAAATGCTTCTCTAACTTCAAATAATGCCCAAGCCCCTCGAAACCCTCTGGATCCAGGAGAAAAGACCCCCCTCTCAACGAACCTCTTTACAGGCTTTTACTGCTTACGAATGACTTCCTGTTGCAATGAAAATTTTTTAGAAACTGCCAAGTTAAGAGAAAAATTAACTTAAAATTGATTAACTGCGAACGTCGCGCTAAGCAATACCCCTCCCTCCCTATTATTTGCGAACGTATTTTATGAAAGGCCCCTATTCTGAATCGACTCGTCACTAATGTCAATATATTTTTTCCTCTTTTAATAAATTAATGGAAAAATATATTATTATACATACAATAAATAAAATCGGAATGAAAATTTATAATTCTTCTACTTTCTTATATGATACTGCTTTTAAAATAAACGCAAAGTGTTTTCAAATATCCGCGCCAAGTATACTCATGTCCTCCATTTAATAATTTCAATAATTTACGTTATTTTACGGTGAATCATCTCGATATTTATACACGTGCTTCGTCAAGAATTAATTTAAATTTACTTTATTTTTGAGATTATTCTTAAATAAGGATCAGTTGTAAGAGGGAAAATAGTATCAGGACATCAATTTATTTCGCATGACGTCCATAAGCGCAATGTTAAATGTCGATAAAAACTGCGAACATTGAGCGAGTTAATTTCAATTTGCCTCGTTTTGAGATTATTCTCGAATAAGGATCAGTCATAAGAGGGTACATAGTGTCACGACATCAATTTATTTCGCATGGCGTCCATAAGCACAATGTTAAATGTCGATAAAAACTGGGAAATTTGAGCCAATGAATTTCATAAACGGAATGGTAAATGGAGTTCAAATTTTATCAGAATGTTTATTAATATGTGAATTAAAGCAGCAAGTTTCATGACTTTCTTGACTAACGTGAATTGCGATATAACTACCTTAAGTTGATGTAAATATTCACAATGATAATAATACCCTTTCTTACACTTCACAAGGGGTGATCTTGTGCAAGTTGTACAAAAACTAATTTCTTTATGTTGTATACGCATGTCGCTATAAACAAGAAAAGTATTTTTGCATATCACAAATATAAAAGTATCGAAATGTTCAAAGTCAGATTTGATGAAACTCTTTAATTGTATAGGATTTTACCTAACTGTTATTAGTATTATTGTACAATAAGATGTAACCATTGATGGTGTAATATAAGTTTACTGCTAACAAAGTAAGACATAATAGCACTGAAAAGAAGAGTATTTTATAAAATAAAAATTGTGTTCTTAATTATGTTTACTTACACTGGATTTCTAACCATGATGTTGCCTTCGCCGCAGTGATGCAGCATTTCATTAATTTCAATAATTTTGTGAAAGTTTCAATGTTCATCTGAAATTTATGAAATTCAAAGAATTATTTTATTAGCCCTTTCATTCCGGCACTGGTTTTTACATGTCGAGCCCGCAAAATGGCAGCGGGAGACCCTTGCGGAACCGTACGGTTCGGGTAAACCTATGCGCGTATACATGCTTCATTTAGCCATGTAAATTCAAAAAATCAATCAAATAAACATTTATTTTTTTCAAAAACATAAGAAAACATAAGCTTTCACAAAAAAAATGCAAAATAAAAACTGATACGAACTACTGTGTAAATATGGCCTTGCGTAAATATCCGGTTCCCACGTTAGGAGCACAAAAAATGTTTGCGGATTTATCCGGTTTCAGGAATGAAAGGGTTAAATTATGAAGCTGCAATTTAGCTGGATTATTTTATGAAATGAAACTTTTGATAATATTTAAAGTTCTGAGAAATTAATGAATTAACTTCTAAGACAAACATCAAAACAAAATGCCCACAAGACAGAGAATTCAAATTGCATTTGATATAAACGAAACCTTCAAGAATTTCCTAATTTTTAGATTAATTTGAGGAATTTATAACATTTGAATATTTAAAAAATTTACCTGCTGCTAAGCTCCAAGTTGAAATCGAAACTTTCAAAACGAAATTTAATAATAATAATAATAGAAGTTCTTTATTGATTGTATTAATATACAATGTAATACAATACAATCAAAAGGCCATCGACCTAGGACTGAAACAAAGAAAACAACAATGTGAACACTACTTTCCCTTTCTGAGGCTGGTTATCTGACATAATTTTCCAAATCAGAGTTGTAGGTGTGAAATGCCAAGGGAAAATTATAATATGCAACTCTGATAGCAAACCAGACTTTCTACCACTTCATTAGTTCTATTTGTATTTAAAAACAAAGAGCAGATAAAAATAGTACACCCTATGTTTGCATGACTAGAAAGTTTATAATCAGTCGAATTATTTTAAGGTCTGTGGTTAAACCATGTGGAATACGTAGAGATTTTTTTTCTACCTTAAAATATAATAGAACGCAGTGGACATACATCTTTTGCTCCATGCATTTATGTATAATAAAAATGCCACTTAATAAATCTGCATCATTGTTCTGAAACATTTCTAAAGCTATTACGGAAAATAACATTCAAACATCCCATTCATGGCTGAAAATTCAACAAATAATCTTTCAATTGATTTGGTAGATTCAACTTATTTATATAGAGCCCTGGTCGCCGATCCAGGCAGTTATGAATTTTAACTCGGCAGATCTGTTTCAGACTTCTAGGTCTTTTATATAAGTCTCTAATAATAAACGTTAATGGCTCAGTCATTTTACCGGGGACTAAACTTAACTGTTGAGTATGCAGTATTTTTAAGCATTCGAAAAGAGGCTTATGTTGCATGACGTGATAAAACAACATAATAATTTTTGCGAAACTCATGTTGGGATCCGTTATTAAATTTTCTTTCCTAGAAATTAACATAATATAGTAATACAGTATATAATTCTTTGTTTTCCATATGCTCTGCGAGTGTAGTGGATGGTTCTTTATTGCTTCTGACATATTTAAACTTAGGTCCGGATTAGCTCCATACTGTATCAAAGTAAGCGTAAGATCATAAACATAATGAATATCTTTGCAGTCCCGCACATTCTGGATCATGTCCATGCACGATTGTAAAATATGCTGAGTACGTTTACTGACCCGAACATTCGGGTCCAAACCATGCATTAATAAAAGTATAAGCAAATTCTTGATGAACTCAAAGTTCAGTTCTTTCTGTACATCACAGTTTAAAGTTATGTTCTCTGACACAGTGAAAACTAACACATGTAGTGGGGTTAGATTGGCCCTGTAGCTACAGTTTGGATTCGCCCCTTTCTCTAATAGAATTCTTATGCAGTTTAAGTAACAGACCTGCAACAAGAGATATTTTCATAACAGTATGCTTTATATTTATTATAAAATAAGGAAATTATAGGAAAAAATTGTTTAAAAAAATGTGATATAAGTATGCATGTATTTTCATTTTATTTAATTGCCTTATTTATTATTACAAATCCAAATTAAATTAGAAAAATGCATAGTTTGCGTTCTATTAGTTATTCAGACTAAGTACACTTTTAAGATAAAGAAGTTACATGATGCTATCTGTTTATCTTTATAAAAATAGAGACGTTACTGAATCTTAGGTTAAAACTGACAACTTGATTCAAAGTTTATTTAGTTTCAACAGTATATATACATAACCCATTTTAACTGAATCTTTTATTAAAAAATCGCTGCTTAAGGAATCACCACTTCCACATCCAGATTTCCCATCCAAGTTTCTTTGAAAGAAAACATAATCACTTTATTTGCATTCTAGTATGTGGAAATAATTGGTCAGAGAATTTTAATAATTCTGAACTTTCATTACCTTGTTTTACCTTATTTGGCACCAACATCCCCCCCCCCATCTCCTAGGAATCATCTCAATCAGATGGCATTAGAGTTGTATTACTATGTAAAGGTGCCTACAAAAAAAATGCGAAGATACGAATTTGTATGCGTTCATTATTCTAAGCCAATGAGAGAGAATTGTGTCATATTTATCGTTGAATCCAGTAGCACCGCCAACCTGTCACAGGGTCTGGTGCTGTGTTTGCCGTTTCTGATTGAATTAAGAGATATAACCTTACATTCAGTGAAAACAATGTCTTCATCATAAAGACCAGAGTGTGACGAGTTTTGATGTACTGCATTAAACAGCTCATTGACCTTGAAAATTTGATTACAATTATTACATATCCATCTACCGCAGATGATGCCGTCACTGGTAAAAATATTCGCACACGTTAGCTCCACCCCGAGCATCTTCTCATAATAATACTACTCTACAATACATACGTGTACCAAATTTCAAGTGAATATCTCAATTTTATTTTATCAACCCCTTTAATAATGAAGTAGAGGTGGTTAAAAAATATTATAAAGGAATAGAAGACCTTGGTAGTATATACACCAAATCCTAAGTTTCTGTACTCCAACCAGCATGCTTTACTTATTTTCCCATGTTTACCCCTTACTTACCCCCCACTCCTTCAATCGAATCATCTCAAAATATAATCTAGTTCCAAACGCTGTTATAATACATATGAAGTAATTTGTTTTTAGGCAAAAAAAGAATCAATTTTATTGATTACATAACTGCTAAAAAATGAAATTGATATGAAAAAACTGAGGATGAGGGTGTGCAGGCGAGAGGTATGTAAAATGGAAAAATGAACAACATTTTTTTTAAACATTTTTCGAAATTTTGAGAAATAATGCCAATTTTTAACATTTTAAAAATGAACTGTCTAATATGGTATGAAACAATCACGTGATTGCTTTTGTGCACGTCATTGGACATTATTTCTTTAAGCATAAATTATTGACAAAATCAATTGATTTAACACATAAAAATAACAATAATAAGAAACAGTCTATTTTAATCAGTAAAACATTCAATTAATTTTTTTTTTTCGGTTAAATTGTTGAAATTAGATAAACTGTGCATCATGTTTGATGAATTTTTATTAGCGCATTTAGGCGATGACTTTAGTAAAGTTAAATGATTTTATATAGACTTGTTTCAATTTGGTTAAGTTAAAAATGTATTAGGTTCAAAAAATTGTAAAATACAAAAAATAAACTAGAGTTAAAAACACAAAATTGAAAAAGAAACGATGCTTTTTAACATTTTTTGTCGAAGTTTTAAAAAATAACGCCAATTTTTGGAATTTTAAAAATGACATGTCAAATATGACAGATAAAGAAAATTACATGGTTGCTATCGTGTACGTCATTTGGCATTTTTTGTTTTTTCTTTTGTTTAAAAATCAAAATTGACTTATTTAAGTCCATTTAAACTTTTTTCATATGATGTGGATTTCATTGGTGACAGTGCATGAGATTTATTACCGTTGTGATGTCATCTGGTATTGGTTACTGACCATTAGCTATTTGAAAAAAACATTGAATGGTGTTTGAAAGGCATAAAACACAAAAGTTTTTAATTTGGGAAGTGTCATCAGAACATTTTCAAATTTTGTTGGACATGCTTCAAAACTAAATATTATGAACCGAAGTGAAGGTGTATATAGATACTCACATTATATTGAAGTTTGACCAAAAATATTAAGTGAAATCACATACTTTTGTCTGTATTTTATGTGATATTTAATTCACAGCAACATTCATCTATTAATATTATTATTTAAGAAAATAATTGGTATTTAGCCACCTTGATCAAAATCACATTTCAACATTATCGCACACTGACACTAATAATTTATAGTTAAATAATGAACAGTTTTTGAGATATGCAAAGATTTTATTAATATTTTTAAACATAGTTTTTCTTTTAGTTCTCATAGATAGTTATTTTTTCTGCTGTTTGCAAAATCCTATAAAGAATATGTTTCAATACAATTATAAGCAAACAAATAATAATTCACTCTTAAACAGATATGGCTTGTCAAAGCTGAACAATTCTCATCATTTTAGACATTCAAGAATGTTTTACTCTGGTTTACAATAATTTTGGGGGAACAGTGCAAGAGACAAGAAGTATTTAAGGTTAACAATGACGTAAGAATTTGTTGCTAACTGTTATAAATAAATATGTTATATATTTTTACCAATATTTTTACATTTTTTTTTTTTTTTGAAAAATTCGTAAAGCTTTATTGGATTTAAATAAACACTTTTTGACTTCTGCATTTTTCCCTACGTAAGTTAATGTAAACCAGAGTAAAAATTTTTTGAATTTCTAAAACGATGAAAACCGCCTAGTTTTGACAAGCCATATATCAAAAACCATTCATTATTCATTCATTCATTATGCCCATCGAGACCCAATTTACCTTAAGAATAGTGCAGAGTTCTTTGCAACAAATTTAAAATATATTTACGGAAAGCTGAGACAGCATCAAAACAAACAAATATGTGTGATTGCCTTGTGATCGTGACCACGCGTTCCATCCCCATTTGGTTGCATTTTTCAGGAGATTGCCAATGGCTTTCTCGACTTCAGTTGTATGTTATTCACAGAATAGTGTATTTACATTTATTCGAAAATAAACGGTTTAGTGAATCCATTTGAAGTTTATGGTAGTGTACTAACAAATTTAAAAGAACAATTTTCATTAATGTTCAATCGTTCTAAAATGGATCAGGAAACTCCTTTTGTATTTTTAATAATTTTAGGCATGAATGGCTCTGGTGTACTAAGCGCATGTGAACAGCGCATGTATTTGTTTAGACGCTGTCTCAGAGCTCGGTGAATATACTTTAGGCTGTGATAAATATCCAAACACTTCTTGATACATATTATATGTTCTTACCTTCATACTATGTGTAAAATGATGCAAAGGATCTTTATTGATGAGGGGAACTAAACAGACCATTAAAGGCACAGAACCATCTCTTCCCACCATATTGGGATCACCGTCGGTTAGCAACATTTGAAGCAACTCATAGCAGACATCCCAGTCCCTTATATGTCTCAAGACACAAGCTACTGCGGAATTTCCAGTATGGTTTATTGACGTCTTGGCACCTGATTGAATTAAATACCGAACCAAATGTAAGATATCCCACTTATTCCACTTGTCATACCCATACTGTGCTTCTTCTAGAGCATATCTAACTATAAGTGCATGCAATGGCGTATTTCCCAAACTATCTGGGGTGTTAATTAACTCCTTGCAACCATGATCTAATAATAGTCTAATAGTTGATATAGTGTCTTCTGCAGTCTTGTGTGCAACAAGGAGAACAACGTGTAATAAGGTCATTTGTTGGGTGCATGTTCTAACAGTTGTATCTGCACCTGCATTTATTAGTAATTCTAAGAATTTGCTATCGTGTAGTACCGCATAATGTATAGGATAATACTCGTCCTTTAAAATGTGTATTTCATCAGACCTTTCTGTTACCAGGAACTGAGTGCACCGCCAGGCACCCCTTTCACAAGCTGCATGGAGCAAAGGCTTTCTTGAACGAAATATGCCATTCTAGATATTAAAAAATATATCATTTATATTATAAACTTGTTAAATAGGGTAGATGAAATTTATAATACTAATGAGAAAAAGTAGCGATTTTTTTCTTAAGTCTCACTCCCCAGATTATTAGTTTAAAATCTCCAAAAAATTATGTCTTTCAAATTTGAAAAAAATCGGTCAATATTAATGTGTACTTCCAAGACCATCCAGTTTCCCAAGCATTCTTATGTAAAAACATTTTCTTTGTAAAGGACCCTGCATGTTTATGGAAATCCGGGATCCGTTAAATTCCTCCAATTTTTGAAATGTTGGTCTACATATTCAGTAGACCAAAAGTCTATGGGCACGAGTCCCAAAAACACACCCTTCTAATCTTTTTTACCTTCTATGGGGGTGAAAAGCACTCACATACATTTAACAACCACATTTCAAGTCGACTTATATTTAGATGCCCTTTCACCCTTTTTCACCCTTTCTGGGAGGTAAAAATTGCTTTCGTAGCTTCACAGCAGTATATTTGTTCAAAAAAAAAATTATGAAACTGCTCAGTTCAACAAAAAACATTTTTTTGGGACAAAGATATCGTTGTGCAGCCGTGAAAGCCATTTTCCCCTCCCGGAAAAGGATGGAAGGGTATCTAAATGTAAGTTAGATCCCTCGACTGAGGTTTTTTACTGTGCTAAAAGATCCAAATATTTTTTTATAGAAATATATTTGTTAAATGCATACGAGCACTTCTCACTCCCAGAGAGGGTAAAAAAGAGTAGAAGTGTGTGCTTTTGGGACTCGTGCCCATTGAGACTGTTGATCAGCAGAACGACATATCGAAAATTGGATAAATTTAACGGATCCCGGATTTCCATAAGCGGTGCTACAGGTCATGATAGTCATGAGCATGAAGTGAAATAAAAAATGTACACAAGTCTCCTCTTCAAAATTGTCCAGAGAATGAGAATTCATCATTTCTTTTCAAATTAAATCCCTGAAACTTTTTTATACGGCTTTTTTATATGGCAAATCTAGAGCATCATGTATTTCTGGAATTTTCTTTTAACAAATTAGTATTAATTAGTCAGGGGGTCTATTCTCGAATCTCTATTAGCAAAAGCTACATACCACTTTGGAAAAATTTCGAACGAAATTTACACGACTGAAAATATGAATTCTCGAATGTCGCATTCTACAATTCTCAGTAGAATGTTCAACAAGTGGAAAAATACCATACGACATTGTATCTCGCATGTGAATTTATGACAGCCAAGTTTTATGAAAATGACTAAATTGAATATTAAATATGCTTGCTACAGTTGCAAACTCAGAATTTCAAGAAGATGCAGAGCAATATAGAAGAAAGTATTTAAAAAAATATGGATTCGTTTGAACTCAACACAAATAATTGGCAGTTTATAAAAGTATAAATAACTTGTGTAAGAAACAAAATTATAATAATAATAAAAATAAAGAAAATCGCTTTCAATTACAATTATACACAAACAAAAAATAATTCTCTTTTAAAAATAATATTAAACATAAAATACATGCTATTATTTTTGTACCAAGGGATAATTTTTAGACCCTATATAAAAGGGGTTTAATTTGAAAAGGATTTATTAATTCTTATCCTCTGGGCAATTTTGAAGAGCTTGTAGTGTATGATTTTTAGTTCACTATGATTATATTACAAATTTTTGAAAAAAAAAAAATAAATTATTGCTACAAAAAATACATGGAAAATTTCTTGGCCATGCGTTAATATGACCCAACTTTGCTCTAAGTTGAATATAATTTTTTGGGATTTTAAACAGACAAAAAAATTGAATTTGATTTTTTTGGCCACTATATTGTTAAATTTATAAAATAAAGAAATTAATGCGCATAATAAAAAAATAGTTATATATTTTTTTAATAGGATCAAAAAAAGTGATAAAATATGGCAAGTTAAATATGTATAACGAGATATGATTTAGCAATAAAAAGTAATTTAACTTTGGTTACTTATTCCAAATATTTAAGTAACAAGTCAAGACTAATTAGTATAGTAAAAATAGCTTCAAATCTGTAATACACTAAAAAAAATTGAAGTATCTGTGAACTTTTTATAAACGTTCATTTCTACTCGCTCTTTCAGGAACTGATGAGTTTGCTCAAGAGAATTTTTTTTCTAGAGGGGTGGGAAAAGCGGAGTGCACTTCTCGTTAATATCTCAAAAAATAAATGTTTCTTCGAAAAATGCCTAGATATCTTTTTTAAAGTTTATACAATTTTCGTTAATTTGAGACACATCCCTTTTCAGTAAGATTGATCGCCTTCTTGTATCTCTTTGAAGAAGTAAAATGTTTGCTTTTTTTTAGTAATTATTAAAAAACAATTTGTCCTAACTGGCAATATTTACTAGTTAATTACTAACTTAATTATGGTGTATAAAGATGAGTTTTTTTAGCATTCTGAGGGCGTTTGTTTTACATCCCTAATTAAGGCATTCAAACTAGTACTAATATTTTACATTTTTAATACATAAAAAATTGTTTAGCTTTAAGCACTAACAAAATTGATTTATAAGCAAATCAGAACAAAAGGACCCCACACCAAATACATGGGAAAATGGATTTCGGTGAAATATTTTGTAACTTTGGGAAAAGACAGACGTATTATCGTGATGTTGTGCCGAGGCCGATTGGGTTTTCGTCAATACATAAAAAACAAATTCCACAAGTACAGAATAAAGTTATATATGTTGACAGAGTCAAATGGAACTGTTATTCGATTTCGCATTTACACAGGGGCAAGTGATCAAGAATTAAGTGGTACAAGGCATGCTACAAAAGTTGTGATGAAACTAATGCAGGGTTTATTAGACAATAGCCATGCTTTGTACATGGACAACTATTATAATAGTTGTGCCCTTTCTGCTGCTCTTCTTGATAGGAAAATTTACAGTACTGGAACGATGAGAGTTAACCTAAAAGGAAATCCTCAGGGAGTAGCAAAGAAAAAGCTCAAAAGAGGAGAAAATGTGTCTGCGTTCAAGGATGGAATACATGTAGGTCAATGGAAAGACAAACGTGATGTCAGATGTCTATAACAACTCAATACGAGAATGAACTTCAAACTTTTACAAACAAAAGAGGAGGGGTCAAGTTCAAAAACCTCGGGCAATTGTGGAATATAACAAGTATATGTCTGGAATTGATCATCAAGACTAACTTCTATCTTATTACCCCTGCGAGAGAAAAACCATTAGATGGGATAAGAAACTGTTTATCCACACAGTGCAACTTCTTATGACAAACGCTTTGCAATTATATAATACATATTCTGGGAATAAAAACATTACGCATTCAGACTCTTCGTAATAAATAGGCTTCTACCAATAAAACCACAACCTGCAATTGCTTATACATGTTCAAGACCGAGTTCAGGAGTAAAGCATTCTCTTGTTTCTTGAAAAAACGCTTGTTAGGTCGATTCTTGAGTTTTGAAGGACAACTGTTGATGTCAAACTTGACAGTGACAAATCAACCCCCTAGCCCCAGCAATCCCTAACTCAAGAATTTAAATAGGAAAGGGGGTCGAGTGACCCCTCATTTGAAGCGCTTTTCAATTCTCTATGCAACAGCATGGTCGAAATTACTTTTTTCAATTTCTTTCGTTCCCATGAAAACCACTCTCTAGATTAACTAAGGTGCGGGTGTTGTTTGGGAAAAATCCTGAAACACGTCACCTTTTATCTTGTGAACGGCACATTTTGATGTCAAATTTGACCCACAGGAATTGACGATGTGGATGTGAAAATTGTGAAAGAGTGTAAAAGAGAAATAGCAAGTGTACTGTGCAAAATAATAAATCAGTCTCTGACAACTGGAGAAGTACCAGAAAAGATGAAAGAGGCTCGGATCATCCCACTCTTTAAAGATGGCGAGAGAGATCAGTCGAATAACTACAGACCAATTTCTATCCTACCGATAGTATCAAAAATATTTGAGAAAATTGTAAATGCCTGATTAACATCGTTTCTTAATTATCAAAATTTTTTCTATGATTACCAGTATGGGTTTCGCGAAAATAGTGATACAAGTTCAGCAACTGTCGATATGATATCTGAAATCCAAATTAAAGTAGACAAAAAATTAAAATGTGCCCTAGTGTCACTGGACCTATGTAAAGCCTTTGATACTGTGTGTCATGCTATATTATTAGATAAACTAGAATTGATTGGCATTAGAGGAAACTGCTTAAAGTGGTTCCATAATTACTTAAGAAACAGAAAGCAACAAGTGTCATTAAGTGGTGAGCTAAGTAGTGTAAGACTATTAAATTGGGGTGTTCCTCAAGGATCTATTCTGGGCCCCACACTGTTCTTGGTATATATTAATTCAATATCAAATTTACAACTTGTGGGTAATATCAGGCTCTATGCAGATGACACCATGCTTCTGTATTTCGACGATTCGTTTGCAACATTAAGACAAAGTATTGAAAATGACATGAGAGTTATATCTGAATGGCTCTCTAGTCATAAACTCACACTAAATATAAAAAAATCTTCCTACATGTATATTGCTAAAGAAAAATGCAACGACACCTCTGCAATTGTGCTCAATAACCAATCACTAAACCACACAACTGTCATAAAATATCTTGGTTTACTAATTGATGAAAAATTATCATGGGAAAATCATATTGATATGATCTGAAACAAAATAGTAGCCCCCTTTGGTATTCTGAGAAGGTTAGGATATTACATCCCTAAACATTTAGTATTTTTCTTTGGTGCATAGTCATATACAATACCTCGCAATAATTTGGTCTACTGCCAAAACGTGTTTAATCAACTTAATAAAAACGCTACAGAATAAAGCTATAAAAAACATTTACTTATTGCCAATAAGATATAGAACTGCTGATCTGTACAATAGGTATAATATTATTCCCTTAGAAAAAATACACAAATATCAAGTTTGTAACTATACAGGGTGATTCACGTAGGCCATTCATTAGAAGTTTTTCAACTTGCAGTTGAATTAGAAACTTGAAATTTGGTATGCAGCCATAATAGATAATGCCCGTTCTATCTAAAATATTTTCAGTCCTCCAACTATACAGGGTGTGCCAAAAATTGGTACCAACTTTCTTATTTTAAATGGAAACCTATATTTTTCTTTACATGGTTTCATTGGTCTTCTAATTCTGAGTTTAGAGAACCTAAGTTATGTTAACTTATCTATTACAATTTTTGACATATGTCCAATTTTTTGAAAAAAATTGTCGCTGTAGTAGTTTACGAACAAATTTGTATCTCGCAAACCTTTCAAAATTATGAAACCAAATTTGTGAAACAGTTAGCTGGAAGTCCAGGCTAACTTTTGATGTCCCATCGGTAGTCCCATTTTGTACCATATGGGCGCAGTCGATTTTCAAATGTCGCAATCAAAAATTGTCAAAAAGTCAATTTTTTCAAATGGCACCTACTATTTTTTTTTACACCATTCGAAAGAAAATTGAATTTTAGGGTGAGTTACTTAAGCATTCCCTATATCTAACTTCACCCCATATCGAGATATTCAATAAAAATCAAGAATTACCTTATTTTGACGAGAGATTCCTTACTTCATCAAGTATGCCATGGAAACAAAAGACAGTTGTAATAATTTTTAAAGAAAAATATGGATTCTTATTTAATTACACACAACACCAACAAATTATTATTAACGAATAAGAACAATGTTGACGAAATTCTGTCAGTGAAAACGGTGCACACATTGAGCATTTGTATTGAAATAATTATTTTGTTGATCTGTTTATTTGTTGTTATTTTGTTGTTATTATTTATTATTGCAATACGATTTTTGAATAAAAATTAAAATGAAATGATTGTTTCCAAAGCCTACTACCCTTGAGAAAAAAAACAATATTTTTTTCAAAAAATGCCAAAAACTCAAAAACGACTGTATATAGACATACACAATGTTAATAAAAGTGGCCCTAAAATTCAATTTTGCATTGATTTCTGGCGTCAGAAATGGTAGGCGCAAAGATGTGCTACGCAATCTGTTGAAAGTAGAATAATAGAATATTTGAACAAAAATATGGTGGTCACATTGAACATTTACGTCAGAATTTCGTCAACATTGTTCTTGTTCGTTAATAATAATTTGTTGATGTTGTGTGTAATTAAATAAGAATCCATATTTTTCTTTAAAAATTATTAAAACTGTCTTTTGTTTCCATGGCATACTTGATGAAGTAAGGAATCTCTCGGCAAGATAAGGTATTTCTTGATTTTTATTGAATAACTCGATATGGGGTGAAGTTAGGTATAGGGAATGCTTAAGTAACTCACCTTAAAATTCAATTTTCTTTCGAATGGTGTGAAAAAAAATAGTAGGTGCCATTTGAAAAAATTGACTTTTTGACAATTTTTGATTGCGACATTTGAAAATCGACTGGGCCCATATGGTACAAAATGGGACTACCGATGGGACATCAAAAGTTAGTCTAGACTTCCAGCTAACTGCTTCACAAATTTGGTTTCATAATTTTGAAAGGTTTGCGAGATACAAATTTGTTCGTAAACTACTACAGCGACAATTTTCTTCAAAAAATTGGACATATGTCAAAAATTGTAATAGATAAGTTAACATAACTTAGGTTCTCTAAACTCTGAATTAGAAGACCAATCAAACCTTGTAAAAAAAAATATAGGTTTACATTTAAAATAAGAAAGTTGGTACCAATTTTTGGCACACCCTGTATAGTTGGAGGACTGAAAATATTTTAGATAGGACGGGCATTATCGATTATGGCTGCATACCAAATTTCAAGTTTCTAATCCAACTGCAAGTTGAAAAACTTCTAATGAATGGCCTACGTGAATCACCCTGTATACACAGCATCCTAACTCATTCCCGTCGTTCGAACTTAAAACTCACCAGAAGAAACCAAACCCACAATTACTTTACTAGAACTAATAATAACTTAGAATTAGCACAAATAATCTCAAATGTTGGTCGTGCATCGATCTACTACTCCGGTGTGTCCATGTACAATGCGCTCCCCACCGAATACAAAAATCTTAATGTAAAACAATTAAAAATACAATTAAAAAAATATATTCAGTTCATGATATAAAACTCCTCTGGATGAAAACTTAGTACCTTAACTTAGCATGTATACTCTACCTAGGAGAGACAATAATAATTTTAATCAATCAATGTACACTTATTACTTGTTTAGTTTACTAGTTAATTCCATTTAAAATGTGTGTTATGTATTTTTTTGTATCGTGACTATGTGCAATATGTATGTACAAAAAACATTTGATATTTTGTTATATTTTGTATTGTTAATCGATAGTAGAGAGGATAACCCTATGGATAATTTTGTAATTATTTTGGGTTAATAAAGACTATTTCATTCATTCACTTTGTCAGGTCAACCCCCTACCCCCAACAAAAACAAAAATTACGGTAAGGTGATCGAGTGACCCCTCATTTTAAAGGTCTATTGATTCTCTATGCGAGTGCATCATTGTTTTTAGGTTTATAATAATGGGAAAAGTGTATAAAAAAAATCGGTAAAGGTATTTACACGGAACTTCCCTCGTTATTTGGGCATGGCGGTCACTCTAAAAAATTAATAATTACGAAATGACATTGAGAATAATAATCGGAATATAGTTATTGCTATTCTTACAAAGAAAACTTGATAAGTTTTGGTCAAAAAAATATACAGATTGCTCATCCAACAGCAAAAGTTCAATACTAAATAGCAGGTGCCACATATGGCAGGCTTGCGCAAATACCTTTACAAATGTCCACCATGACTGAATTATTTCTTGGGATCACCACCCTGTACATTTTTCAATAAAAGTATAATAGGTGCATATGCCAGATATTATTGCCATCTGTCACATTTTCAATCCAACATTCACGTAATGGAGTGGAAGTATGGTGTTGGTTAAAAATTTCATTTTTTTTTAAATTTTTCAAAAATGTAGGTAAAAAAATTTTCAAAATATTTTCTTCTAAAATAGGTTTAAAATGTCAAAGGTAGAAATTTTAAATTAGAGCAAAAAGGAAAGTTTCCTTCTGTTCTATAGTAGTGCTAAGAAAAGTTTAAAAATTAAAAATGATGTATTTTTAAAATAGGTTTAGAATGCTATGAAACGTGAAAATTTTAAATTTGAGCAAATAAAAAAAAATTCGATCTATTTTAGTGGTAAAAACTTTTTGAAAAATGTTGGTGAAAAAAATTTTCAAATTTTTTTTTCTGAAATACCTAGGTTTAGAATGTCATTTAAATTTGAGCATTCTGGTGTTGAATTTTTTTCCAAACTGGTAACAAAATGTTGCAAATTTTTTTTTCCGAAATTGGTTTGGAATATCATGAAACGTGGAAATTTTAAATTTGAGCAATAAAAATTTTTTCGTCTGTTCTATAGTAGTGATACATAAATGGATTAAAAATGTTTTCAAATTTTTTAAAAAATTCTCCAAAAACATTTTTAAATTTGTTTGGATAGTTTTAGAATGTCATGGAAACGTGGATAGTTAAAATCTGAACAAAGAAAGAAAAATTCTATCTTAGTGATAAAATTTCAAAAAACTTTTTTTTTAATCAGGCTTAGAATGCCATGAAACGTGAAAATTTTAAATTTGAAGAAAGAAAAAAAAAATTCATTTTAGTAGTAAAAATTTTTTCAAAAATATTGGTGAGAAAATTTTTTTTCCTGAAATAGGTTAAGCGTGTCATGAAACGTAGAAATTTTAAATTTGAGCAAAAACAAATTTTTTTCATCTTGGTAAAAATTTTTTCAAAAATGTTTGAAAAAAATTTTCAAAAATTTTTTTTTCCTGAAATAGGTTTAGCGCGTCATGAAACGTGGAAATTTTAAATTTGAGCAAAAAAAAATTTTTTTCATCTTGGTAAAAATTTTTTCAAATGTTTGAAAAAAATTTTCAAATTTTTTTTTTTCCTGAAACAGGTTTAGCGCGTCATGAAACGTGGAAATTTTAAATTTGAGCAAAAAAAAATTTTTTTCACTATTTATTCCGTTTAGACGGTCCACCCTGTATATTTTTCAGTGAAAATTCTACCAGTTCTTCGCTGACAGTAGGGTTAACTACCTACCAAATTTGACTGCTCTCCGTCAAGTAGTTTTTTAGTAAATACACCAACAGACAGACAGACAGACAGACAGACAGACCGACAGACAGACAGACAGACTGACGGAATTGAAAAACCTATATTTTCGGAATCTACGTGTTCTGAAACGTCAGAATCCGAAAAAATCTCGGAGGGTGATTTTTTCTCGAATACAATACTTCCCTTCGGTATGCGAGGGAAGTAAAAATTAAAACATCAAAATTCAACGTCAGAAGAAATTTTCATTAGTTCAACAAATGCTCAAATTGTACACCACCAACTTCCACGCAATGATACAAATTCTGCTCGAAATGTTCCTTCACATTTTGGAGGATCTATGGCGTAATTTGGCGCCATTTTTCAACAATGCGTTGACGCAACTCTTCCAGAGACCCTGGTTCCGTTGCGTAAATTTTACGTTTCAGATGATCCACAAGAAAAAGTCCAGGGGACTTAAATCTGGTGAACGGGCCAGCCATTCCAGAGCACCCCTTCGTCCAATCCAATGTCCAGGGAACACTCTGTCCAGATATTCCCGAACAACAAGCGCATAATGAGGTGGAGCTCCATCTTGTTAGAAAGTCAAATGGTCTTCTAGATAACGATCATCATCTTCAACGATATCTAAAAGCAATGGTTGGACAAGATCTTCCAACACTTTGAGGTAACGTTCGCCCATCAGATTGCCATAAAGAAAAATGGGATGAATCATGCGGTCTCCAAAAATACCGGTTCAAACATTTAGTTTTAGTGGATGTTAAGTATGTCCTTGTGGAAAATTCTCGGATTCACGTCAGACCAAAACTGACAGTTATGGCGATTTACAATAGAGTTTAAGAAAAATGTACACTCGTCAGAAAAACAAACGTTGAAAAGAAAATTCGCATCCGTATCTATTCTCTCTGTCATAACTTTGCAAAACTGTTGTCGTCTATCGAAATCATCCTTATTCAGCTCATGTACTAAATGAATTTTGTACGGATGAAATTTATGCTGTTTGTTTAAACTTCGTGACCAATTCCAACACGATTTTCTTTCTACATGTTTACCGGGATGCTCATGATTAAATAATTCTGCCGCACAATTGCCGCACTCATCATTTTTGAAAAACAAAGCGATCATCTCGACCCTCTCCACAATACAGTAAACCATTTTTGCACAACCAATGTTTATTTTGAATCACAATGACAACAACAATTCACAAACCAGCTTAAACTGAAAACAAATGGTATAGGAGGCTAATAAAAAGTAGAATAAAAAATTATCTGCGTAATCCGATAACAGAACGAAACCTACTTCTTGAGAAAAACATGTCTACTACATGTCTACTTCTTAAAAAAAAACAATTTGAGTATTTGTTGAACTAAAAAAAAAATCTTCTGACGTTAAATTTTGATGTTTCAATATTTTTTCTACTCTTTTCCCCCATTTTTGCAGATTGAACAATTGACAGACTGGCAGACTGAACAATTGAATTTTCTTTTAATGACAAACGAAGAAGGAGTTCATAATTTGAAATTAAATAATCCCGAAGAAAATTAATAAATTTGAAAAATTTTAACACTTTAGTATTCAGGGCAGAAACGGCTTTAAAATTACTGTATCTGAGTCTCGGAAGGTCCTCATAAACACCGAAGGTAAATAAAAATGTATTGCATGCTTTTTTTAAATTTAAATTAATAAGTATATTATCGATTGTTTAAAACAAAACATGAGCAAACCTAAAAACAATCATGCACTCGCATAGAGCATCAAAGACCTTTAAAATGAGGGGTCACTCGACCACCTTACCGTAATTTTTGTTTTTGTTGGGGGTAGGTAGGGCGTTGACCTGATAAAGTCAAATTTGACATCAAAATGTGGCCTTCAAAAGATAAAAGGTGACGTGTTTCAAGATTTTTCTCAAACAACACCCCCACCTTATTTAATCTAGAGGGTGGTTTTCATGGGGACGAAAAGAAATTGAAAAAAACTAATTTTGACCATGCTGTCGCATAGATAATTGAAAGACGCTTCAAATGAGGGGTCGCTCGACCCCCTTTCCTTATTTAAATTCTTGAGTTAGGGGTTGCTGGGGCTAGGGAGTTGATGTGTCACCGTCAAGTTTGACATCAACAGTTGTCCCCCAAAAATCAAGAATCGACCTGTCCGAGCGGTTTTTCAAGAAACTTACAGTGTCCCAAAAAAGGCGTGTATCGTTTACAATGGCCCACCCTGTATAAAGATGGAAACAATTACAACAGAATAAAACAAAAAAGGTATTTATTTTTTATTTACCTATTCCTTTATTTTCTTTATTTTTTTACAAAAAGATGTCGCCAGTGTACCAAAGCAGGAAAAGGAAGAAAGCGAACTATGTACCAGTGCAATGATTGTGAAGAAAAGCCGGGGCGCTGTGCCCACAATGTTTCGGTAAATATCATAGTTTATTATAAATTTCTTGTATTCTTAGTATTTATTTACTGATGTTCAGTTTTGTAAAATACATCCATATTTTGAGTTCAATCATTATTTTCTACTCATACTCTTATGGGAGTGCCGGCTCCTGGCACTAATAATGGAGTATACAGGGTGCACCAAAGTTCTGATTTTGGTCGATTACGGCTGTATTTGAAATGGTGGAAATATATTGTCTATAGATTATTTTCTTGATTTTCAATTCTGAATAACCAGAAAATATGTACAATTATACAGGGTACTCCGTTTTCGTTGTCCGAGCAACAACTTCGTTATTTTAAATGGAACACCCTATATTTTTTTCCTTTATCGAGTTACCCATCTAATTATATTCATAATTCTATTAAGGTGGTAGGTACTTAAAATGAACCGTTTACGATATAAAAAAGATTTTTTGACAAAAAGTGAGGTTTGCGGATAAGTTTTTGAGTACCTCTGATTTCATAGACAAGAGAGTTTTCAAAATTCTGCTTATACTGTTATGTTGAGCATATTAAGGGCTAGTAGGGCAGAAACATTATTAATATTAATCTTATACAGAGTGCTGAAAAAATTGAGTTTAATGTTTCGCTAATAAAAAAGGCCGTAATTCAATTTTTTCAAATGGGACGTACTATTTTCAGTTCTGTCATCTAATGAAGTGTTAAATTATCTTTCCATTGATATATCATAGTAGGTATTTATCTTTAGGAGTTGCATAGATATTAAGGTTAATTGTCTGGATCAGTCATTTTTCTTGCTGGAACTTCATGAGGTTTGTACTGCACTTCACCAGTTTCGATAAATCTGTCTCTAAGATTACTAAATGCAGGTTCTAAAGGGTGTCTCCTTTCAGGATATCTGGTTTTATAGACTCGGGATGCTAAGAGGCTGTTCCTTGAGCACTCCCCCAGAATAAAAATCATGTCAACCATTTCTTCCCGCGAATAATTCATATTTAATATAATTATATGCAAATGCAACTTCCTGGAACTGTAAAAGCTACTAGTATTTTATTAAAGACAATCAAAACAAAAGCACTTACCGATATAGCAGTAACACAAAACTTTAGAACATCCACAGACACGTGTTTTGACATCTATGTCTCTTCGGTGCGGCTTTTTCTAAAGTTCACAATCAACTGAAATATGTAAGCAAATACTCGTGTTATAACTATCAAAGGATTACCAGAACAGGATATTAAAAATTAAAATTAGATTATAGGAAATTCCCCGTAAAGGGATAATTATCAATATAATTATATGCAAATGCAACTTCCTGGAACTGTAAAAGCTACTAGTATTTTATTAGCTAATAAAATACTAGTAGCTTTTACAGTTCCAGGAAGTTGCATTTGCATATAATTATATTGATAATAAAATATAAAAATAATTAATAAAATACTAGTAGCTTTTACAGTTCCAGGAAGTTGCATTTGCATATAATTATATTGATAATTATCCCTTTACGGGGAATTTCCTATAATCTAATTTTAATTTTTAATATCCTGTTCTGGTAATCCTTTGATAGTTATAACACGAGTATTTGCTTACATATTTCAGTTGATTGTGAACTTTAGAAAAAGCCGCACCGAAGAGACATAGATGTCAAAACACGTGTCTGTGGATGTTCTAAAGTTTTGTGTTACTGCTATATCGGTAAGTGCTTTTGTTTTGATTGTCTTTAATAAAATACTAGTAGCTTTTACAGTTCCATTTCCAAGTTGCATTTGCATATAATTATATTAAATATGAATTATTCGCGGGAAGAAATGGTTGACATGATTTTTATTCTGGGGGAGTGCTCAAGGAACAGCCTCTTAGCATCCCGAGTCTATAAAACCAGATATCCTGAAAGGAGACACCCTTTAGAACCTGCATTTAGTAATCTTAGAGACAGATTTATCGAAACTGGTGAAGTGCAGTACAAACCTCATGAAGTTCCAGCAAGAAAAATGACTGATCCAGACAATTAACCTTAATATCTATGCAACTCCTAAAGATAAATACCTACTATGATATATCAATGGAAAGATAATTTAACACTTCATTAGATGACAGAACTGAAAATAGTACGTCCCATTTGAAAAAATTGAATTACGGCCTTTTTTATTAGCGAAACATTAAACTCAATTTTTTCAGCACTCTGTATAAGATTAATATTAATAATGTTTCTGCCCTACTAGCCCTTAATATGCTCAACATAACAGTATAAGCAGAATTTTGAAAACTCTCTTGTCTATGAAATCAGAGGTACTCAAAAACTTATCCGCAAACCTCACTTTTTGTCAAAAAATCTTTTTTATATCGTAAACGGTTCATTTTAAGTACCTACCACCTTAATAGAATTATGAATATAATTAGATGGGTAACTCGATAAAGGAAAAAAATATAGGGTGTTCCATTTAAAATAACGAAGTTGTTGCTCGGACAACGAAAACGGAGTACCCTGTATAATTGTACATATTTTCTGGTTATTCAGAATTGAAAATCAAGAAAATAATCTATAGACAATATATTTCCACCATTTCAAATACAGCCGTAATCGACCAAAATCAGAACTTTGGCGCACCCTGTATAACCCTTGTATACTCCACTAAACACACCACATATAACTAAATTTGATATATTTTCCAAAATTAAATAAAAAACTTATGATGGCTCCTGGGACCGACGTATATTTTTAAGCGGCAGCGAAAGTGTTAAAAGATATTTGCAAAAAACTCATTCAATACCTTTTCCACAAATTTTATAAAAATCTCCATTTTGAGGTGGAAGCATCGGTTCTTGAAAGAATAAAGAAAAACGAAGGTATATGCAAAGTTTCATTGACCCTCTAATTTTTTCCTCTATATTTCCTATCTCTTATCAAATAGATGCTCCACTATTTGAGAAATTAAAAAAAATTTAAAAGTTATTCATAATGATAAATAGAATAGAATTTTTTTTTTTGGGTTTTCTAATTCAGTATAAAATAAACCTAAAAAGCACAAAGGGTAGAAATATAACTTGGATACACTGTAGCAGTATTTTGAAAATGTTTTGTTTAATTAATGGATAATTGCAGAAACTCAATTCATTTCATAAGAGTTCTTGGACAATGCCAGTATACATGTTTATCGAGAGATCTTCTGTGTAATGACTTGATATCGGCTACCTATGAAAATGCCCAAAATAAAGCTTTTAATCTCTTTCTAAATCTCTACCTCTTTTTAAACAAGTTTATTAAGTTTCAAAGGCTGCTGATACAGAGCTTGAACTGATATTCCATTTGGCTCTATAGATATTCTATAGGATTTAAATCTGGGCTTATTTCTGGCCAGTTTATTATAAGTGTACTAACTTTTTGTAGGCATTGATGCATTACTTAAACTACATGAAGTCTTCCATCGTAACACAATCCGTCCTCTATAAAAGGGAACTGGCACAAGCTGGGATTCTAGGAACTTGATGATATAGATAAGTCCATGTGCAATGAAAGGCATGACACAATAAACCATAATATAAGCTACCTCCAGAACTTTTGTTGCATTGAACATATCTTTTTTTTTTGGTCATCTGTACACCACAGCCGACCTATTTATTGTCTCTTCTTTATGGCCACGGGCAAGTTTTTTCTGTGTAACTATCAATCTCCTCAGATCATGTCTTGTACTGCCTTCCACCTTCTTCACAAAGAGTAATGACTGTCTTCCATTAAAAAGGTTCATTGCAGTGGAAGAAAATAACTACAGAAACGTCAAAATTTGATATGCTTAATGAAGAACCTGAGAAACTGAAGTGAATTTATTTGAACAGATTTCCAATATTTATATTATCTAATCATTCAAAAACCAAATAAATAATTTTCTTTAGAATTTTTGAAAATTTGCATATCTTGATAAACCTGCTGAATATGAGAGCTGTCCAAAAATTTCAGATTTCTTGCAATTATGCATTAATTTTGTGTAAGTATATTTTTATGACAGTGTTGGTCAGTGTAATTTAAGTTATTTATATTTTAGTATTAAAGCACAGGACCAAAATCATAATTTAGGGCATGATTACTGAAGAAAACTTGTAGGGAAAAAGATGCAAAAATAAAATAAAATTAAAAAATCGTCTGTTTGCAAAAATATTTCAATATTTGCATAACATTCTTTGAGTTAGGAGGAAAATTGGTAAATAGATTTTATTAGGAAATTTTGATTTTTATTACGTTTTTATGAAATTTTATTTTATATTGATTATTAAACTCTGCAAAAATTAACGAAGAGGATACTCTACTTGTGTTTATTTTGCGGTGAAGAAGATGCAACTGAAATTTGCATAAAAAAATTTCAGAAATGGACTGCTGGTCCAAATATTGCCATATTTACAAAACATGTATATTTCTGAGAATCAAAAGAAAAATTTCATTAAAAATTTTATTTTTTTTATTATTACTACGAATCTTGAAATTGCATTTAACATTATTATATTCCTCACAGAAAAGAACAAAGAATATACTGTACATGTATGCATTTTGTGGGGCAAAATTTAATTGAAATTTACAAAAAAGTTTTCAAAAATGGACTATAGTCTGTACAATGAATGTTTGCGCGAGTATGAAATTAGGTAGGACATGTGCGGTTGCTGAACGCATTGAGACGAGCAAATATTTAGTTACGTATGTCTTCTAACCGCTCGAGCATGCTAAGACAGCCGAACGATAAATTCAAGCAGAATTAAAAAGAGACGTCGATATGAACAGTTGTCGTAGTGAAGTGCTGTCAACGGCTATAATATCTGTCATTTTAGATCCAGTGGCGTTCTTGCGTTTTTGATGAAAATTCGTTTTTAAGCTTCATTGTTAAAACCATGTTTAGTGGTAAATAATACATCTATTATTATTCTACAAAATTAATTGTCATTTCATGAGTATTTACGAAAGAAATATGGCTTCTAATTTGTCGGATGATGACTGAGAGTAAAAAAAAAATTCTCATTTTTTTAATGCACGTCACTGCTGAAGAGAAGCAGTGACCTTCAACAGATTACTTCATACGGTTCTTGTTTATGACGCACACGCAAAGATTCATCGTACAAACTATACTAACCCAAGGTCGTTATGAAAGTATTTGTATATTTACAAAACATTGAACAGATGGGGCCGTTACTTGATGAAAATCCATAATAATAATTGGGAAGAAAACTATATTTGTTTTTGATTTTCACTTTCAACATGACAATTGTTTCGCCACACAGTGGCTTCTTCGGATGTTGAGTAGGTACTGGTATACTAATTTTACAATGCATAAAATATATGGTTCTATACAATTTTTACTAATCTTAATTACTAAGCGGAAAAGTAAAAAAAAAAAAAAACTCGATCTTTTTCTATACATTTCCAGAAAGCATACTACTGTCTCAGATATGGCATGCATGATTGCTTGCCTAACCATTTTTACTTAATTTCAGCTAGTAGTCATGGGCGTATTAGTCTCCAGTTTCAAGGGGGTGTAATGCATAACAATATCTTTGTAGGTAGTTTATTGAATATAATTTTAATAGGTGCTAATTTTAATTCCTTACATATACGGTAATTTATTGAATCTAATTTTAATAAGTTTATTATATGTAAATTTACATAAACTTATTAAAATTAGATTCAATAAACTACCTGCAAAGATGTGTATTTTTCCGCTTAGTAATTAAGATTAGGATTAGGTCAAAATTGTATAAAATCATATATTTTATGCATTGTAAAATTAGTAATACTCAGCATTCAAAGAAGCCACTGTGTGGCAAAACAATTGTCATGTTGACAAAATAAAGTGAAAACGAAAAACTAATACAGTTTTCTTCCCAATTGTATACAAAACACTTTTTTTTGAGATACAGAAGGAAAATTATTAGACAGATTTAAAATATCACTTGAAAATTTTGATGTTTTCAGATTGATTATTATACTCTTCACAGAAACAAATAAAGAGTATATTGTATTTGTGTTCATTTTCTCAAAGGGATGGCAATATGAGTCATGCAGTTAAGTTTTCCAAAACACAACACTTTTAAGTATGTGAATCTCGTATAGTGTGTCAGAACAGGACGACTTAAAATTGCCATGTCCATGATGAAATTAAAAATATACCATTCAGAAAACTAATCTATTTTCAAAAAACTGCAAAAAGTATTTTATAAACCATTCCATGATTATATAAAAATTTCAATGAACTGGAGAAGAGTATAATGTTTGGTTGATTTCTAAAATTCAAAAAGTATAACTACACAAAAAATCGAATTTTTGAATGAAATTTGAAACATGTAAATCAACTCTTCCTCATTATATTCTGTAATATTTTACAAATATTATCATAAAAAAGCTTGGGTCTGCAGTATATCATTTGTCTCTTGGCGAAGTCCATAGCAAGATAAGTCACTGAAAAATGTCCACACATTTATAGAACTGGAAAGGTGGGAATTAAGAGTCAAATATAAATATACAAAAAGGTGTTTGGTGTGCCATTAAAAAAAAACAAGTAATGGCTTACCACAGCTACGTCAAACACCCTGTAGATTTAAAAATTATTTTATTATGCACCGCTCTTAATTTTCTACAATTTATATCTCAGACATTTTTTCAAATTTCAAACGGTTGAAGAAACATTAACCGTCCACGCAATAGTAACTCACCCTGTATATTCTTTTTCAATTGTAATATTTAAAAAACATATCATGTGAATAGGGACTTTTCTACAATTTTTGAGATAGAAATTTGATAAGAGCATTTGAAGTAATAATTTCTCTCTAATTTCCAGAAGTTGGAGATACTTCTGGTTAAACTAGAAGTTATTCTGATAACACGAGTAAGTAAAAACATTGCAATTTATCTCCTTAATGGCTCCTCCAAAGTTCAAATTTCGATCTTAAAAACTTAATAACATTTTGAGAGGTTCCCTAGGTCCTTGGTCATCCGATATATTAATAGTGACAAGGACTGATGTTTTTTTAATCTTACCCAAGGATCTTCTCCTCTTTGAGAAAGCATCGTTAAAATATTTACTTGATCTCCATCAAGTGCATAATAAATGGCAGATTGCAGTTTACTCGGCAACCTTTCTCTGCCATCTCTTTCTATACATGTTTCCTCTTGCTGTATAGCTGAAGCTAAAAATTAAAATTGTTCAATAAATATTACCACTCAACACTGTGACCATTATATAACGTTTAGTGTCATAATTGAGATCTAATGACAGCCTAAAGTTTTGTTAATCACCACTAACTAGAACGAGAGAAGAATTTGAACAAGGCCATATTGTAAATGTGATACCCGTATGTTAAGCAGCAATTGACAGTAACCGACTCTCACCCGTTAGAAATTATCAAGCACATGGCAGGACTCGGACCGGTTCCGAGCTACCCCTAGCCTGGAAGTTTTGCCGACCTCTTCTATATCGAAAAGTAGGGATTCTTTACTTGCCTAATATTTAATAGACAAGGGACCAATTGTTTTACGTCCCCTCCGAAGGATGGTATATCCGCTATGTAACCTCTGTTCAAGATTACATACTTTCTACGTATGCGTTGATATACAAGAAGCTAGAAGTTGAAGCGAGAATGCTGTATTTCCCTGGAGAGGGTCACCCATCCAAGTACTAACTACACTCGACTTTGCTGCATTTTCTCCTTTAGTTTTGAAGAAAATTAATTGAAATTTAGGATATACTACATACATAATAAGCGGCACTTTTTGACATACAACTGATTTTTTTTTCTCTTCCGGTTTTGCCGGAAGTAACACTAACTTTCGATTTTTAAATGGAACACCCTATGTATTTTTGCATTTTTGAATTCTGCATAATTTTCTGAATCCCACGATGCCAAATAAGTGACATTTCAAACATCAATTTTATTTTATAACATAATTTTTAGTTTTCCATTTTAGTTTGCCATGACGGTTCCGATTTATTCTAAATGATCCGTGTAATGCTACAAAAATTGAAATCCCGTTAAAAACACAAAATTACGTGATTTATGAGCAAATAAAATTCACCAAAATTGTTTTTCGGCCAAAACTCAATTTTTTCAAGTGGAACCATATCGGTACCGTGGTACCATTTATTAGTACTATTAATAAGAAATTTATTCATATGTCGTATTAAAATGTGCGATAAATACAAACAAAATTACAGCTAAAAGAAAATAGGAAAATACAATTTTATTCTAATTACCTTGTTATATATAAGGTGGGTTTGGAATACAAAAAATTAACACAAAACATTATAACAACATTGTTCAAAATGCTGTCCATTAACGTTAATGCACTTCTGAACTCGCATAGCTGTTTCTCGAAGAACGTTTGTCAATTTCTGGGCCGTTATGCTACTAATTGCTCGTCTTACTCGTAGCTCCAGGTTTTCACGGGTTGTAACGGCGGTTGCATAGACAATATTTTTTAAATGACCCCAAACAAGGTGACCTTGGAGGCCGCCAACATAATACGCTCCGAATACTTTATATAGCTATATACCTAGTTTAGTATCTGTTCTGATTCTTACAATTATAATTACAGAGGTTCAAAATATTGATAATGTACACAAATAAAATACCAGTGAAGGTAAGTGAGCTAAAACACAACAGAATTTAAAAAATAACACACTTTTAACAGCATCGTCTACCATCATTGAATGTTTCAAATTATACATCTTATACATAATTATAAGGGTAAGTATGAATAATAATAGTCTTATAGTTTAGATATAAATTTTATTTACAACAAGGGTCACAATGGTTCATTAATTCAATGCTATATTATATTTTTGAAAAATTATCCAACAATATAGTTTCAATCTCTCACTTTTAAATCATATAGGTTGGCTCCATTAATACATTTCAGCTTAGAAATGTAATGAAGGGACTCCTAAAATGTAGAATATAAATAAAATTATAATAAATTCACTGAAATTCATTTACCATATCGAAAATTAATAACTTTTGACAGGTACGCAAGATAACACGCAGGTTGAAAAACACAAATAAAACATTAAATTAAAGTCAGATCAATAAATCGCGAAATGTATAATAGACGAAAAACACCCAAAATTGATGTGACACGAGAAAAACGTTTAAAAAAGCACTAGAAATTCTTTAAAAACTCGAACTAATCAGAAAGCACACAAATGCAAAACTAGGTTATTACCACAGCCACGCAACTTTGGCGGCCATGTTGTGACGTCAGCTGCTACTGCTCTATTGCAATATTCCATCCCACATTCGTAATCAGTTTCGTACAAATGCTGTTGCAGTTGGTATTTAAAAGATTTTTAGTGGTATTTGTGCAAAATTCGGCTTACTGTTTGGTAACTGATGTTCAATTCAAACCCAACTTGCCCTAAAGAAACAGTCTTATCAACTTCTATTCAAGCCAAAACATTAGTTTCCGTTCCATCATAAATAATGAAGTTTTCTTTGGGATCATTGTTGACCTCTCTTTGGAATTGGTTTTCAACACGTTTAAAATAATTTTTTGCTGGACATTGTCTATCAGGATATTGTCGGCCATAATGTTCCATAGCTGCAATTGCATTTTTTTTTACTTTTCCCATAAATAATTAACATGTCCACTTTTTCATCGCTTGTATAAATTTGCGGCATTTTGAACACAATTAACAAGAATTTTAAACAATTTTTAAAGACACAATAAAAACACTGTTAAACCAACAAATGTTTGACAAGCTAAATATTTCATTGTTTTCAATGCCACCTTAGTTACTTCTTAACATTTCATTAGAACAAAATTGTATTTTCTTATTTTCTTTAAGCTGTAATTTTGTTTGTATTTATCGCACATTTTATACGACACATGAATAAATTCCTTATTAATAATTCTAAAAATACCAATATGGTTCCATTTGAAAAAATTGAGTTTTGCTCGAAAAACAATTTTGGTGAATTTTATTTGCTCATAAATCACATAATTTAGTGTTTTTAACGGGATTTCGATTTTTGTAGTATTACACAGGTCATTTAGAATAAATCAGAACCGTCATGGCACACGGAAATGGAAAACTAAAAATTATATTATAAAAAAAATTGATGTCTAAAATGTCAGTTATTTGGCATCGTTGGATTCAGAAAATTATGCAGAATTCAAAAATGCAATAATATATAGGGTGTTCCATTTAAAAATTGAAAGTTAGTGTCACTTTCGGAAAAACCTGAAGTGAAAAAAAAAAATCAATTGCATATCAAAAAGTGCCACTTATGTATGTAGTATATCCTAAATTTCAATCATCTTCAAAACTAAAGGAGAAAAGGGGGGTATACCATGATCCTGTTACACCCGGTATACGATTATATGCAGGCGTCTCTACGCTCGCTCCTATGTACACTGATCCATCTACTTTTACCAGCAAAATTGATCCTTGACCCTTTGGGCGAGAATCCAGCTGGTTATATTCTATTCTCGTAAAATAAATTTGAAATAGACCATCTGCTATTACACTTTAATATGTAAAACAAATTTAAACATGAACGAATGATCTACTAGAACATTAAATCCCTGTATGATTACGTTGCTGCTACCTTTCGAGTATTGATGTCAAGATAAATATCAGTTTACATTCAAAGTCTACTAACTGCATCATTTATTGTGTGGTAAATTTATCCACGCTTGGTATTTACTTAACATTGAAGACTTCTAATCCTAGAAACAAAAGTTTCAAATAAAAAAGGCTTAACTCTTATTTTTTCTTGATATTGTAAATGACATAAAATCTCATGCTTCTGTCTGATAAAAGCTGCTCAGGGGTTAAGTGCTGGAAAAAATTATGTGTATCTTATCTCACAGTATCTCATGTATTTTATCTAATTTGCATATTGTACAGTTGTGGTTAACCTCTTAAGAATGACATAAATATCTGTATGACAGTCTAAACAAATCTGGATATTTGATTAATAACACAGTGAAACTTTTAAAGTAAATGCTACTACAATCCGTACAACAAGTAATCATTAACAATGGAAAATTATCAAAACATTTATAAAATTAAGTGATCATAAGGAGTACTCATTGATAACTTAGTTTTAATTACATTGTTTCTAAAACTAGACAATAATTCATCTATAAACAGCAATGGAATAATACTAGATGAAATCTGACACCAAATGAGCAAAATGCATAATTTTTTTAAACATCACAGACGAATAGATCACTAAAAAACATTATTTTTCCAGTATTTTGTTGTTATTAAATGCTCTAATTAAAGGTGAAAAAAATTATTTACCGCAGCTGTCAATTTAACTGCGTTCAAATGGAGAAGTTTCCGCGCTACTTGTGTGTGACGTCAGTGGGCACGTCGCACCGACCGAAAACGGCGAAAACGTATTGTTATTGCGAATGTGTACATTATTTATGTTGTATTATGGAAAATACAAAGAAAAGTAGTTATAAATATTGTATTGTGCCTAAGTGTACAAATACTACAATAAAAACTCCAGAAAAGTTATTTTTTAATGTGCCTAGACGCGATAAAGTTAGGAAGAAATGGTGCAGAGCTATGAGACGAGACGACCGAAATGCAGAATTATCGTCATCCTCAAGATTATATTGCTGTGAGGATCATTTTGATGTAAATTTACCCATTAAAACTAATTATTTTATAATAATATTATGAAAATATGTACCTAACCCTAATATTATTCTGATAATTTGTTTACATATCACGGCAAATTTGGTCACTTTCCTATTTATAGGAATACAAAAGTTTACTAACTTCTGTAAATAGGCAACTTGAATTAAAATGAGAACGGTGGGAATAATGTAACTTCTCGACGTTCTACATATTATCCAATTATATATTTATATACCTATATGTAACCTAGCCATTCTGAAAAGTTTTGAAGGGAGCATAGGAACCTTAAGTGTACACCAGGCTGTTTCACATACGAGTGGCATACTGTTTATGATATGAATGTGTTAAATGATAAAAAGTCCTTAGGAGATATGTTAAATTATACAGGGGCGTTTAAAAAATGCAAGATAACATTTTTTTTAATCACTATATCAGTAAATGTCAGTAAGTTAGATATTTATTTTGTTTTAAATAATAAAATTGCGTGGTAATATTAATCTTACGATAAATAAAAAGTGTGGTTTACTCTTCGAAGTGTATATTCGCAGACTGAACCATAGGTAATCCCTTTTTACATAATTCTGCAAGAAATTTAATAAAAACTATAAAAAGAATACAAGGAGAATACAACACTGCATACATTATAATTCTGATAAATATATTTTAATGTAATCTTCTTATACAAAAAGCTCAAATTTTAGATAGAACAAGATATGGAGAACTATTGGCGTTACAGAATAATGGGAAAAGTTAAGAGGGTAAAACTAAAACCAGGAGTTATACCCCATATCTTTAAGTGCCAGAGATCAGTGCTGGGCAGCACATCAGTTAGGAAAGGAGTTCTAAAAAGAGAACGGATACGCTTAATGGGGGAAGTTTTGAAAACAGTTACAACTGTAACGCCTGAGGCTAGTACCTCGGCAGGTACAGTGCAGGAGGAATTTGACAAGCACGTATCATTTGAAGAGTACCTGATTTCAGAAGATATATCTCATGCAGACAAAAGTTTTCAAGTTAATTTAAAGCCATCATTTCGCAGCAAAGCTGTGAATACAAAACCAACAGGGATAGATGCAGCATTGTCCCCAATCTTGCGGCCTTCAACAAATGCTGCCACCTCCCCATTTAAGATAGCAAAAATAGTAACAATAAAAGAATCGCAGTTTGAAGACAGTAATTCTGATGGAAAAAGTAGCATACTTTCAGATTCTAATGACTCTGATGATTACAAATCGGAGCATATTTCTAGTGTGTCTGATGCCACGGAAGATGAGACATTAAATGATGAATTTAAATTAGTAATGCAAAGGAGTACTGTAATGGCTATAGAAAAAAATCCAAAATTATTTTTGGGATTGCCAAAAAAAAGCTACTTTATAATAAAAATGTTGGGAACCAAGGCACCCGCACGCATATTAGACATATTGTTGACATTAAAAAAAATTCGTCTAAACGATCCTTTTGCCATTTTGGGAATTCATTTTGGCATGTCGCCAAGTAATGCTAGCCGCATATTTAGGAAAACTTTGATACTAATTGCCAGTTTGTTGCAAGAGTTAATTGTATGGCCCGATAATAGAAGTGTGAGGTTACGGTTACCTATACCTTTCAGGGCACGGTATGGAAGGGTGGTTTCTATAATAGACTGTCTAGAAATAGAGATAGAGAAGCCAAGCAATCCACTTCACCAGTCCTTAACATGGTCACAATATAAGGGTTGTAATACCTTGAAATATCTAATTTCGTGTACACCAGATGGGCTAGTGAATTTTATTTCAATTGGATACGGAGGGCGCGCCTCAGATGTGGTCATAGTTGAAGATTGTGGATATTTAAATAAATTGACTCCAGGTATTGCAGTAATGGCTGACAGAGGGTTTAAAAACCTTTCACATCTGCTACAACAAAAATCATGTGTTCTTATACGACCACCATCAGTATCAGCTGGAGTTCCCAGTACACCACAAGAAGTAAAAGAGTCAAAAAGAATTGCAGCTTTGCGCATACACGTGGAACGTGTTATAGGTAGACTAAGAGAATTTAATATGTTACTGCCTCATGCATGCATTGATAATCACCACGTTTCGTTACTTGATTATGTAATCATTGTTGCCTGTGGAATTATAAATTTACAGGATGTCTTAATAAAAAGTGGAAATCAAACTTAATTTTGCACTTTATTTCTCTGTATAAATTTTACAAAAATAGAATTTTTTATAAGAAATAACTACAAATAAACATTTAATTAGACTAAGCGATGCGTGTCAAAGTGTATGTCGATGCTTGTCATAGATTTAAATAGACTTTATAGGAGTAAATTGTAGGCAATTATAATTTAAAATGGTGTCTATTATATTACCACGATATAACAAATATATTTATTTTTCAAATATTAGTATATGGTGTGATTGATCATTATTCAGTTGCATGATCATAAATTCCAATATTAACTTGGCTTTAAAAAGGGTACTGCAACAGTTCACACTGTATTATTATGTGACGTTATAACTGTTAGCTGAATTTTTTAGTGAGAAAATATTTATTTTCTTTTTAACATGCATCGTCTAACTTGATTGAATTTTTATTTGTACAAATAATACATCCATCACACTTTGTCATAATGGAATAGCCCTGTTTACCTACGATATCTACAATATAACCTAAAGATAACAAAACTAAGCACTATCTTAATTTATTTTATAATATTTAATAAAGAAATAGAAAATAACCTATTCTTTATGTATACTGGTCATATTGCTAGCACACTAATATTTATTCTAGAAAACTTTGTTTCTAACATAACCAGATGTAGGTTTGTTAGAAGCATGCAAAGAAAAATTTACATTTTTTGTGAAGAAATTCGTTTTAGAGCTCTTTGTTTTTCCTTGTATAACCAGAATGTAGGTTATCAGATAAAATACAAAGTGTAATAGACAGTTTTCATTTTTAATCGTTATTTTTAGTTTTTCTGATGTTTGCAAAATCGTATAAAAAATGTGATTCTATACAAAGTTTAAATAATGCATTTTTTTAAACACAATATCATTGTTTGTAAAGAAAATTAACCAGATCCTTCCAGTGCTACCAAATGGGCAATCACTTATAAAAAAAGGTGGGCAACGTACTACGTACTTCACAAGTATTACATATTACTGCGATAGAACACAGGTATTACAATGTAGTTCATGACATTTCACTTTTCACTTTTTAGGTCAAAAAGTAAAAAAGATGGAGAAAGTTTATAATTTTGCTAAGATAAAAAGAGAAAAGTACGTATACTGCATCAAAGGGTGGTCGATATTACTACACAAGTGAGTGCCCTCAAGCCGTATCACAAAGTTAATGAATTAATAAAACAAAATATCTAGGAAAGACTTCATTGTGTGACAGAAACATATTACAAACATAAAACTAATTACATTTCAAATGCAAAATAAATGTATTACTTACAAATCCGCCTACCGATAGTTAGAAATCTTGTGATATTAGATGAAACATATTTATTAAAAATACAGTAAGCAAATGTTTTTATAAGTGATATTTCTATTTTTGATTTTAAAATAAGGCAAGAGATACTATATATTTTTTGTTTAATTCAGTAACTTTCTAGTAGGGCTGGAGATGTCTGATTAAATTTGTTTACAAACAATGGAACTTGTTTCAAAGAATTGCACTTACTCAACTGACCTTATTAGTATACCAGCGTGATAAAAAGTTAGTAAGATTAACAATATTCATAAAGAATAGGTTATTCTTTGTTATCCCATTAAATATTAAACATATACATAGAAATTATCTAAGAAAAAAGTATTATTCAAAAATTTCTTTTAAAAATGGGAAATATTGCTCGACTCCAAAATGCAGTACATTTTTCCAATAAACTTTTGCAATATTCCATATCATAATCGATCACCAAAATATTTACATTTTTTGATGTTTCAAAGTCAGGGCAAGCAACACAAAATAATGCTTGCTTTTTGTTGCAGAAGTGCATCTGTAGTTGTACTTGTGCCATGTATTTTGAGGTTATTTTATTTTGTTTACTTATGTACCTTCCTACAGCTTTCTCCGAAGTTGGGCACTTTATTTCAATTGTGAATTGAGTTGATTCACCATCTGGGGAAGCTCCTATAATCGGGTAATTGGGATTTAGCATTATTCCACATTTAGATATTTTGATGTTCATTATTTTCTGTACCTCCTTTATTACAGATGCTTCCAACGATCGACCCCTTCTCATTGCAGCGGTGTCTTTTAGTTTCGAAGCACCGAAAATACTTTCAACTAGAGCCCCTTCAATAGTCTTGCAATGTGCTGCATCATATGCTTTAGAGGCTGTAATGCGGGCATATCTAAGTTCAAACCATAATGAGCAAGAAGCTTGGTCAACTGTTGCCTTAAATGCCTCATTACATACCTCGCTTGGCATATTTTGATGCAGATATGATACTAAATTTGCAGCTGACCAATCACTGCATGATGAATAAAACAAATCTACTAAATAATGCAATGATAATTTTTCAACGTTACTTAGTTCTTTATAGTATTTTGTAACCTGGCTGTCAAGTCTACCCACTTCTCTACTGTAATCTATGACAGAAGTTAAAAAACTTCCATCTCCTGGTGATAAGTTGAAATTTTGTGATTTTCCAAGATCTTTACCTTTTATAAATTTTAACGACGTTCCAACTGTTGAAAGTTTGGACTTTTTCCAATAACATTGCACAGATGTTGTAGGTGCATCCTCACTTCGTCTGTGTAACCAAGCGACAAATGCAACTGCATGTTTGCATCCACCTATAAAAAAATAAATTTTTATATAATCATAATAAACAAAACAAAAAAATGTTTTAACATTTGTATCACAATACCTAATTAATAAATTAATTTAAAATTAAAAAAAAAATCATCAATTTTTTAATTTGAACACAGGTTATTTCCCAGTAGTATACACTGATTAATTCTATTATTTTGTAGATTCACCTAACGTTTATTAAAAAAAAAAAAAGGATACACGTGGTAGCAGATACCAAAATAAAAAGAAAATTTAAGAGGATGTCACAAATAATTAGAAAATAGTTTTAACAGGCTAAATGTAATTAAGGGATAAGATAATATATTACCTAAATGTGCAGCACAGTCTTCACATTGTACAGAAGTTATAGCACCTTCCGCTTCGTTACATATAAAAGTAACTGTATAAGCTTTCTTATGAACACTATGTTCTGGTGTTATTCTTGCCTTTACAATGCATACATCGCCTTCTCTTTTCACCTGTACATATCCAATGGCATTGTCACCATAAGCTTCTCGTCCGGACCTAAAAAACATTTTATAGATAACGTTTTTGGTCATGTCAACAGTTATTTACTATTAATGTACCTACCTACCTATAAGTAGGTATGTACTTAGTAAGTGACGGGAGGTATTGATTATATAAAAAAGTAAAGCATTCTAAGATGAAAAATATTAATTAATATAACATTAAAACATTGCCTTGTTTACCTATTTTGAGGTTATGTACATAAATAATTTGTTATATTTAACTACAGTAAAAGGATAAAAATGGGCACAATTGAATTACTGTTTAGAATAATGAATGACACATACCTTGTTGCTTTAGTACCTCTAATTTCTGCACTAATAAAATCAGTATTACTAGCAAAAAAGTTTGTCATCATGAACACATCAACAACGGGCAAATTGTCACTCTGGCCTCGTAAAAACCCACTGTCCGTCATTTTTACCACTTAATAATTTAAATAAATAAATAAATGAATGATTTATTTTATGAAAATATCAACAATATACATTTACAAAACACGATTTAACGCTTTGCCGATAGACGACCATTAGACATTAATGACATTATACCGAATGACGTCAGACCAATGGCGTGGTGTTTTCAGTCACGTGGATATGTTCCCATAAAATTTTGAATTTCAAAGTCGTTTATTTAGGCCACACATTTTTTTAAAACCTTTTCTTCATTACTTTCTCAACTTATATAACATATATAACGAAAAAATAATAAATTATTGCATTTCTAAAATTCATGCATGTTGCTCATTTTGAATTACTCAAGTGCTTTTTATATTATAAGTGATTATCACAAGATTATGTTGAAATAATGGTTAGTTACTTAGGTTTTAATGAGTAAATCTGAGATATACAATTGTAAGAAATTTGAAAATGTGAAATAAAACCAAACTTACAGCACCTTGACCTCTGAGACTCTATTTTTGACGGCGAGGAACATTCTTTGGGGAACAACTCCTCATCGCCTTCTCTCGGAAGACCTAGCCGTTATTCCTGAGCATGAGTGAATATGGCGAAATAATAGAACATAGTGGTAAACATTGCCAAGTGTACCATGAAAACAATAGCCAATGAAATTATAGTTAATCTTGACACCTTATTTGACAACCTTATTAAATTGCATTGACATTTAGTATTTTCAAATTTAAGTCGCATATCTAAAATGTATAAATGTCATAATTGAAAACATTGGCGACATATTTCGGTCGGTCGGTGGTTGTAAATGTGGAGTAAGCATTTCAATTAATTATCGCACTAATGGTTTTGAAAGTCTAAACAAATGTATTATCATTTGATAAACAAATGGGTCCATTTCTATGCCAGAGATTTTTGCTCTGCATCTTCTATATCTTGCAAAATTTGGTCTGCTAATAAAATTTCATTTACGTCCATTGTTTAAAAAAATTTTTAATAAGAAAAGAATTGAACACACAAATCATCTCCACAAAAATAAACAAACTTATATCATAACACATGTGACGGATAGATGCGTGTGCAGTTAAATTTCTTCAGGGAGTAATTGTTCCATTGAAAATTTGTAAAAGATGAAACCTGGGAGTGTATTCTTCTACCTACCAGAAGAAGCTGTATTCAAGAATACGATTTTCTATTCCTCAAGAGAACTACGCCCACTTTCTCTTGAATGTCCTACTCCCCGGAATTCAAGAATAGGGCCCCTGAAGTGTTACACATTTTTATTTCGTGATATGTTTAAAGTGTTAAAAAAAAATGAAACGATTTAGGTGCTTCTTCCTCAGGCTTGAGTATATGGTAATTGTTTTTAAAATATTATTTGCTCTTTTCATATGACTTCTTTAACAGTGAGTTACAAATTTACTCAGAAATTGATTTAGGAATGGATGAACATCAGAAATACATTCAGTTTTCACATTATCTTTACATGTTGAATATGACTTCCATGTTGAAATTTGTTATTATTACATAGATTGTACCAGTTTGAAAATTCTCGGTGACTATTTCAGAGATTATCATTATATCCTCAGTCGGTATTTACAACAATAATTATTCTAGGTTGTTGATTTAAATCTCAGATAAGTAAAGAATGATTACATTTTGATTTGATTTTTAAAGATATATTTTTGTGGTGGGAAATATATGTATTTACAGTTGCTTATACATTTCATAATATACTTAGCTCATATTTCAGAAAAATATTATTTCTTAATTTAAATCTGTTTATTTTCTGACTATATTGTTTTCACATGGATTTAGGATTAGTTGTTCAGGTTAGTTGGTTTTTCTTTTTATAAATGTATTAAAAGTTTAAAAAAGCTGTCTACATAAATGCAAAGTGAGTTGTTTAGGTTACGTTGGTTTCTATTTGTGGCTAGTATAATTTTTTTTTTGAACTCAAGGTTAGTTGTTCAGGTTAAATTGGTTTTTCCATTTTACGACTATATTGCTATGTACAACTCAGGGTTGCAAAAAAACATGTTTCTTAAAATATAACATAAAAACATGTTCAATTTGTTTAAAAGTTTTGTTCAGTTTTAAATTGTTTAAAACAATTAAGATTAAGAAAAAAACATGTTTTAAACATATTGCAATGGAGAATATTATGTACCACAAACAGGCACTTTAACACTTAAATGATTCCTGTAATGCAGTTTGATTATGCCAAAAGGAGCGAGACGCATTTTGACTACCCGTATCTTGATGAGAAATATTAAGCTACATTAATGGCGGTTAGTACTTGGACGAGTGAACATCTAGAGAAATACAGTAATCTTGCCTCACTTCCTAACGGCTTGTATATCAGTACATAGGTAGAAGCTATACAATTTTAGGCAGGAATTGTATAGTAGATAACAGATATACCATCCTTCGGAGGGGATGTTAAGCAGTCAGTCCCTTGTCTATTAACTTCTTCGACAGAGAAACCATTTAATATTGCTGTTTAAATTTATACCTAACAATTTAGTGGAATTTATGTTTGAAATTGGCACCTTATCAGTTAGCAACTTTGGTAGTCTTAATAACGAATGATCTATTTTAAACCTCACATAGCTTGATTTAGCTTCATTTAATATAAGTTCATTGGTATAAAACCAATATTTTACATTTTGCCACAGTCGAGAGAAAGCGTTTGCAACTTCCTCAAGTGTGTGACCCATTATTAAAAGGTTTGTATCGTCTGTATAATTACTGATTGTTAATTTGCTACTTGGTTCTGCAACATTGATAAGATCACTTACAAAAATTTTAAAAAGGAGTGGTACTACAACACTTCCCTGAGGAACTCCATAATTAATATTTAAAATATGATATTTATGCTTGGCCCCATTAACGGTTATTGATGTTTTCTACATTCTAATTCGCAAGTATGAGCCGAACCACTGAAGACTGGTTCCTCGAACTCCAGATTTCTCCAGTTTATCAAGCAAGTGATTATGATTTAATGTATCAAATGCCTTGGATAATCCCAGAAATAGACCGCAGTCAATCTCTTGATCATCCAAGGCATCCAATATTTCACAGACAACATTAAAAGCAGCTGTTGTTGTCCATTTATCTTTTACAAATCCATGTTGAAAATTATTGAATAAGTTAGTACTATTTAAAAAGTTGTATAAACTGTTGTACATTAGTGTTTCTAAAATTTTAGATAAAAGATAGTTTCCTAAATCATTAGTAGGTACCTCCCTTGTTATGCAGTGGTAACACAATTGCTAATTTCAGGGCGTCCGGAAATATGCCTTGACTAAATGATGCATTGATATTTACAATGTTAAGAGTACGAGTATTAATTGTAAAGTGGTACAATATTATGTAAGCTATGATACTTACAATATTTTCCTCTTTCCTCACAGTTGCTGCTATGCGGCCCTGGCCAGCACATTCTAGCTTCCACATCAGATTTCGCCCCATGTTTTAAAAGCAATTCAACACAATCATCGTGCCTAGAATGATATAAATGTAAAAATATTTAATCTACATTCTTTAATATATAAAGCACACCCTTTTAAGCACGCAATATGAAGGGGCAGGCTACATGGAAATCTATTAACATCTGCTGCGGTATGACGTGCCAGTAACCATCGTACTAACTCTACATTGTTGGCTCCTACACATTTCTGTAATAAATTATACCCTGCATCGTCATGGATAACTAAAATATTTTCATTCTAAAACAAACAAAATTGCAAATATTTACTCAAGGTTTGGTGAAAGCTTATTACAAAATGTTAACTACAGGTAAATAAAGTTTTTACCTTGGGAATTTGCTGTAAAAGTCCCTCCAATCTCTGTACCCCAATTTTAGGATTTGCACGAAGAGCATCGAATATAGTTTGTACTTTTTGTCTTGTGGATTCAGAAACTTTATGTCCATGACCATTCGATAGCAAAGCACTTCCTGATTGAAAAACTTGGCTTACAGAACCTCCCATTTTTAAAGTATATTTTCTCAAAATATGTTAAACATGATTGAAACTAAATATATGTAGGCAGGAAGCTAAAAATATATATCCTCGTATGAATTGTTTTTGTATCAATTGGGCAGTTATTTACTTTAAATAACTTACTTTGTATGCTTTTTGAATTAATCATCTCCTTTTGGGATTTTAAATTAACAAATTAAATGGAAAAAAAATGACAATCAATGATACAAGTAGCAGACATGTTAGGTTAGTTAAAATGTTTAATAAAACGTAAATAACTTCTGTAACTCTGCTCTATGAGCTACAAGAGATGCATCTGAAATATTATCATTTCTTTTCTAACTTTGTGTTTTAACACAGTTACATATGTGCAGTTACTTTATTAATTTATTAATTGAAGAATTTTATTATGGCAAATAGAACAACACGAACTACAATAATAATCAATAAAGGCATGTGGCGCACCCTGTTCCCTTTTACTAGTATTACTCAAAGCAGAGAACAGAGAACATACACCATAGAGAATTGACAGTAACGTCGTATTGTTTGATATTTTGTGGTTATATACTAGTGTTGGGCGATATCGTGATTTTTCAATCACAACGTGAATCGTAACCGTGACTTTTTGATATCAGTGAATTAAAAACGTGATGTGATCACGACTTTTCATAATACGGCGAGGCGTTTGGAAAAAATTGTTAATTGCTCTCTATTCCTAAATAAGTGCCGACAGACGGTGAATACTAATGCACTACTTTTATAATACGATACTGTATCTTGATACAAATTTTGAAGAGCGGGGGGTGATATTCCTTAAAATTATATATTTACTTACATCGACCAAAATTTTGATTGAAGAGCAGGGGGGGGGCGGAGATTTCTCGTACTTCTAATACTTATAGTCCTCTTTTACTATTATTTAATCATCCATTAATAATCAATCCGGCTATTTCTCTCATTCTACACATATTTGTCGACAATTTGATGCCTCATCCATACAACTTTCAGCAAACAATACTTTTAACGGCCGTCCTCACCGTTTTGTATTTAAGCTAGGAATAACTAAGGACCCTTACGTTTTTTTTAGGAAGGTTTAACTTTGGTGCAGTTGCACCGTTCAAAATTTAAGTACAGTTAGTTAAGTGTGGAGTTATCGTGGCAACGCTGCAATTTAAGCGTCTGTTTGGGGAATTTTGCGTTAGACCTGAGATCCTGAGGAGAATCTAGTAGGTAACGTTTGCGTCAGTTGTTAGAAGTAAAATAAAATCAAAATATGTAAACTTTTTTTGCCTAATATATAGAATTAATTTTTAGCGTACCTAAAAAAGGTCAATTGAACCCAAGCTGAAGTAGGTTCATAGAGAGAGCTTCAATTGCGAAATTCTTGTACTTCAATTACCATATTTTAATTAGGTATTTCCAAAATCTATCTACGCGTTGAGGCCCAGAAGTTCCCTAATTATAATCATATACATATTTTAATAGCCGGGTATATTGGGTATTTAGATATTAGGGTTATTTATAGACAGTCATTGTTCAGCTTCAGTTCAGTTCTTTGTCTTTTGGTAAATTTAGTTGAATAAAGTAGTGTCAAACCAAAGTTCGCCATATCGTGCCAGCACTTAAAATACCCATAAATTAAATCCGGAAAATGGAAAATAATTTTGAAATAGATAAGGAAAAGGTCGCATAAGGTCTCAAAATTATACGGTGCTAGAAAAACATTTTTTGAGTAGGTACCTAACATGAATAACTATAAAATAATTGAAAATAAAAAAACAGACGATTAAAGTTAAGGTTACCTTAATTTCTTTTCGGTTAAGGAACTCTGTCACTACTATTTTCAATTAAAACCGTCGTTAATATTCCAAACTATTTCTAAAATGAGCATGCGTGCTTTGTCGCTTAAAGTTAAGGTTACTTTAAGCCAACTAAATCGGAGGCTTAAATTAAAGGGAGGCTTAGGGGATTAAAGCCAGGCTTTGGTAGCGGTGCAGACGAAATTTTATTTTAAAGTAAAGCTTAACGCTAAGCCCCCCTTAACGAAAACGGTGCAGGCGGCTGTAAGACGAACGAACAAACATTATAGATACTCTTCATCAATCTTCTTCACGTCACTACCTCTAATAGCCAATAAAGTAAAACATAAAAATGCATATGAATATCTATAAAGTATAAAACGCATACCTATACCTAATAATATTATTTATATCGTAAAAAATTTATTTGTACACAGAAAGTCGTGATCGCGTCACACTTTTCTACCAACTTTAATAACAGTCATTACCTGTAATTTCTTAATATCGGTGATTAGATCACAGTTCGTGGTATATCACTAGCAAGCATCACCACACCATAGTCGAGTCGTGTCTACTGAAACAAGCGGACGTGGTCTTCTAGTGGCAGTAAAGTGAAGTGATTAGTTAGTTGTGTAGTAGTGAAGTGGCAGCCCCACAACAAGGTTAAGGAGAGAAGAGGAAATTCTAGATATCTTTTTCAAGGCGGTAGAATTAAAAGATAAATAAAAGTCTCTTTCGTTTGGAGACGAATTTGTTTATTTTTATTTTATTATATGTACTTTTCTCCTACTAATAAATTATAGGTATTCCCTTTCAGGAACATATCAAGATGAACAACACTGTGGAGGGCAGTGTTATGGAAGACGACTCCTGGAGTACCATAAGCTCCAGGAGTGCGACACCATTTTCCGAGATGGACGTCAAAGATGCGACCATTCATAAGCTCCTTGCAGAGAATGACGCTCTCAAGGAAGAGATTAAAAGCCTCAACCAGAAGCTGGCCCAAATGAGTTGTCAAATGACCATACAATCCAGGGAACCGTTGGACGCCCAAAAAGTCCAACGCAGAGAGCTCCTTACCGCCATTTAGGGCTCCGCCCTCCAGGCCTCCGACCTCCAGGCCTCTGCCCTCCAGGCCTCCGCCCCTATGGCCTCCGCCCCCAGGCCTCCGGCTCCATGGAGATGGCCAGCAAGGACAAGCGGAAACGCAAGAAATCCGTTGACCAGGTTGATACGGATGAGGAAGAGCTTAAGCAGGCGAAAACGCAATCTGCACCAGCCACCACTCAAGCTACCACCGAACCAAAAGAGGCCCAAGTAGCAAGGAAAATAAAAATTCCGCCAGTCATCCTCAGGAAAAAGGAGACGTGGACGTCTGTCAGCCTCAGGCCGAAGAAAGTAGGTATCAAATACCTAAAAGCCAAGATCGTCGGAGAAGGCATTTCCATGGAGCCCCAAACGGTGGAGGACTATAGACGGATGGCCAGGCTATTCACGTTAGAAAAACGTGAATATCATACGTATGCCCTACCTGTAGAAAATCTACTTAGGGTGGTTATTAGAGGTATCCCCACTGGAGTAACCAACGAGGACATAAAGGAGGACCTCAAGGAGTAGGGACTGACACCTATATCAGTCCAGAGGATGACCTCCAGGAGGACAAAAAGGGAGATGCTCCTTATCTTCGTTCAAGTCCTCCTGGACCAGGACAGAGTCTTATAGAGGTCACAAGATGCTGCTCCCTGGTCGTCAGGGTAGAAAGTCAGCGAGCTGCCCCTGCCGTCACCCAGTGCCACCACTGCCAGCGCTTTGGTCACGCACAGGATAGGTGCACTGCACAGCCAAAGTGCGTGAAGTGCGGACAGGCCCACCACTCAGCTGAGTGCCAGAAGAAGAAGGAGAGCCTCGCCAAATGCGCAAATTGCCAAGGTGCCCACCCAGCCAGCTACAGAGAATGCCCCAGTTTCCCTAAGAAACCAGGAGGTCCCCAGAAGACAAACCAGGGACCCAGAGCGAAGACGGCCACGGCAGAGACCACAAAGGTCACTGCTGGAAGGAGTTACGCAGATGCGGCGAACGCCAAGGGCAAAGCCGCACCTGTAAACAAGGCCAAAACAGAGAAAAAGAAGGGAGTCAGACCCTCGAATTCTGCCGTGGCAAATAATTTCACAGCTGCGCTGGCACAGATGCAGCAGATGTGCTCAGCAATTAGAGCATTCTTCGCTCAGATGCCAAAAATGCTCCAAGAGTAGATGGCTACTACGTTGGTGAAGCCGAAAATATTGCAGATCGCCTCATAGGACGCGGGAAGCTAGAAATAGAAGAAATTTTGGAGAGGTACAACATCGACGTGATGGCCCTGCAAGAAAACAAAGTTCGCCAGGATAATACCGAACTTCGAATCCCAGGCTACGAAGTCTATAGAGAACAACGCAGAGCAAACGCAGGAGTTGCTCTGCTCGTCAAGAGACTATAGACCACCACCTCATCGACACGCCGGAACTGGAGAACATGGAAACCATCGCCATAGTAGTTAACGGAACGTAACAGCCCACTCAAGATTGTTTCCTGCTACCAGACAACTCAACGTCTGCTCCTACAGCATGACCTGGAGGCCCTCATAATACGGGGTACTCAGACGGTGGCTATAGAGATTTCAACGCCAAATCGCCAATGTGGAATAGCAGGCTCACAAACACCCGTGGACGGGTGATGCTGCGATTCTTAGAAGACCACGAGGGAGACGTGCAAGCGATAGGCCCGGAAGAACCGACGTTTGACAACGGAAGACATAGGCCCGAAGTGCTGTGCATAGTTCTGCTCAACGAGATGACTTTCACCGCCGAACTTCAAACCGAAGCCAAAGGTTCCTCAGATCACAACCCAATTTTCCTAAAACTAGAAGATGACGTCCCTGGAGAGGAAGTTTTCACCAAGAGAAGAACGAACTGGGAACAGTTCCGAGCAATTTTGCAAAGAAACACGTCCCCAGAATCGACAGTAAAGAAGAATTAGAAGAGGCCTTCATCTCCCTGGAAAACCACATCCAGGCAGCGCTAACGAAAAGCACGACGGAAACTGTAACGAGAAGAGTTGCAATGCCGATGGGAGAACTCCCTGAGGACACCATGCAGCTCATTCGAGACAGAAGGAGGGTTTAGAAACTGGTGCAGAGGCCAAGACTCCCAGAACACCGAAGGGAATACAATCAGCTAACTCGGATAGTTAAAAAAGCCCTGCAAGAATACAGGCAGAACAGATGACAACATCACTTGGAGTCGCTGGACCTTCAGGACAGAAGCATGTGGACCACCCAGAAGGCTCTGCGTGCCAATCGAAAACCAGTCCCGCCCATCCACGGAGAGAACGGTATCGTCTACAGTCGTCAGGAACAAGCCGAGGCTTTTGCCGACAGCTTGAAACTACAGTGTAGAGAAAACCAGATCGACGACGAGGACGACGACTGGCTAAACGACGTAACACGCAGAGTGTCAGAAGGCTGGGGCATGCCGGATGAAGAAATAATCCCTCCGACTTCTTCAGAAGAACTCAGAGAAATCCTGAGAAGCCTCAAGCGCCGCAAAGCTCCAGGGTGCGACGGAATAGGAAATATGGTACACAATAAGAAACTACCCCTGAAAGGAGTAGCAGCAATGGTGAACATGATCAACGCCACCTTGAGACTACGTTATTTCCCCACCAAGTGGAAGAAAGCCGACGTCATCATGATTCCCAAACCAGGTAAGAATCTAACCTTCTCTTCCAGTGACAGGCCCATCAGTCTTCTACCGGCGATGAGCAAAGTAGCAGAGAGGATCAACTTGAAAAGACTTAAAACCCTGACCGACGAGCTGCAGATCATCTCAGATGAGCAGTTCGCCTACAGAACCGAGCACTTCACTGAGCTCCAAGTGTTACGTCTAACGGAACACATCACGGAGGGTTTCAACCATCGTCAAGTCACAGGAGCGATCTTTCTCGATGTAGAAAAGGCCTTCGACAGGGTTTGGCACGATGGTCTTATGGCGAAGAGGCTGTCGATGGGTTATCCCGTCGGCATCGTCAAACTAGTAAGATCCTACCTTCACCGGAGGCAACTCCATGTGAAGATTGCCGACAAGCCGTCCAACTACAGGGTTATGGAAGCCGGCGTACCGCAGGGATCGGTACTCTCCCCCCACCTGTTCACCATCTACACCTCCGACATGCCAAGAACCGCAAGGATCTCTTTGGCGCTGTACGCAGACGACACGGCCATCATCGCAGGATCATGGAGCGCAAGACTTGCCACCCGCAACCTCCAGGAAGCAGCATCCCTTCTAGAAGAGTGGTGCAACAAGTGAAAAGTCAAAGTTAATGCGGAGAAGAGCAAAACCATACTCTTCAAGAGAGTGAGGAAGCAACTCCCACAGGACACGTCTCCATGAACGGCGATAACAACCAATGGCACGATACCGTCAAGTACTTTGGCGTTATCATGGACAGAAGGCTGACGTGGAAATAGAATACGGAAGCGATTATACAGAAGGCGAGGACGAGAAGGACTCTACTTTATCCTATGATAGGTAGACAAAGCCAACTCAACCTGAGGAACAGGCTCACGATCATCATGCAGGACCCTCATTGCACCCATTCTGACCTACGCCTCCGTTGCCTGGGGATACCAAGCAGCCACCTACTTGAAGAGGATACAAGCCGTGGAAAACGTCGCACTCAGGTGTGCCGCGGATGCACCATGGTTTGTCAGAAACGCCGACATCTTCAGAGACCTGGAATACACCCCGGCAACTGAAGTGATCCAGGACAGAGCGAAGAATCTACACGCCCGTGTAGCAGAGCATGGGAATCCGCTGGTCAGACAGGTGACTGACTACGACCCCAACGACGCTCCTAGGCACAGGAGGCCGAAGCTCCAGATCCTGGATAATGGGTAAGTATAACTAACCTTCCTTTCAGCCCGAACTTCAAGCCACGCCGCAAGGAGACAATGACCAAAACACCCAAATCACCCGATCCCGGGGGTATCCAGCAAACAACTAGCTAGGTACCCTTACCCTAGCCCGTGCCGGCCACCAACGCTAAAACAAGCGTCCTTGGCCGAGCACAATCTTTGAGCTACACAGCCCAAAACTTCGAAATCGGAGCACATGATGCCAATTGGCACCCTGGGCTCCGACTAGTGACACACCCCAAACCCTTCCAAACTCCGAGTGAGTGCGGCCGTTCCCTCTCACGACAAAGATGTTCCCGAAAATTCGACGCCACCCTCCGACGGTACCTAGGAGGCTATGGGAAAACTAATTTCTGAATACCTGGAGCTGACGCCACCGTCGCATCGTCTCACACCGGCGGCGGACCGTCGATCTACTCCCGCAGCTACAATAACGAACACCAGGATTCAACAACTGGTAATACCCGACGAGGACCCAAACCACTCAAGTACCAAGACAACCCCGCCACGGAGGCAGCGACAACTGCGGCTCCCTTATCGAGCTACGAGCAACTGGCACACCTACTGGCGATCACCACAGCCAACCTGGCCTGACTGCGCCATGCAGGGCACGTCCCACAGCAACCGACCACGATAGCCCCCCACCATGCAGGGCTCGTCCAGCAGCAACCGACTATGACGACCCCCTACCCTGTAGGGTACGTCCAGCAGCAATCAACCACAATGGCTCCCCACTCTGTAGGGCACGCCCAGCAGCAACCAGTCACAATGGCCCCCCATCTTGTAGGGAACGATCGACATCAACCAACCACGATGATCCCCTTCCCTGCACGGAACGTCCAACAGCCGGAAGACACTAATCGGTGCGAATTCCGTGGACACTCGGCGCCTTATATATTAGTTAGAAATTCCAGAATGCGGAAGTGACGTAAAATAATGTCATAAGATGACATCATTAATAGCCAATAAGAAACGATGGCCTACGTGACTTTATGCATGTAGCCGAACTTAGTCATCAACATCCTTGAACGGGGCTCGTATCTACTCGAAAACTGATTATGTTAATTTACTTAATTGGAATAAAAGAGAGATTCGACTCCGTGCGTTGTGCGCGTGAGCCGATGATTTTATGCGGGCAAGCGGCAATTCGTCATCCGCATGAGAATTTAAGTAATGGTAAGGAAGAGGGATGGCGTGACTTATGTGGATCCATCGATGCAGTGAGGGCGGCTGTAATTTGAGCGATAGCGGTATTTGTGGTACTTTCGAAATGTTATGAAAAATTTAAATAATAAAAATTTAGATTTTGGAATGATTCTGAATGTGGGTGGAAATTAATTAATGTAAGTGAGCTTCGGACTGATTTATAAATGAATTTATTTTAATAAAAGGGTTTTAACGTTCTTCATCGGATGATTGGTAATTAACTTTCGTGGCACTTTCTAAGTATTTTTGAAATTTGGAAAAAATAAAATTTTAGATTCGCGGTTTTTTTACAGATTTTGGTTCTTTATGGAGTTTTAATAATATGCTCGAGTTACGGAGAGTTCTAATTTAAAGAGAAATGGTATTAAATTGAATTTTATGGTATTTATACGAAAATTGACAGATTTGTTTTTTTATTGATTCCTTTTGTGAAATTTGGCTGGTTTAATAATGAAAATTAAAGGAGACAATAAAACATCGAGATTTAAAATTTGAGCGAAAAAAAAATTTGTTTGTCGGTCAGTCGGTCGGTCTGTCTGTGTAACTTTTTTTGTGCGCACGTTCTCTCAGCAACGGTTTAAGATATTGAATTGAAATTTGGTACACATATCCACCATGACGAGATTTGGAACTAGATTACATTTGCTGTTAATTGGCCATTTTCGGTCACCATATTTTGACTCCGCTATCTGGAGGACATACGAAACCTCATCCAATAACACAGGAGTGCAAATGAAAACAATTAGAGATGCGCTGCTATCTAACAACCTGTTATTTTATAACTGTTATTTGTAAATAGCATTAGAGTTGTATTATTATGAGAAGATGCTTGGGGCGGAGCCAACGTGCGCGAATATTTTTACCAGTGACAGCATCATCTGGGGTAGAACACTGAACTATACATAATAAATGGAAGACCAATACAGATATATGCGCGTGAACAAAATGCTTCAATCATGCGATTGAAGGTCCCGGGGTTCTGCGTCGCCGCAGTAGAAATCTAGTATTAAAAGTATGTTGGTGATTGAGTCAGAATGCTTCTTGTAGACGGTATGCGCCGACGCGATTTTTCTTTGATTTGTCTCCCTTAGCGGGAGGTCTTGGATTAGTGCAGAATTTCAGAGCCGGTGTCCAGCTTTTTTAGCGGTTGTCTTATGTAGTACTTTGTAACATAAACAATTCGTGATAAGATAATAAAGCTACGGAAGCCCGGTGGGGCCATTCCGACTTCCGAGTTCCCACTTCCTTCTTTTTGCTTTATAACTATAGGAAATTATGATTTATTACGTTATATTTAGGAAATTATGATTTATTACGTAACAACCTAGAAATTCAACATTACTACCTCATATCTTGGAATTTCTTACTTATACAAACATTCCACGTCACAGCTCGAAATTTCTAATTTATAAACATCATTTCTCAGAAATGCAGACTTTCTTCTTCATGTCTCAGGAATTCTATCAGAGTTATTCTACGTCAAATAGCCTAACTACAACAAACATTATTAAAATAGGTGAAGCCGCATGAGTTATTTCTTTTCATATTCAGAATTTTTTACTTTATTCCCGAAACATACTCTTCGAAAAATTATGGTAAATCGGTAGACATTGCTAATGTTCAACTTGTGCAAATCTATTTACTATTAAACCTGAGTTGCATAACCCTTTGTTTAGTAATTTAGTAGAACTCTTAATACCAGGCAGGTACAGGCTATCCAACTAGCATTGATCAAGCAAATTATTTACAAATTTAATCCATATGTTTAATAGGTATGATAAGGAATAGATATTTAAAAATAAAAGTATGTAAAAATAAACATTTATTAAACTGAAACATGTTTTTCCTTAACCCAGGTATAACGCAAAAAACATTAAAAAAAAGAAAGACGAACAACTAACTCGCAAAAAATTAAAGTAAAATTAGATAGTTATATTATTTATCCCCCATATATTTAATGGGTATAAGATATTTAAAAATAAAAATATGTAAAAATAAACATTTTTTTCTTTAACACAGGTACAATGCGACAAACATAAAACAAAAGAAATAAGAACAACAACCTAACAGAGAGTTATACTATAAAATTAAATTATTATATTATTTAATTGGTTAGATTACCATCAAGTATTAGATAATACTACCAGGCAATATTTTTAGATGAAATGAACCTCATAAACCTATAATACGTATGTATAAAGGTTGTGTATGTACACGGTAAAAATGTTGCAAGTTGACAGAAATTACGTAGTAAATCAGAAACCCCGAGATGTGACGTAGAATGTTTGCATTTCTGAGATGTGACGTAATAAATAAGAATGAAAATAAGAAATTCCAATATACCACGTAATAAATAATAATTTCCTATTTATGACGCAAAAAGAAGGAAGTGGGAACTCTGAAGTCGGAATGGCACCACCGGGCTTCCGTATAAATATGGTCCGGTCTTGTTCCTGTTTGTTACCTATACTTTGAGTAAGTACCTTATTGTTCTTGTCCATTCTGTAAAATATACTATCCTCTAAATATCGGCGACAACTCCGAGTTTTGGGATCTTTTTCTCTTACCGTGGGTAATTTTGCCTGAAAAATGTTCGTTAGGCTATACTTTCCGAGGTATCTACTGAACTCTACATGATAAATATATAGAATTCATTGGATATTCAGGATACAAAATTGTATAACCTCACCTTTTTCCGTAATTCTTTAGCGAATTTTAAAGTTTATTACTATTTGTGAATCTACCTAAATAATGTTAAACAATCCAAATTATGTGCGTTACTGATATGGACTTGATCTATTTAAAAATATGTTACATTGCCGTAAGTACTTTTTATAAATATATAACTTTGTCAAATAAGTAAGCGTGAACTGTAAAATGTGAGACTAGTCAAATTTGAAAATCTTGGCACTGTATGACCACTGAAATGTATTATACTTAAAATAATAGAATGGGGTAGCAAAACATCTGTTATTTTGACTTTTTATGGAATGTAATGTAAAACTTGCACTAGCACACCAATGTAAGTCAGTCTGTAATAACAATTAACAGTGCAAGATATTATTTGCTAATTTCAATCTGCACAAAGAAAATATGTATACTTATGTCAGTTGTGCAAGCAGCTATACAGTAAGCATTTTCCAGACTTACAACAAGAAAGGGGGACACATCCACTATCGCTATGTGAGGTAAAGACCATGCTTGATTTACTGTTCACATGTACATTGAATATACATATTATTACTTTATCTTGCGTACACTGTGTGACACAAGCAATAAACCAATAGAAAGTAATTCGTATTGATATGAGAAAACTGAAGAATCGGTTAAATATCGGTAACTGCAGTGGAAAAATATGTATGAGTACTTTGTACCCTTATATTAAGAAAAACAAAATTAAACGGACATTTTTGTATGCAAAATTGTGATCAGACAGGCAAACTTACCATGTAAATAAGAATAATAATGTACCTATTGCTTAAGAATACATCTCTCAAATTATTTTCAGGTTGACTTCGAAAAGGTATTTTACCTTGGCTAAAGGCTATTGGTAGAAATTCTCAAATCGAGAAGCTGAGCTATAGCAATGTAATTTGCAGTGAACATTTTGCTGATACAGATTTTATGTATGAGGGGGAAATGAAACGTCTGAAACCTGATGTAGTTCCAACCCTGAAATTAGGCCCTCGAAAACCTTTATCTTCTATAGTCCACCCAGTGCCATGGTAGATATAATAATTTCGTATCTTCATGATTTCTGGAATTATAATTTGGTTTTAGTATTAATGTAGATATCCGTAGTACTTCATCTGGCATTTCAGCGTATGGTCAAATGGCATCTCAGGTGTATATAGAAGCAGATAAAGAAAATATAGATATTTTACAGAAAAGGTATCATTTTAAATTTAAATTTACCTGAGAATATTAAAAGCAGTACCACTTTAAATACATTCAAGAGTAGGCTTAAAAAGTATTTATTGGATGAGTAGACATTTGTATTGTCCGTTGAAAGTGTCCAGCCTGAATTTAAATTTAATTTTAAGTACTTGTTTTTAAAGTCATGTAATACCGATTGTTATATGTTCTCTGACTGTTTATTTAAGTGAAATTTTATAGTATTACTTATTTTGGTTTGTACTTATATATATTTTTTTTTGTTACATTTTATTGCGTTACCTAATTTAAGTTACTTGTATCAAAGGCAAAGATACACAAACGTGTGAATCTAAAATACATGATTTTTCAATAAAGTATTTAATGTAAGTTGTTACTGTATATTTCTTTATTCCTCCAATAATAAATACCTTCTACTTTGTCACTAATCTTAGTGATCTTGCAATACTAATATTAGTCTACCTATATTAAATTCACTAAAGTATTTACAACTTGACCGAAAAAGTATTTTTCAGGTTTCACTTTTAGCTTTTATTCATATTAAAATTATATTTCGATCTCTGAGGCAGAAAATATGACTCCCTCTTTTGGTGGACTCTGTAGTCAATTCTCAATATGATCGTACATTATCAAGAACGTTTACTAGAAGAAAATTGAAAATTAAATAATTATGTTTTGAGCATGACAACTTGTATGTTCTTTAATAAAAATTAAGACAAAGGTTAACTGTATAAGAAATGTCAATCTATACTCGCATATTTTTGGTGATTTCTGAAAAAAAAGCCAAATTAAAAATACTTGCAATAAAAATAAAGCCGGCCCTGGCTTTCTACACAATGCGATTGCGCTCCTCCCCGGGGTCGCCATACTTGCGCGAGATTCAATTTGAAGTACAAATAGGTATAGACATTGGCATTCCATTTATATGTAGAGTTCAGTGGGGTAGAAGCATATATAATAATTGTAATCAAATTTTCGAGGTCGAGGAGCTGTGTAATGCAGTAGATTAAAACCTCGTCACACTCTGGTGTTTACGATGAAGACATTTTTTTACTGAAAATAAGGTTATTTCATTTAATTCAATCAGAAACGGCGAACACAACAAGTACACTGCAACACAGACCCTGTGACTGCGGGTTGACGGTGCCACTGGATTCGAGGTCAAATCGCTCTCATTGGTTTAGTTCAATGAATGCACACAAATTCGTTTCTGCGCATCATTTTTTGCAAGCATCTTCTCATAATAATACTACTCTAACAGACAGTTACTTCTGTTCGAAAATAACAGATAGCAGTAGCCAAGATACCTTTTTGACTATTTTCGGATGACGTCACACTATTGGCGACGCCACATTGCGTGGGGGGCAGACATCTCATTGTTTTCATTTGCATTCCTGTGTTATTGAAGTATGAATGTTATGGGCTATTGACTATGTCGAAAAAATCAGGGGTGAAAGGAACTAATTCGTTAAAAATATTTTATTGTTTCATATGTTCAATTGTACCTGAAAGATGTTAAATCCACAAAGTTTTATTAAAAGGTTTGGATTTTTGAGAACGGTTAGTTTTTTAACTATATAACTTAAAAACTATACATTTTTTAGTAGATACACATAATACGATTTTTTGCAAAGAAAACTATATAAACTATTTGAAAAGAAACGAAAATTTTAATTTTTGTATTTTCTTTTAACATTTTTGCGTATAACTTTTTTCTGAGTGGATTTAGGTACAGACATTTGGTTCACAAAAAAGAAAGTTGACGTAACTCCCGTCAAAATGGTGACCGATTTTTGATAAAAATTGGCCGAGATACAGTCGTTAAAAGTTACCTACTTTTTACGGTTTTATTACTTTTTTTTTACCTTTATACCATATTATTTTGAATTTTTTCACGCAAAAATTGTCTTTATCCAATACGAAAGCTATTTTGGGTTTATCAATGATAATGATAAAAGTATTTGTTTTAAATTTTGATATTCATATAATCTTAGACATAAAAAAATGAATGCTGTACTAATTTATAGCTGCTTTAAAGATACTTTTTTTCAAAATTACTTATAACTATTACTTGTTTATTATTTGTTCGTATCTATTATTTATTAATTCACATTATGTAATTAACAAGTCCTTAATGGAAAAGTATTTGTTCAAAGTTTTGATATTTATGTGATTTTTAATATGAAAAGTAATGATTTTAAATTCTTTTGAGTGGGCTTGGAAAAAATCTAAAAATGGATTAATGCTAATTAGCACAACCAAACCTCTTGCACCGCAGACTTTACTGGAGAAAATAGCTTGCGGGTGCATAAAAGATTGTCACGGAAATTGTGGCTGCAGAAAATTAGTAATTAGCTACTTCATGTTCTGCAAAGAATGTACGGATTTAAATTGTGAAAACGCTGATGTTCCTGAAGTTGTGGAAGATGTCGAAAACGATGTTGATGAAGATATTTATATTCAATTCGAAAACATTATGGGATAAATATAATAGATATGCAATTTTCAAAAAAGTATCTTTAAAACAGCTATAAATTAGTACAACATTAAAGTTTGTTTTACGTCTAAAATCATATAAATATCAAAATTTTAAACAAATACCTTTATCATTATCAATGATAAACCGAAAATAACTTTTGTATTGAATAAAAATAATTTTTGGGCGCAAAAATTTAAAATAATACGGTAGAAAGGTAAAAAGTGGTAAATCCGTAAAAAGTAGGCAACTTTGAATGACTGTATCTCAGCCAATTTTTATCAAAAATACTTGTATCGGTCACCATTTTGACGGGAATTACGTCAGTTTTCTTTTTTGTGAACCAATAATTACACCAAAATCCACTCAGAAAAAAGTAATATGCAAAAATTAAAAAAAAAAACGAAAAAAATGAAATTTTTCTGTTTTGTTTAAATAGCTTTTTTGGTTTACTTTGTTAAAAAAAAATTCTTGACTTTATAAAGTGCCACGTCGATAGGAAATTTGATTCTCTACAAAAAACGTATTATGTGTATATACTAAAAATGTATAGTTATTGAGTTATAGTAAAAAAACTAGAAAGTGGACAAATTTACTCCGTTCACAAAAATCCAAGCCTGTCTAGCCGTACTTGGCGAAACTGCCCCCGATAGGAACCTATATCGCCCTAATAACACATGGACGTCCCGAAAACGTCCCAAGAACGTACTCATAGGACATGAAAACGTCCCGAGGACGTACTCTACCGACGTAAGACGTACTGAGGACGTTTGAGGGACGTTCCGTGTCAGCAAAACGGGGTGTCCCGAGGACGTCCCACCCAGGACGCATGTGGGACGAATGTAGGTCTAGAGAGGACGTCCTGAAAACGTTGTTGGGAGATACTATGCAAAACATATAGGTACCTCCCCCTCCACCACTTTTAAGGTGTATTCACAGCAGAGGGTATTTATGTTCCTTTTTGGGTTTTCTAACCACATGCATTTCTTTCGAAATAGAATCCAGTGATTGGATTCTATTTCGAAGGGAATAAATGTGGTTAGAAAAGCCAAAAAGATAAAAAAAATTACAATATATAATTACCATGTAGAAAAATTATTCAAATAGATTGATTTTAATACTTGATATTTTTATTTATCAACACCAAATGACAAATTTATGAGAACATTTTATTTCTATTGTGCTATTGAAAAATAAGTTATGGCATTTGTATTTTTTTTAAATTAACTTCTTACTCTACAAATTCAAGTGTCAAGTGTCAAAAACACAATTTTAATGGGATTTAAAAGTTATACATTATAATACCTGGTACAGTAAAATATAGTTATATATACATTAAGTCATATTGAATATTATAAGAAATAAGCCAAGTGTGCAATAAAACGTAAGATAAATGTATATCTCACCTTCTCTTAACGTTTTGCACACTTCGTCTTTTTATAATTATCTTAGTTTATATTATTTTCTGATATTCTCTCTTTTTTAACACCCTCTCTGTTCCTTTTTTTGCCCTCTTCAATCACGATGCAATAGCCATTTCGGTGTCCTTCCAACACTTTGAAGCGTTCGCGACTTTCAGCAGCCCCTGTGCAAATAAAAGAAAAATTAACATTTCAGATGAAATCTTGGCAAAAAACATTAAGACTAATATATGCCATTTGATGGCAAGCTTATATTTAAAATAAATTGTTATAATTTTCTTGGTGTCCTATTAAAAAAAAATCAGTTTAAATGTGAACATTTTTTTGTTTAACTGACTTGCATTTGAAAGGTTCCCTTGCTCATTTAAAAATTTTAAGAACACCTCTTTCTATGAATGATCGATTCTACAAATAATACCAAAGACCGAGAGAAGCAGAAATATATGTTGTGACTAATGCTACCAGATTAATAACATTATTATAAGTTAAACGTTATATTTTTTGCCAATATTATTACAGAATTCAAGTAAAGAAAATTGCTATGGGTTAAGATGCATTGGGATTTACGGTTAGAAGCAGGTTTATTAGGTTGAACATTGATGATGTATAAAAGTTTTTGTACGTACGTACGTACAGTATAATTTCAGAAAAAATATAACAAATAGGGCATATAAGTTACAAATTTGTAAATTTTCCTCAAAAAGTACCTACCTTTGTTAGTGTTTTCCTTATATTAATTTACTGAAATCCCTAAATATACTTTACAAGTTTGTTGATGTTTTCTGGCAAATGTTTTTATTACTCGATGTATCAAACCTTACCTATTAAAAGTTTCATCACCTTCACTTGTTCATCAGAGATGTCGAACCATATATAACACTTCGTTTAACACAGTGAGTAGGTACTTCTTTTCAATTTTTACTTCCCTCGCATACCGAAGGGAAGTATTGTATTTATAATGTTTAACCAACAATTTTCTTTTATGTGAATAAGTTCGCTCCATGATAAACAACTAAAAACTACATACCCAGGTTCACAGGTAATCTCACATAGAATTTTAACAGAGCAGGGGTGGTAGCAGGCTATAATAACCTACAAATAAGCAGCACCAAATTTATCTAGAATAAAATATCGATCTAAATACTTATATATTAATAAATCAATTAAATAGACTTACCTATTTTTGGTACTTTCTTTTGTAGCCGTTAAAAGTGACTAGTGGCAGTGTGCGGAAAAAATAAAAATGATGCAATGCAATAACCATAAGGCTGCCAAATTGAATTCCCCATAGTTTGACAGCAACTGAGCAACTAAACTAACCGAAACTTAAAATAAAAGAGCTTTATAGGAACTTATTAACATATTTTTAATTGTTATTCATTCCAGTAGGTATTTTCATTTATTCTCATTGCGTACTAAATGATAGTAGTACACTAATATAGAGGATAGTAGTATAATAACTACACTGTAAGTACTGTCAAAAAGTACAAAGTAATGTGATTTCGCAAGATGAAAAAAATAGTTGAAACGAATATAAGATTTCTGAAATCAGAAAAATCAAATTGACAAAATTTAAATGGACCATGAAATATGAAAATATTTTGTTATCAAAAGAAATTTTGTTAGTAAAACTTTTTAATGATTTTAATTTCATTCTTAAAGTTTTTAATTTCTTTTTTTAATCATATCCTCATCTGCTCAAAAGAAACATCAGTCCTAGAGGTTATTTCACAAATGTGTTTAGGTTTGTCTTGACTAGACTCTAGCAGGATGTCCTTAAAACGTTTTATTCAGGACGTTTTAGGGACGATAGCAAACGGACGTCCTTGGGACGTACCATATAAACCCGGGACGTTCAGACCTAACGGGGACCTAATTGAACGTCCTGGGGACGTTTGTTGTTATCAGGGCGTAACCTACGTTATATTGTAGAGGGCGCTAATAGTAGTTGATCGAGTAGATATTAGCTCTATATCTTAGTTAATGAGGAGCTATTTGAAAAAAATGAGCGGGGACGACTTTTTTCAAAGCGATATATCTTAGGTTTATTTTAAAGCTAGGAAAATGAAACTAAATGGCAGTGTTATGGTACACTTTACAGTTTATTTTATAGCAGTTTCTTATGGGCCAAGGCTAAAAAAGTATTAAAAAAATGCAAATAAAAATTTTGTAAATCGATTTCTACCAGATCTAATTGAATTACCACTTTGAAAAAAAAAATGTAATAATTGTCTACCTATGTCTTGCCTAACAACGTGCCAAGTTTCATTAAAATCCAAGAGGTGCAACATGTCGAAAAAAAAATTAAAATGGACCACCTTACAACCACTATGTTGAAACTTTTAATTTGCATTACATTTCAATAGTCATTGAAGAAGTTGCGTTTTGACAGGTCATAAAAAGTATATCAACGGTTGGTGGTGTCAACTAGCCTATTACAATGTTTGTTTGATTTTTTTTTAAAGTGACTATAGTCGATCTCAGTTAAGAATGCAGTTTTTTACGTTATGAGCGGAGCACAGTTTACACAGGATATGGGAATTCCCAAGTAAGTGGAATCCCCCATGGCAGACTGAAGCCAGTTGGTACATAAGATTAACGGTTTAACGGAATTAACGGTTTATATTGGCCATTCTTTGGCGTTTAAATTTGTCCTGCAGTCAGATGCTCTCCTTATAACCATGCCTGGAGTTTTCTGTGTCTTTGGTGATTTTGCAAGTCCTGATTGCTCTACTTACTGAACCTAAACAAAAATAATGTATGTTGATTTATATCATATTACAGGTATATTTCCTAAGGTACGGTTATAGCTATGGAAGTTCGAGCAGTTTGGTTATATTTTATTACAAGTTTATAAATAGAATATGGGTATTAAAATTGTTAAAAATGTCACACCAGATTACTATGGCTATAACGTAACTTATTTTGATTTGTTGTTCCTACTTGCGGAAAGAATTTTTTCCTCACAAGAGTATATTTATGGTTACTTATTAAGAAAATATAAAAATTATGCTATTTTTAATTTGATTATTTATATCCATTTCAATTTTAAAAACAAAATCACTAAGTTATTATATTAAAAGAAAAGTTTATGTTATCGTTTAGTAAATAATTTCAATTTTGGTACAGAAAACTACTAATAAATATTTTGCATATCATGTAAATACACCATTTTTGCATGAAAAAATAAAATACTGCAAAAATGTACCTACAAAAACGTAAAAAAGTTATGATTATTCTTATTTTTTGAGGTTGGAGTGTTACGTGAGTAGGAATGTTTTTAATAAGAAAATCAATTTGCAAAAATAATTTCTTTTGTCAAAAGGTTAAAGTTAGTATATTACTTATACCTACTTGCAAGTGGTATTTTCCAGGTGTTGCTGTGGTTGTCGAATTTGAAGTTTCACTGATCATGCTGTCAGGTTCTTCAGAAGGATTTCAGTCATTTCCTACATTACGCTCTCAGCCCGCATATAATATTTATTTAATTCTATCCTTTTCATGCTTTACTTACCTATTTTAAAGCTGTGAAGTAGTAAAATTGTCACTATATTATAGGTCAAAAGTTAGATATACCCTTATTCACAACGTAATTTGATTGAAATAAACTAGAATCACACACAAAGCAAGAGGTGTTTAATGAGAAGAACACGGAAAAATCACATACCAAAATTAAAATTTGAGAAATTTTTCACCAGATAGATAGATAGATAGATAGATAGATAGATTATCTTTATTAGTTCTCAAAAATACCTTTATGGTGTAGAACATGTCAAAAAATTGCAAAGTAAATAAATAAAATGTAGTTACATGTATAAAAACAAACTTTAAATGGACAGTAAATAAATAGAACAAACAAACACATTAAAAAGTTAATTATAGTAGTATAACAGGTAATATAATATAACATTGATTATGAAAACATATTTAATTGGGGCAGAAATTAGGGTCATTATAAAATTCTCCAATGCTGTAGCAGGCCTTCTGCATGGACTAGGATATTATGTAATATTGTTTTTATCTTTTTTACCGGATGATTCCGGATTGAGATTGGTAATGTATTATAAATTTTTATTATGGAGTATTTAACATTTTTTTGAATATACGTAAAATTTACTCTATCAGTAATCAGATCAGATCTATTTCTAGTATTGTGACTGTGCTGCCTATTGCAGTTCTCAAGGAGATCCCTGTTGTTGCAGATGAAATTTACCGATTCATAGATATAAATGCACGGCAGAGTAAGTATTTTATTATTGATAAAATCATTTTTACATGATTCGTGATTCTATAATTGATAGATGTTTCTTATACATCTTTTTTGTAATATAAAGTTACGGAACATCTCTGGAGAATTGCCCAAAAGATAATTCCATATCTTATTCTGGATTGTATGTATGAATGGTAAGCAATTAGGGCTGATCTGGCATTAAGCATGCTTGAAATCACTTTCAAGGCATAGCAGTAACGTGCTAGGCAGCTTGCAAGCATGCCAACATGGCATCGCCAATCAAGACGGTAATCAATTTGAATCCCCAAGAATTTCACACTGTTTACAGTTGTAATCTGTTTAGTTCTATTAGTGACTGTCAACTCATTATTTTTTGACTATAATCAAATTTTATTAATTGAGTTTTATTTGTGTCGAGTAAAAGATTATTTGCAGCAAACCAATTTTCTAAGGTTTCGAGTGTAGAAAAAATATTTGTATTGAGATTTACAGTTGATAGATCACTAAAGATTAGAGAAGTGTCATCAGCAAACTGATTTACATCTTCGTCAATAGTGCATGCGAGATTTTTGGTGTAGATAAGATGAAGGAGCGGGCCCAGCACAGAACCTCGAGGAACGCCCCTTTCAGCAGTGATAATTTCTGATTTTAATATTTCTCCATTCTTATCTCGTTCAACCACTCTCTGCACTCTATTTTGAAGATATGATTCCATCAGCCGCAGTGACCCCCCCCTTACCCCGTAATATTCAAGTTTATTTAGTAGTATTGAATGATCTACACTATCAAATGCTTTTGACAGATCCAGACACATAAGAAATGTAGGTTGGCGTTCATGTTGTGAGTTAATGATCTTGCACAGTGCTTGATATATGGCAGTAGTTGTTGACCTATTTTTCGTAAATCCATTTTGCGACGTGGATATGACGTTGAAGCGATCAAAGAAACATTATAACCTGCTGTAAATAATCTTTTCAAATATTTTACTGATATTTGATAGTAATAATAATAATAATAATAATAATAATAATAATAGCTTTATTGCCCAACAGTACAACCATTTACAGAGCAATACAATCAAGTTCACATAAGGTAACTTATAACTTAACTTAACTTAGAATTTAGAGCAGATACACTATTTTGTATATGTATAAAATAAGATCGTAGATAAACATTATATAGATAAAGATTGGAGCTTAACTTAGAACCTAGAGCATAGATATACTATTTTGTAAATGTATAAAACAAGATGGCAGATAATATTAGATAGATAGAGATTGGATGGTTTAATATGTTATTGACAGAAGTGACGGACCTCAACTTATTATAATTATTAGTTATTGCACCATTACTTATTAAAACTATCTTAATTATTTAGACCAGAAAAAAAATTGACAGCTTCTTGTGTCAATTCCTTTAAGGTACAGGTGTTAATATCACATACATTACAAATTTGATTAAAATTGTCACACATTACATTGACTGGGGATCTTAGTAATATATTTGTTCGAGCTCTATTGTTACGAAAAAGAGTAGTTTGCCTAGATTGAAGTCTAGGTGTATAAAAGTTAATTTGAGCCAGCAAATCAGAACAGTCTATTTGTTGGTGTAACAGCTTATACAAAAAACTCAATGAGGCACATTTCCTTCTGATTTCTAGACTGCTGATACTGAATCTTTCTGTTAAGTCGTTGTAATTTATGCCTCTTGCAGGATATTCACTATCAACCTTGAACGCCAAATACTTTAAAAATCTCCTTTGAACACGTTCTACTGCCTCTACATGATAGTTATAGAAAGGATACCAGATTAGAGATCCATACTCTAGTTTTGAACGGATATATGAACAATACAAGATTTTTAAGGCATTGACATCCGTGAAACTCCGACAATTTCTTACAATGAAACCAAAGAACTTCATGGCATCAGATATTTTCTGCATCACGTGATCATTGAAAGTAAATTGAGAGTCAAAAGTTATACCCAGATCCCTGAAAGAAGTGCAGCGGGTTAGTTCAGTCGTATCGATGTGATAAGCATACTCGTGTACCAGCTGTTTCCTTGTGTAACTTACGATTTTACATTTGACCGGATTTAGATGTAATTTATTGTTAGTGCACCATGTATTAATACTATCTAAGTCCGTCTGTAACTTCTGACAATCATCTATGGCATTTATATCAGTAAATATCTTTAAATCGTCCGCAAAGAAAAGTTGGCAACATTGGATGTTACAGTTCAAATCGTTAATGAAAAGAAGAAATAACAGTGGACCCAGATTCGACCCCTGGGGAACCCCTGAGGTAGCGACATAATTGGAGGAATTAAATCCATTGTAATACACATATTGAGTCCTCATTTGCAAATATGATTTAAAGAATTGTTTCATATTGTCATTAAAGCCAAACTGCTCCATTTTTCCAAGCAAGACGATATGATCAATTCTATCGAATGCCTTTGAGAAATCTGTATAAACCACATCTACCTGTCCACAGTTATCTAGAACATTTGAGATATATTGCGAGAGAACTGCCAAATTTGAAACAGTAGATCTATGGCGCATAAAGCCATGCTGATAGGGAGATATTGAGTTGCGGACTGCTGGATAGATGCGGTTGTACAGAACTATTTCAAGGAGCTTCGAAAAGTTGCATAAGATTGAAATAGATCTGTAATTAGTTACATATGATTTGTCACCACTTTTGAAAATTGGTATCACCTTGGCTTCCTTCCAGCGATCCGGGAACGTAGTTGTTTTTAAGGCAAGATTGAATAATATATGCAATGGATTGACAAGTGAGCCTATACAGTCTTTGACAATAAATGATGGTATGCTGTCTGGACCTGAGGTCATTTTGTTCTTTAGTTTTTTTGCAGCTACAATAATTTCATTTTCAGATATATTATCTATCAAAATATTATCCATGTATTCAATATTTGGTATTAGGTTCGGCCCATCTGTTGTTTCATGTTCGGTAGGGAGATAGACACTTTTAAAAAAACTAGCAAAAACATCTACAATATCTTGGGAGTTCCTATATGACTCATTTTCATACGATACAATTCCGGGAATACGAGAAGAGTTGTTTTTTGAGTTTATAAATGACCAGAAGTACTGAGCATTATTATTAATCGACGACTGAGCAATTTGGATATAGTTAGTGTACGCTATTTTCATTTGTTCTTTTATTAAACGTCTTAATCTTCTAAATTCCTGTAGGTAATTGTCATTATGACTGCTTTTATATTTTGCGAAAAGTTTAGCTTTTTCTTTAATATTTTTAATAATTTCAGATGTATACCAATTTGGAAATTGACGCTTATGATTTTTATACAGGGGAACGTGTGAATCAAATATTTGATATATTCTTTGGTAAAATTCATCAACGGCTGTGTTTACATCACCAAAATTTGTTAAAAAGGACCAGTTTGTCTGCAGTAGCGAGTTATATAATGATGGAAAATCAGCTTTTTTGAAGTTATAGATTTTTTTATTTATATTTGTCGAGAATTGTGAAGTTTTATGGCCAAATTTAAGAAAATTAATAATCAATGCTGGATGATGAGCGTCTAATGGCACAAGAGGAGCATTATCGTTATATATTTCACAGTCAATATTACACAACACTAGGTCAAGCAATCTATTTGAGCTGTTAAGTATTTTGTTAACGTGATTCAAGTTTAAAAATTGTGAGAAATTTCTGACTACGTTGGTCTTGCTATCCGCAATATTTGAATTAACGAAGTTAGGCACATTGAAATCACCCATTACCACAACATTTTCAGCTTGCAAGAACTCAAGTTGTTCTAGTGATTCCAAAAACAATTCAAAGTCAGAAAATGTTGTTGCGGGTGGTATGTATAATATTAATATATAAAATGTTTTATAATTTAACGAGCACTTACAAGCTAACACATCAATACTTGGAAAATTTACATCAAAGTATGAGAGATCAAGAAGTTCTGCCCTGATATGTTCCTTTAGAGCTATTAAAACACCACCACCACAAGTTTGATGAGTCGTCTGAAAATTTCTATCCTTCCTGTATACATGGTATTCGGCAGGGAACAGTTCACTATTGAGTACACCATCGTGAAGCCAAGTTTCAGTTAGTGCTATTACGTCGAACTCACAATCACTGACAGATGAATATAATAATTGAACTTTAGTGTTAAGACCTCTGACGTTTTGATAACTGCATATTAAATTACTGGTACTGTTGGGTTTCTCTAGTTTAAAGTTATTATCTTAGGAATACCATTGAAATACTTAATCTTTAAATTTTGTTCTCCTGCACGTTCTCTTTCGGTCAGTTGATTTTTTACCTTTTTATAATAGGCAATTTGGCGAGGAGTACGGTCCAACGAGATAGAAATATTCTGTAATTGGTCTGTAATTTGAAATCAAATTTTTATCTCCTTTTTTATACAAAGCAATTATTTCTGCTACTTTGAATCTGTCTGGAAAATATCCGGTATCAAGGGTTAGATTTATAATATGCACTAGAGGTGGAGTTATTTCAGAGGCTACTACTTTAAGGAGTTTTACAGGTATTTCATCCTCACCAACTGAATTGGTATTTTTTAGTGACATAATTGCATTGTATACTTCGTTATAATCAGTGTGGAATAAAATCAATGAGTTGACATTTCTTTGAATATTGTGTAGTGCATAATTTTCATTTCTAGCATTTAGATCTGGGCATTGATGACAGAAAAAAGTATTTACATCGTTGAGAATTTTTTTTTGGTCTTTATGTTCGTTTTCTAAATTAGTGAGAATTGAATTTCTATCAGTTATATGTTTACCTGTATAATTTTTTACCAGTGTCCACACCGCTTTACTTTTATTCTGTGCATTTTGTATATAATTCATGTTGGAGAGCTTCTTTGCCTCTTTAACCGTTCTCTTGAGAATGCTGCAATATGGGTTGTAATAGTTGCAAGTAACTAAGCCTTGATTTTTTAGTTTGCATAGGTATCGTTTTCTTTTACTAGATATTTTAATCCCTTTTATATCCAACTGTTTGGTCTTTTATTCTTGACAACTTTTTTATTAAAAAATATTATTGACATTAAATTAACCAGTTTATTAGCAAATGTATTGTAAGCTTCGTTTGAATCATTTGAGTTAAAAACTTCAACCCAATTTTCGGTTATTAGTTCATGTTTAAAACTTACCATTTTTGTATCTGAAAATACTCTTTTAAATATTTTATAATTACAACTTTTATTTAGAGATGTTTTAACGTATATAGTTTGAGCATAGTGGTCAGAAATAGCTGTTTGCAAAATGTCACTGGCAAAAGGCGAATTAAAGTTTACAAATATGTTGTCTAAGAGGGTACCTGATTTTTTTGCAACTCTAGTTGGTAGAAAAATAGTCTGATCTAGATTAAATGATAAGAGTATGTCGTGAAATATTTTTGTATAATTATTGGAAATTAGTAGATTAATATTAAAATCGCCGCATAACATCAATCTATAAGTACTGTAATAATTTGAGAAATAATTCAGCATGTAGTTTATGAATGTGTTTGCACGCCACAGTAAATTCGTATATAGAAAAAGCGAACTAATGGTTATGCCGATATTACAGGAACCATAAATTGGCTAGCTATAAGTAGTGATTTCATCATCAGTTGTTGGCAACAGAATTGTGCAGGGCCGTACAGACACTATTGTGAAGCCTTGACTAGATTTGCAGCAGCGAATAAAAAATGATTCAGTTCCTATTCTACTAATAGGATTTGATGATTGTGAATAATTAAACAATTCATGGTTACGTTAGGCGGCAGCCACCGCAACTATCTACAAAATCTAATAATGCAGTCATAGTTTCAATTATTGTCAGATATTGTTTTTTGTGATTTTCTTTTTCAAATTTGAATGGTTATTCATCGAATATCGTGTGTAGGTGCTTTTTGTGGAATTTCGCTTTCAGTTTAAAGTGGTCATCATTTGGTGAAAAAATTTGATGTTTTAGGAAAAATCTGAAAAAATTAGGGGTGGTACTCAGTAAGGGGAGAGAAATCGAATGTCGCGCACCGGAGTTCTCCATCCGCGTTCTTTCTTCGGTAGGGTCCTCGGAAAATAGAACAGTTTCACTTCTTTCATGTGTAGGTGTTTATCATGGAATTTCACTTTCGTTATGAAAGTGGTCATCATCGGGCGACAAAATTTCGATGTTTTAGGAAAATTCTGAAAAAAATCAGCGGTACGCAGTAAGGGGAAAGAAATCGAACTGCGCGCAGTGGCGCTCTCCGTCTGCATTCTTTATGTGGATAGGGCCCTCGGAAAGTGAAAAAATGTCACATTTTTCGTGTGTAGGTGTTTTTCATGACATTTCACTTTCGGTATGAAAGTGGTCATCATCGGGCGACAAAATTTCGATGTTTTAGGAAAAATCTGAAAAAATCAGGGGTACGCAGTAAGGGGAGAGAAATCGAATAGCGCACAGTGGCGTTCTCCGCCTGCGTTCTTTACGTAAATAGGGCCCTCGGAAAGTGAAAAAATGTCACATTTTTCATGTGTAGGTGTTTTTCGTAGTATTTCACTTTCGGTATGAAAGTGATCGTCATCGGGTAACAAAATTTTGATGTTTTAGACAAAATATGAAAAATATCAGGGGTATGCAATAATGGGAGACAAATCGAATAGCGCTCAGTGGCGTTCTCCATCTGCGTTCTTTGTGTGGATAGGGCCCTTGGAAAGTAAAAAATGTCACATTTTTCGTGTGTAGGTGTTTTTCGTGGCAGTTCACTTTCGGTATGAAAGTGGTCATCATCACAAAAATTATGTTTCAGGAAAAATCTGAAAAAAAATAGGGGTGCACAGTAAGGGGAGAGAAATCGAATAGCGTGCAGTGGCGTTCTCAGTCTGCATTCTTAATGTGGATAGGGCCCTTGGAAAGTAAAAAAATGCCACATTTCTCGTGTGTAGATGTTTTTCGTGGCGTTTCACTTTCGGTATAAAAGTGATCATCATCGGGTGACAAAATTTTGATGTTTTACAAGAAACATGAAAAAGTCAGGAGTGTGCAATAACGGGAGACAAATCGAATAGCGCACAGTGGCGTTCTCCGGCTGCCTTCTTTATGTGGATAGGGCCCTCGGAAAGTGAAAAAATGTCGCTTTTCTAGTATGTAGCATTGCACTTTCGGCATGGAAGTGGTCATCATCGGGCAACAAAATTTCGATGTTTTAGAAAATATCTGAAAAAATTCAGGGGTATGCAGTAATGGGAGACAAATCGAATAGAGCACAGTGGCGTTCTCTTTCTGTGTTCTTTATGTAGGTAGGACCCTCGGAACGTGAAAGAATGTCACAATTTTCGTGAGTAGGTGTTTTTGTAACATTTCATTTTTGGAATGACAGTGGTCATCGTCGGGTGACAAAATTTCGACGTTTCAGCAAAAATCTAAACAAACTCAGGAGTACGTAGGAAAGTGAGAGAGTGGAAGCGGTGAAAAACTTCGATTTTCATTCTCCGCTGACTTTGAGCGGCCGTATCTCGGAAACGAAGGACCGCAGCGACTTTCGGTTTGCCCCACTCGATTTCTCGTTCGATTTTAAACAAATTTAATCAGCAATCGATTAAGCGTACAAGAAGGATCAATTTTCTCTAGAAAAAGTTACAACGACTATATTGCAGTGGCGTCGAGTGAAATAAAAATCGTAGGAATTGTAGTAATTATATTTGGATATCAACGTTGGCACGTGTGAGAAAAAAAACTGTAATGGAATTTTTTTAAGGAAATTTCATTAAGAGGTCAGTGTTGCTTGAAAAAATTAAACTAAAACGTTTAGGCCTGAAAAGTCGTGAATTTAAAAATTCAGATGTATATAACTTCTATCTAAACAAACAGAGAAACTTTATCTCTGCAAAGAAAGTTGAAATTATTCTAAGGAGATTCAGAAAAGAAATACTTAACAAAAAGTATCAACTTTTCGATTTTAAACGATTTTTTTATTATTCCATTCATCCCCTAAAAATCAGACAGATCTTACAGCCAAACAATCAGAAATAGGATGTAAATGCATATGACCTTTCGTAAGCCAAGTTATTAGCTCTACATTTTTTATCTGAAACCTTTTCCATATCTCTCATCGTTCTCGATTTATACGCAAAAATAAACCATTTCGTCCTTTTTGTACCCTTAAGGAAAGTGTGTGACTAATAGTGTATTAGACTTTTTATTTTACATCTCAGCTCAATACAACTTTTCCCGTAGAGATCCTCCTCCGGTCACAATTTTGCGATTTAACCTACCTATTTGGACTAGTAACTAGGAAGGCGAGAGAAATCAAATGGCGTAAACAGCAGCTCTTTAACTCGTTTAGTTCTCGAGATATGACCTCGGGAAGAGGTAAAAAAGTTTGATTTTTACCTTCCGGAGTCTTTGAGCGGCCGTATCTCGGAAACTAAGGACCGATTCCCGCGATCGTATCTCGAAAACGAAACGAGATAAATAGTGGTTTGCGCTATTCGATTTCTCTCAACTTCATACCTACCAGTGAATTTTTCAACTTTTTTCTTAAATCATCGAAATTTTTGTCACCCGATGATGAACATTTTCACACCGAAAGTAAAATATCACGAAAAACACGTAAATACGAAAAATTTGACATTTTACATTGCGAAACCGTTCCGAAGGCCCCTATTCAGAGAAAGAGCAAAGATGGAAAACTCCGGTGTTCACTATTCGATTTTTTTCCGCTTACTGCGTATCCCTGTTATTTTAAATTTTTCGCAAAACATCGAATTGTTTGTCACCCGATGATGACAACTTTCACACCGAAAGGAAAATTCAACGAGAAACACGTAAACATGGAAAATGTGACAAATTTTCAAATTTTTGAAGGCCCCATTCAGAAGAAGAATGCAGATGGAACACTCAGGTGTCCGCCAATCAATTTCTCTCGTCTTCCTACGCACTACGGGTGCGAACTTTCGCAGGCTTTTCCTTAAACATCAAATTTTTGTCACTTGATGATCACTTTCACGCCAAAAGTGAAATATCACGAAAACACATATACACGACAAGCAATGAATAACCATAAAATTATAATGTTTGAAAAAGGAAATTACAAAAACCAGAGGAAAACAATGGAAAGACCTTTTGCGTGCTTGAGGAAATGAGGAAATCGGAATTCTTCAAAACAATGTTTCTGTACTGCTAGTTTAGTTATCATTTTCAAAGACTAACGTGTCACTTTTTCTCCCAGAAAGAATGTAAGCTCTCCTTCGGGGAGTAAAAGAGACATTTTACTCTTTCAAAATAATAATTGATTATCTACAATCTACACTATTAGAGTGTATGCAAAGATAGTTTGTCTATATGCCACAAGATCAAAGTTCTTTTTAATCCCACTTGGCTTGATTTTTCACAATCTGGATTAAAAATAGGTACATTTAGTTCATATAAAAATTACTTTTTACAGTAATGATATGTTTGTTATTATTAGATATGCTCCTGATTTATTAGCAATATTACTAACAAAAAGTTATTGAAGATGTAGAATAAACTATAGCCCGGGAGGCAGCGACAGTTTTCGTGAAATCATTTCTACAAAGCTAGATTTTTTTCCAAAGAGAGTTTAGATAGCATCTATAATGAAGGTGCAATTCTACCAAACTCTTACAGCCGGTTTTACAATCGCTAGTTAACTTCCAGTCAGAGTTAACTTTCAGGTTATTATAGAAATTGGGTTTTACAATATCTGGTCATCTTCGATGTGGTAGTTATCTAGTAGTTAACTTTACTAGCAGATGAGGTGTGGGTAAACTTGAAGTTGGCAGTTTACTGGCAATTTATAACCTATAAATAACTGTCACAAAATAATTTTTTGATATTTTGCCTAAAAATGGATATGTGCGAAGTAAATGCATATAGCAGTGATGAGTAGCCAAGGTAATCCTGTATAGATCTAACTTTTTCGAAGAATATGATGGAAGAGATTTTTTAAATAGATTGAGACTAAATACTACCTACTTTTTTTTTTTTTTTTTTCCTTCAGGGAGGGGAAATCCTCATGGACACCCGACGCTGTTGGTCTAGCGCGCCGGGTAGTGCCGGACTTTTACCGGCTAAAACCCCTCCGATCTTCAGCACATCATCCGGGACCGCGTTAGCATTGCTACAGTGGTGTGCTGGCTTGCCGTGTTCTAGTTGGCTCTTTCATCCATGTCTTTAGCGCTTAGGATAGTGACGCAGAGGTCGTTGACCGCACGCCAGCTCTGCTCTGAGCTGAGCATTGTATCAATGAGGTTCGCTTCGTTCAGGGCTTGTCCTAGGATTCTGGCCGTGTTAGCTCGTTCGGTGCTCCAACGGGGGCAGCTAAACACTGTGTGGGCCGTGGTGTCGCTCATGGGGCAGTAGGGGCAGGTGTCGGATTCCTTCTTCCCGATCCTGTGAAGGTAAGTACCAAAGTTCCCATGTCCGCTAAGGACTTGCGTGAGATGGTAGCCCAGTTGGCCGTGCTTGCGCTCGACCCACGGCTGGACGTTAGGGATGAGGGTGCGGGTCCATCCCCCTTCGGCAGCGTTGGACCAGCGGGTCTGCCAGCGTTCCATTAAACAGCGTCGATTGTAGGCTTTGGCGTCTTTGTCCGCTCCGTGATTGTAAGCCCTTTCCTTGGCCAACAGGTCAATTGGTGGGGTTGCGGTAATGACCTGTAAGGCAACCGTGGAAACTGTTCGGTACGCACAGCAAATCCTGATTAGTGCACCCCGTTGGGCTTTAAGTAGCTTGTTCCTGTTGGTTTTGGTACTAAGTCCTTCCACCCATGCTGGCACGGCGTACAGCAGGATAGACGTTACCACCGAGCTAATCAGTCGGCGGGTGCTGGTCAAGGGGCCTTTGGTCCTGGGCATAAGCTTGGCGATTGCCATGGCTGCTTTTTCGGCTTTCTCAACGGCCTTTTCTATATGGGTATTCCAGGCAAGCCTGTGGTCAATGTATACCCCCAGGTATTTCAGGTGCTTCTTGGCGGTTGTGTTCGTGCCTAACACATTGATCGTCATCTCCTGAATGCGTTTTCTGCCGGTGAGGGCAATCGCCTCGGATTTCTCCGGGGCGATCTCCAGGGCGTTGGCGGTCATCCAATTCCCGACGGCCTCGACGACAACTTCCATTTTAGCAACCGCGCCATCTTCAGTCTTGTCGACGACAATAACTATAAGGTCGTCTGCAAATGCAACCATTCGGTATTCTGTAGTGGGGACCGCTGAGTCAAGGTTCAGTACACCGTCATAAAGAACGTTCCAGAGCAGCGGCCCCAGGACCGATCCCTGGGGGACACCGCACGTGACCACTCTACTTTCTCCGTCTGGCAGCAGCAGGCTTCTGTTTGTAAAGTAGCTCATTATGAGCCGCACAAGGTAGGCAGGCACTCCCTTTCGCTCAAGCGTTTCAACGATTGGCCTCCATGGTGCCGAGTTAAATGCGTTCTTCACATCGATTGCTGTAGCAACACAAATCTCACGCTGTCTCCAGTTGCCAGTGTTGGCTGAACGGGCGATGCGGACAACCTCCTGGATCGCTTCGATCGTAGACATGCCTTCTCGGAAGCCATATTGGCTTTCGGACAGTCCTCCGCGATTGTCGAGTTCTTCGGTGAGTCTTGTGGCAATAATCCTTTCGAGTAGTTTGGCTGATGTGTCTATCAAGCAAATGGGCCTCGGAGCGGTGTGTACCGGCTTCCCTGGTTTGGGTACTAGTACAAGTTTAGCCGTTTTCCATTCGGAAGGGATTTCACCGGCACAGATGATGTCGTTGAGCACCCGCGTGAAGACGTGTGGGTGCTGATTAACGGCCAGCTTGATGACTTCCGGCGGGATGCCGTCTGGGCCTGGCGCTTTGTTCGGCTTGAGTCTGCCAGCCGCCTTGATTATTTCCTCCTCCGTAATGGGTGGCGGGGGGGGGACGCCCTGAACTGGTTCCCAGTCTATATTCGGGCGGGTGGGGAAGAGTGCAGCCACCAACTCCCTCCTCTTGGGCGTGCTAAGTTGTACCTGCTTGCGTGAACCGGTTCGTTTGCATACAATGCGATATCCATTGCCCCATGGGTCTGTGTCAACCTCTTCAATTAGGTCTTCCCAGCATTTGGCCTTGGCGGACCTAATGGCCATTCTGAGGGCTTTCCTGGCCGTCCTGTACGCTTCATGGCTTTCTTCGACCGTTGCTGCAGGGAGGTTCCGGTGGGCCTTGTGTCTGGTCCAAGCTCTCTTACGTTCATTGCACTGTTTGTGCAGCGTGGCGATCTCCGGGCTCCACCAGTACACAGGTCTCCTACGAGCTGAGCCTTTTCGTGGGAGGGTGTCCTGGCATACGTTTGTGAGAGCTGCGATGAGACTCCCCTGGTCGGGGTCTTGTAATCTGCCGAGCTCCACCTGTAGGGCTTCCTGGACGATGGCTGCTCTGCTCTGGTTATATCGCCACACCGCGGTATTGGGTTGCGCGTCTGGAGTTGGTATTTCGGTGAAGCATTCGTTGGCAAGGTAGAACGTGATTAGTTGGTGATCGCTTAGTGTTTCAAGTTCGAGGACTCGCCAGTTCATAATGCGGTCTGCGAGGTCGATAACGCTGGACTGTTGTCGGCGCCTAAATGTGGGTGTGTCTCCAACGTTGGCAACTATTAAGTCATGGGTGGCGAGCCACTCCGCCAGTATGGTGCCTCTTCGGTCAAGGGTATGTGAACCCCACAGCGGGTTTTTGGCGTTGAAGTCCCCGGCAATGATCATGCCTCTACCGCGGTTGTTGGTGCGTAGGTTGTCCGATAGGTTTGCAAGATAGAGCTCGAAGTCAGCTAGGGATACGTTAGGGGAGATGTAACACGAGAAGATGTTTACTTCGTTAATGGAGCACCACGCAACGCCATGGTGCCCTCCAGAGTTGCTGGCGTGAGTGTCCGTAACATAGATCCCAACGTCGGAGTCCAAGTCGGTGATCCAGGCATTATTGCCGCGGACGTGCTTGATATTCGGCTCGCTGACGAGCAGGACGTGGGCATTGACTTTCTGTCTGGTGTGATATAGGAGGTCTTGCGCATCTCGGCTTCTGTTGAGGTTGGCCTGTAGGAAAGTGATACCTGTCGGTGTTGGTGCTGTTCTTTCGTTGGTATCGGTCCGGTGTGTTGGTTTGGTGCGTTGTTTCCTCCTTGGCGTAATGTTGTCATGCCCGCCGCCTATGGTGTCTGAGCGGGCCATAGCGGTGTTTTGTGGAAAGGGGGCGTTCTGCGGGTCAGCTCCTATACCGGCTACTAGTCACGGCTGGCCGCTGCTTGGGACCGCTGCTCCTGCCTGTTGCGGGGCAGTGGCTTTGCCTCCTGATGTTGCCATCGGGTGGGCGAGGCCCTTGTGTGCTCCAGTTTTATTAAAGACGAGTTCTCTGTAATGCGGGCATTTCGTCGAATCTGCCCTATGCTCCTCGTTACATTTAGGGCAGTTAGCCTTCTTGGTGCAGTCCTTGGCTTTGTGGCCACTGCCGCCGCAGTTCCAGCACTCACCAGTACGATCGGTCTCTGACCGGCACGCGTTGGTCGCGTGCCCAAATTCCAGACATTTGTAGCACCTCTGGAGCACGGTTCTCTCCTTGACGCGGCATGAGGACCATCCTATTCTGATCCTGCCTCTCTTGAGAAGAACGCTGGCCCGGATGTTGGGGACACGGGCCGTGGCAATGTTGTTGCCGTCTCGAGATGGCCTGAGAGAGCTAATCGTGATACATTCCTTGTCCGTTTCACCAAGATCTTCGTGGATAGCCTTAAGAACTTCGTCTTCCGTCAGGGTCGGATCTATGTCCATGATGTGGAGAATGGCTTCTCTTGAGGCGGTCTTCGCGTGTGCGTTTTTGACCTTCGCTGAGATTTCGCTCTTGAGCAGTGTTGCCTTCGAGTGCTCGCCCTGGATTCTGAGGGCCAGGTTGCCCCCACCTGTCTTCCTAACTGAGTGTATTTTGATTCCCAGTTCGTCGGTCTTCACATTGTCCTTAATGGACTTTAGGAGCTCCGCGTAGGATCTGCCCTCGCTGGTGACTATAACCTCTTCTCCCCTTCTCCTTGGTTCCCTTGCTTTTCTGTTGCCCAGTCCTGTTGTTGCCCCTTCATTGAGTGGGTTGGTTCGCGCTGCCGGTAAGCAGAATCTTGCCTCAATTCCTGTGCCCGCCAGGGCACATTCGGTTAGCTTTCTAATCGTAGTAGTCCAGCTCCGATCCATAAGATGTGCAAGCGTAATCTTGTTGCGACCTCTGCGCATTGCCATGTTTCTAAGCTTACACAGCAGTTCAAACATTTCTCTGATACCGGCGTCATTTTCTTCGGGAGCGTCGGCGCGTGCGAGGAAGGTGTAATTCGCGTCCTCTAAAGGTGTCTCCCCATCGTCAGTAGTGACCGTGTTGGTGCTCGCCAAGAAAGCGACGTTGCCAGCTTTCAACTTTTGTCCATTAAGTACCTGGTCCACTTGAGGGTTGCGGTGGGCCAGTTTTCTGGCCAGGAAGGACTTATCTGCCGTTTCCTGGAGGTAGATTAAAGCTACGTCATACTCGGGATCATCGGTGAGTGTACTACCCGTTATCGTGTGTGTCTGTAGGTAGGCTGTTTCCGGCCAGTTCTTGCTCACGAGGTCGCAGACATTTCCCTCGTTGACCCCCTTGTTGATAGTCTCACGTATTGCCTCTGTTAGTTCCTCGTCATTACGCGTAGGTGGTGGTTCGTGCCTGAAGGTCGTTGGCATAGGGTCGGTCTGTATGCCGACTTCAGCCGTATCCTTGATCTCTGTGGCCTGGGTCTGGGTGCTGTCAGCAGCAGACAGTGCCTGCCATTTCTTGCTTTTTTTGTCAAGGTGTTCGGCATTTCTCTCGAGCTCGGTGCTAAGCGCTTTTATTTCGGCCTTTGTATTGGGGTTATTTTTTACCAGTGTTTTTAGGGCTTTAGCGTTGGCGTGTATCGCCCTTACGATTCGCATCGTTTCCGATATTGTTTTTTTCAGGTCGGCTTCCCCTATTTGGGTTGCCTTTGGGTATTCCATCCTTTTCCTCTTTAATTCTCTACCTTCGTCGGTGGCGTCAAAGGCGCCCACCGACATGGATCTGTCCCTAGGAGGGCTACGTACCAGAGATGGTCTCCCTTTGAAGACGTCCTCTTCGCTGCCGCTTGCGAACATAGTTAGCCACTCAGTTTTCATGGCTGTCTTGTTGTCAGTTCTTTTGTTTTCTTTGGTTTCGTCTGTTTCCATAGTAAGTCCCACGAGTCGGGTCGAGTGACGGTCCGCCCCCAGGTGACGCCCATCCTGGGGGTAAGGCTATATACTATGGAGGTCGCCCGGTGTCCACAGGTTTTAGCGACTTCGCTGTCGGTTCTTTTATAGAGGTTTTCTCCTCGTGGGCCGGCCGATTAAGGCAAGTCCCCCGGTCACGACTACCACACGACGTTCCCCTGCGGTGCCATTTTTTTCTTTTCCGCCGAGGTCGTTGAGGTGTGGGCCGTGATTACGGTTTTAAGCGAGTGAGTGGCACAACTCACTCGTGGCTCGGATAATCCCCGGGTTCGCCATTTCCCGTAGCCACGCCTTGTCGGTGTGGATCCTGGGGCTGAGCTGTCCTTAGTTTTCACCACTCCCCCTCGACCTTACCGGCATGGGTGTCCCTGCTGGGAGCTTTTTTTTTTTTAGCGCTCCCACCGGCATTGCTCTCGGGATCATCGCAGCTACTTAAGCCTCTCCACCAGCGACAAGGTCACACAGCTCCTTGGAAAGGTCTATTACTTAGTAATAGACCACTAACTCATAAATTGCTTCTGACATTTATATTTGATAGCAGGTGACGTAACTTTGGACCAAAATTCATACATTTTATGTATATTACCCATTTTTCCAGTACTAACATTATAAATTTTTTCACAACCTCTCGTTTACAAATCATCACTTAACTTTATATTGAAAAACGCATGTGTCGGTAAAGTTGTAGTTAACCTGCAAGTAAAAGTCAACTAACATGAAAGTTAACTTGCGATTGTAAAACCGGCTGTTAGTGGTGCATAAATGAGTAAAAAATTAAAGAAAAAAACAGATGGATGAAAATTTCGTTTTTGGAATTGTCACGAATTGTCAAAAAATGACGATTCGCATTCGCTCCGGCCGGCCTCAATTTTCGATTTTCACCCCTCGATTCACGTTGTACCGTCATTGCCGGTCTTCTCCTCGCCATCGAAACATAGAACAGGTCTCCAATCGTCGTATTTATTCAGTTCTTACGTTTAAAAAATTGACTTGCGGTCGTGCTAATTGGCGACTATTTTTAAGTGGTTTCCCGAGTTCGAATCCCGCCCAGGGATACTTTTTTTTTTCGTTTTCAATTTTTTGGCAGATATTTTTTATTCTATAATTGCTATTCGCTCCGTTCTATTGCATTTCTCTGAAAAGTTTTGCATTTTCCGCCGCGAAATATTAATCTGCACTATTTCGATTAAAAATTAGAAATTTCCTTACCAAAATAATTTAATATAATGGAGTAAATAAAAGCTTATTAACAGATCTATAAAAATACTGTCTGTTCATTAATACTAATGAGGAATATAATTGTCGAGATTTGACTACGTATTGCCGTTTTTGCAACGTCTACCAAAGATTTAGCCAGTGGGAGGTAGAATGTGATTTTTAATCCAAATAGATCATCTTTATATTCCGCGGCGGAAAACGTAAAACTTCTCCGAGAAATGCAATGGAACGGAGCAAATCGCAATTATAGAATCAAAAATATGTGAGAAAAATTTGAAAACGAAGATAAAAAAATATCCCCGGGCGGGATTCGAACTCGGGAAACCAGTTAAAAATAATCGCCGATTAGCACGACCGCAAGTCACTTTTCCAAACGTAAAAACTGAACAAATACGGCGATCGGAGACCCGTTCTATATCTCGATGGTGAGGAGAAGGTCGGCAATGACCGTACAACATGAATCGCGAGGTTAAAATCGAAAATTGGGGCCGGCAGGAGCGAAGGCGAATCATCATTTTTTGACAATTCGTGACAATTTGAAAAACGAAATTTTATATGTTTAATTTTTTACTTGTTTATGCACCACTAGGAGTTTGGTAGAATTGCACCTTCATTATAAATGCTATCTAAACTCTCTTTGGAAAAAATCTAGCTTTATAGATATTAACGCGAAAAATCTGTCGCTGCCTCCCGGGCTACTAGAAATGTAACAATTCAATTGGCAAGTAAATTCAAATTATTTTAAACTACATTTCAAATGGTAGAGAAAACAAAAAGTTCGACCCTGCAGTTTTTAGTGATTTGAAGCATGGTTGGTAGTTCGAATAGCTACTGCTTCGCCCTCTATTAGTAAACCGTCCAATTAAATTGGCAAAATTGTATACATTTTTTCTAACATATTAATCTCCCTTAGGAACAAATATTATGCCGATTTTTAACTTTTTTTTACATTTAATATATTTATTCTAGTACGTATCATATTTTATTTGAATATTTGAGTCCCATTAAAGAATATACAAAAATTAATGGTGAATTACGGACGATTGAGTAGCACGTTCGCGTGTAATAATCCAAAGGAAATATTTAATTTCATTTAGTTTTCAAATATAAAATATGATACGTACTAGATTTAAGTTAACTAGTTCTAATATTTAAATCCAATTCGATTTCTGTTGGTTTGTTTTTGAGAACAATATGTTGAAAGATTTACGACTGTGAACGCGGTATTTTGACATTGATAACACAGCCTTATTGAGTTAAAAAAAGTAGGTATTAATGTTACCTGTTGATGGCCTATATATACACATATTATTACTATTTTATTGACCTTGCTCACAGCATTTGAAGATTCTACATGACCTTCTTACATTTTGTTGTTTTAAGCCGATGTCTTCTACGTAGTCAGAGCTTCTTGTTACTGTAATGTATTAAGGATTTAAATATTGGCGCGCACATGCGCACGACAATTGTGAGGGTTTCTCCCAGCCGCCACGGCCACAGCGTTGCCACATTTGGTAGATTTCTACTTTTTTAGTAGATTTTGAGAATTTTTTTGTGAAGTTTGGTAAGTAAAACTTGCTGGTAGATTTCTAATAGATTCTTGGGTATATCTTTAACTACTTGACAATATATTTTGTTTTACATATGAAAACATTACATATGATAAAAATGAGGAAGTTGATAAAGATATTAAGTCAGTAGGTCTGGTTAAATATTTAATATTCTAGTTTTAAGAAAATATATATATTTTTAAATGTTATTAATAATTAAGTCTTTAATATTAGAAGCGGTTCTGTTTTTTTTTTTGTGCTAGTCATAAGATACATATTATATAGGCAATAATTATATTTTGTAATATGTATTAAGTTCTGACATGAATTAACCGATTTTCTGACTATCCCGAATTCCCGAAGTGTACTTTTCCTTTCTTGTGTCGTTTTTTATTTTCCCTTAATTTCTCATGGTTTTGTTTATCTATTTAAAATTAAATTAGACTATATAATTATATTTAAAAAGTCAATAACAACTTCTTACACGGGATATACAACAACAGTAGATTTCCCGTATTTTTTAAAATTCCTTTGGTAGATTTTTAGTAGATTCAAGCAAAGAAATTAGTAGATTCGCATGAAAAAATGTGGCAACGCTGCACGGCCAAGAAAGCCAGTCAGGCATCAACGTTCAGAATTCCTGCATCCGAAATTGTAATAATTGTTGTATGTTGTACGAGTTAAACAATAAACGTGTCACTGTAAGCAGAAGGTCTTTTATTTATATATCAAGGAAGGATATATAACACTGGCGACCAGGAAATTCGGAAAAGAGGCAGTCCAGGTCAGTTTAGAGGTTAAGCACGTGTAAAAGTCTTGAATGCAGGAGAGAGCAGCGAAAGGGCTGAAATGGCAGGACTCATCGGCAAAATCTCAGAATTCAATCCCGAATCGGAAGATTGGGTGGTGTATTGTGAAAGATTAGAACAATATTTCCAAGCGAATAGAATTGACGACAGCAAAATCCAAGTGGCTACGCTACTCAGTTTAGTAGGAACTGCAACCTATAAGTTATTACGAGACCTCACCTTCCCGCAGTTACCCAAGGAAAAAAAATTTGAAGAATTGTCAAATCTTTTAAAAAAACAGTATAGTCCAGTAGTGTCTGTATGGAGGGAACGAATTAAGTTCTACTCCGCAACTCAAAACGAATCTGAGTTAGTCACTGAATGGTACGCCCGTATTAGAAATCTGGCCGTTAATTGTAATTTTGGAAATCTACTCACGGAGGTATTAAAGGACAAGTTCGTATGTGGGCTAAAGAGAGGAGTTGTGCTTGACAGGATATGCGAGGAGATGGAGAATAAGACACTTGAAATGTTAGTGCAGTTAGCGGCACAAAAGGAGTCCATTACCAATCTAGTGAGCAGTAGCCGTGAAGTAAACCTTCTAAGATCCACAACTTCTGGGGGAGAAAAAAGGAAACCATATCAAAATGGCAGCTACACACATCCGCAGCAAACATCAGGACGAGTGAATCAAGTTAGCAACCAGGACAGGAGAAGAAGAAGAGTCGAAAATGACAGGAACGATAATGGTACGAACAACAAACAGTGTAAAGTGTGCGGAAAAGGTCATCTAAGTACAAGATGTCGATATGTTAACTATAAATGCAAAGCTTGCAACTTGGTAGGTCACTTAGCAGCGGTTTGCAAAAGTAAAAAGGTGAGAAATCACAATTTTGTGGAAGAAATTCGTGAAGACGATAACCTCAATATGACAAATTATGATTATTATGATATGTTTACCATTGAGACAAAGTCACATAACGTAAACCCATTTAGAATAGATGTAACAATTGACAAGAAAACATATGAAATGTGCATTGACACAGGGGCTAGTATCACAGCAATAAGCTTAGATGTATACAATAAGAATTTCAGCGATTACAAATTACAGTCAGATGACATCATTCTAAAGGGGTATACGGGAAGTTTGATAAAACCAATAGGATATTTTAAGACGTATACTAGTATTAATAATGTATCTAAACTGATAAAATATTATGTAGTAAATAAAGGTGGTCCTAGTTTAGTTGGTAGAGACTTTCTCGAGGCATTTAATATAAAGCTTAATTTAGAACACGTTCATAGTCTCGGAAAGGTGAAAGATGATATAGTAAAAAGATATCCAGAGGTGTTTTCGAATCGTTTGGGTACTTTTAAGTTTGGCAATGTATCGTTAAGGCTTAATTAAACCTGATACTAAACCGATTTTTTTGAAACACAGGCCTGTACCGCTGGCATACAAGAGACAAGTAGAGCAGCAGCTAGAGGCAATGGTGAATGATGGCATATTGGAACCAGTTTCAACTTCGGAGTTTGCGACACCGATTGTCCCGGTATTGAAAGCTGACAAAACGATAAGAATATGCGGCGACTACAAATCGACCATTAACAGGTATTTTGATAAAACACATCATTACCCCTTACCCAGAATTTCTGAAATTTTCGCACAACTGGCTGGTGGTCAACTTTTCACCAAATTGGACCTCAACAAGGCATACTCCCAATTTCTATTATGTGAAAAATCACAAGAAATGACGACCTTAACCACGCATGTCGGACTTTTTAAGATGAAATGAATGCCATTTGGCATAACGCCAGCCAGCGCAATATTCCAACAGAAATTAGAACAACTTTTCAAAGGAATGGAGGGAGTCATAAACTATATGGATGACATCTTAGTAACAGGAAAAACTACGGAGATACACATGAAAAATTTAGAAATGGTACTGTCAAAGCTAAAAGAAGCAGGATTAACGCTTAGAGCTAACAAATGTGAATTCTTCAGGGAAGAGCTAGAATATCTAGGTCATAGAATAAGTAAGGAAGGATTGAAGAAAAGTGGTCAGAAGGTATCAGCGATTGCGAATGCACCCCCTCCGACAACGTTGACACAGGTTAGATCTTTTTGTGGTTTAGTTCAATATTACTCTAAGTTTATACCAAATTTAGCTAACATTTTAAGCCCTATATATGCGTTGTTATCTCAGAAAGGGGCAGATAAAAGAAATAAAATAGAATGGAGCGAAAAATGTCAACGAGCTTTTAGTTTAATAAAAAAACTGATAACCCAAGATATTGTCTTAGCTCATTTCGATCCTAATAAACAAATTGTTCTAGTAACCGATGCATCAAATGATGGAATATCAGCAATATTGTACCACAGGGAGAAAAATGGAACAGAGCGCCCCATAGGATGTGCTTCCAGAACATACGCCGCGGCGGAAAGAAATATGTCAACACTAGACCGCGAGGCAGGAGCTATTATCTTTGGATTAAGGTATTTTGAGCAGTATTTACTAGGAACCAACTTTATTATCAGGACGGATCACCGACCCTTGGTAGGACTGTTCGGTGAAAACAAAAGCATACCTCAGAGACAGAGGGATAGGTTACAACGATGGGCAATATACATGACAGGTTTCGACTATAAAATAGAATACATCCGAGGTAAGGAAAATTATTTTGCAGATTGCTTATCTAGATTACCCGACGACACCACAGATACGAATGTAGGTAACATTGACTCGGAAAGTTACTTAAATTTTGCGTCCAGTTCCTTAGAGTGGCCAATAGACAACAAGCTGATAGCTGTGGAAACCAAAAAGGATGAAAAGCTGGTGAGAATTCTAGAGTACATAAAAGGGGTATGGCCAAACAGATGCGACGAAGACGAAAAATGTTTTTTTAACAAAAGAGAAGAGCTATTTGAGGAAAGTGGTTGTCTGATGTGGGGTTATAGAGTGGTAATTCCCGAGAAATTAAGGAAACGTATGTTAGAAGAACTGCATACAAGCCATTTAGGGATTGTCAAAACTAAATCTCTCGCCAGATCGTACTTGTGGTGGCCAAAATTAGATGAGGATATAGAGATGACTATCAAATCATGCATCTCATGTCTAAAAAGCCATGGGGATCCTCCCAAAAGTACATTGACACCTTGGCCGCTACCTAAATCGGTTTGGGAAAGAGTGCACATGGACTTCCTGGGCCCAATAAGAAGACAAATGTTTTTAATCATGACCGACGCTTACTCCAAGTGGCCAGAAATATTTTACATGCCGAACATAACGAGCAACGAGCTAGAAAAGAAAGTAAGAGAGACGTTTGCTAGGTTCGGAATACCTTCTGTAGTGTGTACCGATAATGGACGATCTTTTGTATCGAGCAAAATGGAACTTTTTTTCAGTACAAATGGTATCAAACACGTGACTATCCCACCTTTCAACAGTCAATGCAATGGTGCGGCACAAAACAGTGTCAAAACGTTTAAGTCCAAAATCAAAGCGGCTCTGGAAGATCCCAAAAATGTAAACTCTCCAATAGAGGCACTAATATCACGGTTTTTGCTAAACTACAGGAATACGGAACACTGTACAACGAAGGCCACCCCAGCACAGTTGATGTTCGGAAGGAGGGTCAGAACGAGGTTGGACTTAATAAAACCAGAGGCGGCACGCCCTCACAACGAGGAGTTTGAAAAGGCAGAGAGAGAGATGGTTAAAGCCCAACAAAGACAAATTTCAACGAAAGGTGGTAGAAACAGGGACTTTGAAGAAGGGGAGAGTATTGTAGTTCGAGACTACAGAGAAATCAATAAAAAACTTTGGACGGAAGCAACCGTGGAAAAGAAAATAGGTAAATCAGTCTACTTATGCCGTTTAACAACAGGTCAACTCTGGAAGAGACACACAAATCAAATCGCTAGGATGTTTACAAAAATATCCCACCCAGATAAGACACGCACAGCACAAATGCGCAGCCAAGTGGCAGGAAAAATCGGTCGAGTACTAGGTTCTAAGGAGTTACACAGTCCCATAATCACAGTAAACGAAAACCATACAACTACCCCAACGACAGGAAACACCTCTGAGAATATCGATGAAGTTCGATCAAATCCGGGACAAATGATGAGCATAACCCGTCTTGCTCGCACCTACAGGAGGGGAATTCAAAGAGGGTCTCGCAACAGAGCGACACTCAGGAAAAGGGTGATGCTAAAGCGAACCCTAGAATCAAGGCTCAGAAGACAGAAATTCGATACAAAAATAAACCGCAGGTTAATTCGAATGTTCTAAATGTACCGATCAGAACAGTTCGTTCTACACGTAATGTATTACCCGGAAAATACAAGGATTTCGCGATTGATTAATTTCGTGTAATTTAAGGTCAGGGGATAAGCTCGAGAAGGTCTCACAACACCCAGTGTTCTTTTGTTTATTGTACAAACATTTTCAGTGTGAACATTTTTAATTGTGTAAAAAAATATATGTACCCATGTAAAACCTATATGTATACAATTTTAAGTAGGGAGGGATGTAATGTATTAAGGATTTAAATATTGGCGCGCACATGCGCACGACAATTGTGAGGGTTTCTCCCAGCGGCCACGGCCAAGAAAGCCAGTCAGGCATCAACGTTCAGAATTCCTGCATCCGATATTGTAATAATTGTTGTATGTTGTACGAGTTAAACAATAAACGTGTCACTGTAAGCAGAAGTTCTTTTATTTATATATCAAGGAAGGATATATAACAGTTACAAATATACAGGACCCACCATGGATAGTAGACTCCCTTGCATATGAAGATATAATTTTATAATTTTCCATCGATACTGTGTGGATTTCGTTTGGTGATAACCAGTGCTCTGTGAGACATATTATATCAAGAGGCCGTTCGAGGGTGTTTATAATTATTTCAAGTTCAAGTATTTTGTGTCTCAGGGATTGTATGTTTTGATGTAATAAATAAATACCAGCATCTTTTGTACTATTGTTTAATTTATGCTTGTCATAAATTACCTGTTCAGCGATACAGGAGGTATTTTTTGAAATTTTGTTAGTTTAGTCGAGTCATATGGGCGCACAATTGTCTTTTTTGGCCATATTTCACCACACAATACTTTATCTTCATCTATATTGTTTACTGCAATTTTGAAAGCTGCAATTTCATTGGAAAATGTTTTAAGCCTATAACATTGAAATAATTGAAATAATTTTTTTCTCTGATGTTTAGGTGAAGTAAATCCACTGTTACTGTCATCAGAATCGCTATGGTTAATTGCACTATTTTTGTTCTGTACAGCTTCCTTATTCTGTTCTAATTGGACAGTTGGGGCATCAGTTTTGCTTACACCTGGATTTGTTGTTCTCATGGGGCTAGATTCTACACTGATTGTTTTGCTCCTGGTTTCTTTTTGTTTATTTTGCAACTCATATGTATTTGTTTGTTTTGATGTTCCTGGCTTGTCATTTTTTGTTGTAGAGTTGTTTTGATGCTTTTTTGCTGAAACTATTTCCTTATCTGTTTTGTTTTTTTTCATTTGCATGGTTTTTAGTGTTTGGTTTATCACATTGCCTGGATTCAAATCTCTTTAATTTTATTTTGAGTGCATTTAAGTTCTCTAAGTAAACGGAAAACTTTTTAAAATCTTTCATGTTTACTTTTTGTTCGTCTTCATTATTTGTTTGTAGCTCAATTTTATATGATTTATTTTCTTCTTGAATTCTTTTGATCTCTTGTTTTAATTGGATAATTTGTTCATTTAAGCTTTTGTTGATTTCTTTTAGCTCCTGGTTTTCTGCTAATAGTTTTTCATCATTAGAGATAGTCAATGATCTTATATATGTTTCTTCTTGATCAATCACATCCTCACTTAAATCTGTGGTTTATTGTATTATTAGTTTAGATTCACAGCACATAACTCTCACTGCACAACTATTATGATAAGTTTTGTTACACTTTTGGCAATTAATGATTTTATTTTATGTTTTCTTTTTGCAATAATAACAATAATTGCAGAGCTCTTTCTCTGACATCTTACTGTCAGCCATGTTGAATACAATTGAAGCCACCATACAACTTGCTCTTCGTGTCCCGTTTCTCTTTTCTTTTAACATCATTTAGCTGCTTTAGAACTTTTTGGGACACATGTCCCATATTATGTGAAGGAACCCAGTGAGGATGGTTTTCATTCAGTAAAGAAGCAGGGTTTCCTGCAAAGAACAGACAAGGTGCACGTTAGCGTGGAAGTAGACACTATGTTTCATAAAAGGCCATTGAAAAATAATATTAAGTTTTTAATGGGGGCGCGATGTATTAATTCACTTACCTCTTATAAAATGTTTGCTACAGGCTCTCTGGTACTTGAGTTTTGATTTTGATGTGAGATCATCTCGCTTTATTGCAGCTATCCATAGGGCCCTACGCCTGGATAATTCGTTTTTATTCGTTGAAAACCTGTGGTTGAAAATCGCAGGGTATACAGTAAAATCCTACTTGAATAGTGATGCAAAAAACGGTTTTTTTGATGTTAATGTTTTTTTCAGTTGAAAAAAACAGTTTTTTTCTCGTATTTTTCGTTTTTTTCGTCTCACATTAAATTTATGGGTAAAATCGCAAAGTGCGATTCAAACATGTTTTTTCATTTTATATTGACATTAATATATTTTCTGACAGAAATTGTTGTTTAGATAGTTTTCCTTTTCATTTAAAAGTCGAAATTGTCGCCATATATTGCGTTGCGCGTGCGCATTCTTGATTGATATCCTATAAATGTCAAACGTTTTATAACCTGAAAAATCTTTTTACACCATCACCAATATCATTATAAATACACTATATATCTTTCCTACTCTAAGGTTTATAAACTGAAAGTTTGGGTTACCTACCGGCTGCTGGACAGGCATATAAAATATTAAATTTGAACTATAATTGATGTGGTATGAATTGCTATGAGTGTTTAGGTCGGATGATGCATAGGTACATAGACAATGTTTTTAATAAAAAACGAAAAAAACAGAACTTGTGTTTTTTTCTTGAAAAAAACCCGTTTAAAACAAAAAAAAAACGAACCGTATTTATTTCTTTCGCATCTCTATACTTGAACCTTGTCGGCTCGATTCCCACAACTAACTACAATGCAACTCTTAGGCATTATGCTTGTAATAACACAAATCAGTCTCACAAAACTATAAAAACAACTCTGAACACGTAAAAAATAACAAAACGAAGTACTTTAACATCAACATTGTGTGCGGACGTGTCGGCCATATTAAATTATGTTTGACCATATGTTTGACAAATGACAGGTCGTTGGGTTGCCTAATATATTTACACTATAAAGCGCTATATTTCGTAGAATTATATTAAAAGTTTAATTCCTCGATAGACATATTTTAAAGAATGCTAATTAACTTCTGCTTTTTATTTAAGGACTGACGACTGAACCCTATGGCACTAAAGATATAGACAAGGACAGAGCGACGTCACTGACGCCAGGTCTCGACTAGAGTACACGTAATGGCTATGTATGGCACGCACACGATAATCCGTTGTCCTTGTTTATCTTTCGCTAAACAAAGATAAACGACTGAAACACAAGAAAGAAAGATGCACGGCGTTTAAATCAAATTTAATAATTTAACTAAAATTGTTTTTGTCTAAACTGTAATAGGTATTTAATGATGAATATTCTTTATCTTTAATTTAAAATTTGCATTCCCAAAATTTTGTTATTTTAAATTTATATGACCGCATCAGCATTTTATAAAATAAATAAGTAAATATACAATCAGATATTTAATACATTCGACAATTTCATGTACCTACTTAGTTAAGTTTAATTTTGAAATGTAGGTCCGAAGACCTTAAAGAGACGTCTTAAAGACATCCATTTTAGACGTCTTTAGAAAATCATAAAAAGATGCCTTTAAGACGTCTCTTTAAGGTCTTCAGACGTTCAAACATAATATGCACATAAAAAAGATGTCTTTAAGACATGGCGTGCTGTCTGGGATGGTTCTATTTAATTTTATTGTGCGATGCGCGAGGGGCGTCGATATGGCCACTCTCATTTAAAATAATGGTTTATTTAATTTCAGTGTGCCGCAGCGCCTGAATACATATTAGACAGTGCCTTAATTTAGATTTAGCAGCCTCCGGAAGTTACCTTACTGTTCGGCAGCGTCCGATTATGAATTCGGCAGCTCCCAGAAATTACCTTGGTATATGGCAGTGTCCGGAAGTAACCTTTGTGTTCGACAGCTTCCGAATATAGATTCGGCAGCGCCTCAAAGTTACCTTGGAATTTGGCAGCACACGAATATGGATTGGGCAGCGTCCTAATATGGATTCGGTAATGCCCCGAAATATCCTTGGTATTCGACACCGCCCGTAAGTCACCTTGGCGTTCGGCAGCACCTGAATATGGATTATGCAGCACCCAATTAGAGATTCGGCAGCGCCCAGAAGTTACCTTGGTCGGCAGCGTCCGGATATGGATTCAGCACCGTCCTAATATTGATTCGGAAACGCCCTTCCAAAAATTCTCTGACCAATTATTTCCACATACTAGAGTGCAAAAATAGACAAGATGTTTCAATTTGAAGAGACTTGCATCGGAAGTCTGGATTTGGAAGTAGTGATTCCTTAGGCAGCGGTTTTTTTCGTCTACTTTTCAATTCACATGACGAATCTCCCAAACTGTTATATTTATCAAAAAAAATAATGATATATTCTTTATAAAATATTTGCCATATTTTCCAAATTACAATGGTTCCTAAATCAAATTATTTGGGAGTTTAATAACCAAGATATTTAATAATGTTACATTATTAAATATCATGGTTATCTTACATTACATTGTAATCTGCAAAATATGGTAAATATATTTTTTTGATAAATGTAATAGTTTAAGAGATGTCGTCGTGTGAAAAGTACACGAAAAGTAATTCATTTTCAGCCGTAGTCGAACGGAGAAAATAAGGATTTTTGATCTTTACTGTCATATAAGCCTATGTGAAAGTTTGTTTTTTTATCTATTTTAAAAATAGAAATTCTACAGGAAATTTAATGATTTTTGGACAAAATGTGCTTCATTATTGATTCTCTCACGTGGTGAGGTTAGTTAGAAAATTTTGATTTGTGCCCTTATATTCATGACGATATTTTTACAACTGGATTCCTAATCTATAGGGTATAAGCCACATATCTGGCAAAGTCATACATTTTGCTCTAAAAGTGGCAACGGAATCAAAAATTAAGCGACTCTTGTCAACGCGAGCACTCTACTATAATTGCAATGGACTAGTCTATTTGTCGCCGCTGTACGTTTACTCTAATTATGTACTTATAAAATATTATAATGTGTGATTATCGGGGGATTCGGTGTTTCTGAGGATTTTCACCACTGAAGTCGGACACTATCTAGTAAGACCTAATTCACGCTAGGCTTAGTGTGGTGTCTACCACTCACTATCACCTTGGGTACGGGAGGGGATAGTGCGTGATCCACTTATCCTCTGGGGCAACTTTAATCCCCCTTTTTGGGAAATTATTTATTATATTCATTTGGCGAAACTTTAAATCAACTTTTTGTACATATACATACCTAGATAGAGCACCCTCAAAGTTTAACAACCCTCACACATAATTATTCCTACTCTACAATGGAACGAAACGTTTATAGTAGTAGTGGATTTTTGGTTTGTTTGTTTGTTCCCGCATAACTCAAAAACGATTGGACCAATTTTGATTAAGTTTTCTGTACCAATCGATAATTCTTATCCCCAAATTTAAAAATTTGGCTGGCGTTTCTTTCCGACCGTGGCAATATCAACAAAAAGAAATGATATCATCCAAAACGACCTAAACAAACAATACCTATTCAGTGGTTTATTTATTGTTACGCTCTAATATTTGTCGATGGATGATTGTTTTTGAAGGTGTCGTTTTTTTTTGTTGTCATTGCCATAATCGAAAGCAAAAGACGGTCGGCCAATATTTTCTTTTTGTTATTTCTTAAAAACATATTTTCTTGAGTTTTTTGAGAACGTTTACTTTTTGTGTATCCCCTCCCCATTCCCAGTCTTTCAAGTTCAAGTAAATATATTTGTTGAATGGACCTTAACGCATAGTAAACAGAAAAAAAAATCTGGATGAGATTAATAATACCATAACAAGCTCTAGTAGTAACAGTAATGACAATAAAAACAAAACCAGGATCTCAAGGGCGAAGTAGAATTATACACTATCACGCCATCCCAGTGGCGTCCTAGAAACTAAGTACCTACTGTTGCTATAGTAGAGCACTTAATTGGAGAGAGCAGGCCACTTTACTCTATAGAAGCAGGTTTTGTAGTGTGGGAGTTCATCACTCCTATCAGATATGGAACTGGAGAAGCAAAATTCGAAAAATATCTTATGGGAAACTGGGTTACGGTGAAATTGGCTGGAATTGATATATGTTGTTACCCTTGAGCTCCGGATCAAAAGTTCTCATGGGCACAAGGTCGGAAAATGGACAGTTTTCCAGATATTGGGGGGTGCAAAAGGGGTGCTCATTTTTTATGGGAAGTGGCTCCCGGTCAAATTAGCTGGAATCGATAAATGTTATTCCTCTCGAGTTTCTGATCAAAATGGTCATTGAGATAAAGTCGGAAAATAGACAGTTTTTCAGTTATTGGGGGTTGCAAAGTCGACTTTGCACCCCCGATATCTGGAAAACTTCCCACCTTGCGTCCACGAGAGCCTTTGTTGATCAGGAGCTTGAGAGGAATAACATATATCGATTTTAACGAATTTCACTGGTGCGGGGGCCACTTTCTATATGAAATGAGCACCCCATTTGCACCTCCGATATCTGGAAAACGGTCATTTTCCGACTTTGTGCCCATGCGAACTTTTGATAAGGAGGTCGAGGGGAATAACATATATTAGTTCCAGCCAATTCACCGTAAGCCAATTTCCTATAATATTTGTGAGAGGTTCTTTCTATTCTAGAGGAGACTGAGTCAGTGGCGGTGAGGCTATAGAACACCCTATACCTTATTTTATGTTTTAACAATATTCCAAATAGTCTTCAAAAGCCATTACAGAAGGTTTCAGGTCAATTCATGAGAACTCCGAAGTTCAGGCGTTTTTTAGGGTTTCATTGACTATATACTAATTTTATATTTGAAAGCTTTTCACATTCTCCACTACAATTTTCGAAGGAACATTACCTGACGTTGAGATTGTAGGTACATCGGTATGGAGAAGGAAAGGTAAAGTCAAGTGGCAAATGTTTGTTAGCTCTGAGAGCAACATAAATGTCACAAAAAGAAAAGTAGGTACAAAAATCGGGATACACATATTCTGTGATATTTCGTCCGTCATTTTGTGTCAGCCATTTTGAATTTTGGTCTTCTGATCGCAATTTCATGATCAGTGACCTCGAAAATCATCAGAACCCTACCTTCTTGGCTATAACCTTTGAATTGTAGAAATTAAGGATGCACGGGTACCCGGTAAATATTCGGTAACTATGTCGGGTACCCAAATACCGGGTAGTAGCGAAATAAATTGTTTATTTTAAAACACGAAAGGGATACAAATACTCAACATAATCATCACATGGTTTTTAACATTATATATCACTTTTTACACTACAATGTATAAAACAAACTAATAAAAGAAACAATAAATATTAAGTACAAAAAATTAACAATAATATTTAAAATGAGAGAATCTTATGTAATAAATATATCATTAAAATTTGCTCTAATATGCATAATTTAGCAGAATGTTAGGTACCTACTAAAGCGTAAGAAAATCAGTTTTCCACATTTTCTGCAAAAATACGATTTCTCTTCTCATCCAAGCCATTTCTAGCTTCTAAGAAATTTTAGCTACTAACGTGTCAACTGTCGAATCGACTAACAGCTAGATTATGTCACTCATCTGACGCAATTATTCGGCATGTACCCTCTGTACCCGGCTAATGCCCGGCATCCGGTAGCCGGATACCTAATGATACCCGGTACTCGCTGTGCAAATTGTAGGTGAAACTCGGTATCCGGCTTTTATATAAACAACTACCCGGTGCATCCCTAGTAGACATTATTATATTTAAACTATTAATATTTGCTGTATGCTCCAAAAAAAAAAATGTGTTTTCGAAATAGCAACAATGTTTAAAGGTTGAGAAACTCAGAGCAAAAAAATCATGAAAATCCATTTCTTATAACTGTTGTGAAGCACCCTGTACTTACTAGTATATTTGTCATTATATTTTCTATTCGTTTTATTTATTAATATTAATTCTAAGTTCATTGTATCCAAATTGCACACTTGCATTTTCGCTACATTGTTACCTGTTATAAATCGTTTCAACATATTTCGAGTTCATTATCCTTTCATGTTTAGGCAGCACTTTTATATATTGTATTTTTTCCAATTTTATAGCCAGTTACTGATCGACCTTTTTGTAAAATGCAGGTGACTTACGACACCTAATTGCCTTCATCTTAATTAAAGATGTAGAATACTATTTTGGGATTTTACTGGAAAGTACCTACCCCGTAGCTTCCACCAACTTGGCTACAATACCCTAACAAACAACCCTTTCGAGAACCGCAAAGTTGGCACCACCACATTAGGTGTCACAGCATATTTTGGTGTCAGGTGTGGGGGGTAGTATAGATTCCTGGGTAGTCGACGATACCAAAGTTATACAAAAGCTATACAACAAAGCATCCAGCTTTGGCAACTTAATTTGTCCTGGTCGTTAACCTTGTAAAACCTCCCCCCCCCGGAGAAGAGGATCGCCTATGTCAAAGTGCACATTGAGGAACGTCATCCGTCACCAACCCTGGGAAGAAGCAAGGAAGACTCTAGCCAGTGCAAGTGTAGTGCATCGGTGATGTGAAGTGTAGTGATACGTCCGTCGTTATCTCCAAAGCTACACCTTCCGTCGGACGAACAATAACTAGTCAACTGGATCCTGCGTCTGGACCATCGGAGGAATATTGTATCTCAAAACAAACCATTATCTTTTTGTAAATAACTCTTAAGAACCTTCTGCGAAATAATAATTTGAGAACGATCATTATTTAAATTTTAATTCGTATCAGTCGAAATATCTCCAACTCTTAAACTAATCTTAATTTTGTCGTTCTTAAATTGTAGTTTTAATTGTACCATGCCTCCACAAAAATTAAGTGTAGAATTAGCTATTAAGATGATCCCCGAATTCAACGTAAATAGGGCAGACTTCCATAGGTCTATAACTTGCTGTGATATTGTTGATCAAAATTTATGCCCGGAGACGGATGAACCTCTTTTGTTAAACATTATAAGAACAAAATTAACAGCATCGGCAGATAATACGGTCAAACATAAGACATTTGATACTTGGGAAGAATTAAATATTATACTACAAAATCAATTTTCTGAGAAACGTACCATAGCACAAATTCAGGCGGAATTATTAAATATTAGGCAGCTGCATACTGAAGATGTACGATCTTTCGCTAATCGAACCGAAAAAATTTTAAGTGAGCTAAACGACGTCTGTATTGAAAGTGAAGGAAACGAAGCTTCTAATACAATTGAAAATTTAAATTCTAAATCGACACTTAGGGCCTTTGTAGAAGGGTTAGACGCGAGCATACGCTTTATCGTTAAGGCAAGTAGGTTCACCTCCTTAAAAGATGCAGTCGAGGCGGCGGTAGAGGAAGAGAGAAATTTTAAAGTCAGAAATAAGCCCAAATTTAATAGTACCAATCCGAAATCTAAGTGTACATTTTGTCACAAAAGTGATCACAAGTTCGAAAACTGTTTTTTGCGTTCTAGTCACCTACCTCAGTATCCTAAAAGAGAAATTAAATCTGAACCCAAAATACTAAACATAAACACTATTTGCTCGTACTGTAAGACGAAGGGTCATCATTTTAGCGAATGTTATAAGCGAAAATACAACGAAAACAGGAAGGTGGAAGCTCAAACCACGGCACCATCTGGTAATCCTAATTCTAATCGCTCGCCACATCCGTCGGGAAACGAACAAGACTTATTTTTACAATCTTATGTTCAAAGTTCTACAAATGCGTCTTCAAATATTTATCAAGTTAATTTAAACAGTAATGTTGATAACTGCGTTAAAGTTAATTTATTACTAGCTATATCTGAGTCAGCTACCCTGCTCGTAGATACGCTCGCAGATTTTAGTATTCTAAAATTAAATGTCACCAAGGATGATGAAATCATTTATCCCGAACTTTCCGCCCGCTTACGAGGCATTACAAGCGATAGCCTATCTACCTTAGGTGTTTGTTATGGAAAAATCTTAATCGACAATGAGATTTTAGAACATCCCTTTCACATAGTCTATGACGATCTTCCAATCTCATGTGACGGAATTTTAGGTAAAGATTTTCTAAAAAATTTTGGCTATCGAGTAGACTATGAAAGTAAACAAATTTCATTTAAAATTAAAAATAAAGAATGCATTTTTAGTATTATAACCAATAAAAATATTGTTTCCGAACCGAAATTATAAAGGTAGTAAAATTAAACCAAACTTATAACTTTAACAACTATATATGTAAAGCTAAGGAAATTTCAGAAGGCTTATTTGTAGCTAATAGTATAATAGAGGTAAAAAATGGCTTAGCCTACGTCAGTTTTATCAACTCCACTTCAAAAAATGTCGGATTAAGCGATATTGGTTTAGATCTTGAGCCTATCGAAAACTATGATGTGTTTTGTCTAAATTTTACCGAATTTGATGCTACCACATTAAATGACTATCGTCGTATAAAAAGGGTTCTAGATAGTATAAAATTAGAACACACAAACGAAGAGCAGCGAGAAAGCATTTCCAATCTTTGCGAGGAATTTAATGACCTATTTTACCTAGATGGTGACATGCTTGCTCATACAGATACTGTTACGCATTCCATTCCTACATTGCCGGGTACGACTCCCATAAACATAAAACCTTATCGCCTACCATTTCACCGGAAACAAGACATACAAACTCAAGTCGATAAGATGTTACGCCAGGGCATTGTCGCCCCATCTAATAGTCCATGGAATTTTCCCTTAATAGTTGTTCCAAAAAAGCCGGAGTCTGTCGGTAATAAACGTTGACGGGTCGTTGAAGATTTTAGGAAGCTAAATGAGAAAACTATGGGCGATGCATACCCACTGCCTAATATTAACGATATTTTGGACCAGTTAGGTAATTCGAAATTTTATTCATCTTTAGAATTAGCGACTGGGTTCTTGCAAATACCCGTATCTCCCGAAGGTAGGTCAAAGCTTGGTTTTAGTGCCCCATTTGGAAATTACGAGTACCAGCGCCATGCCATTCGGTTTAAAGGGTGCTCCAGCGTGTCTTCAACGGTTGCTGGACTCTGCACTACTTGGCCTCCAAGGGCTTAAATGTTTTGTTTATATGGATGATATAGCAATTTATGGAAAAACCTTAGAGGAGCATAATGAAAAATTAATGGAAATATTTACGGTATTACGAAAACATAATCTCAAGCTGCAGCCGGATAAATGCCAATTTTTAAGAAACTGGCTTAGTTATTTAGGTCATGTCATTAGTGAACACGGTATTACCCCAGATCCGAAAAAGGTTGACTGTATAAGAAACTTCCCAACTCCGAAAAATTCTAAAGAGGTAAAGTAATTTCTAGGGTTGTCTGGATATTAGCTGAAATTCATTCCTAATTTTGCCAAGACAGCTTCTCCTTTAAATAACCTTCTAAAAAAGGATATCATGTTTATTTGGACTCCCTCTTGTGAAGAATCTTTCAATATTTAAAGAAAAAATTAATCTTTTACAGTATCCCGACTATTCTAAGGAATTCATATTAACAACAGATGCCAGTGGCGTGGCAATTGCTGGTGTGTTAAGTCAAGGAATTATAGGTACGGTTCTAGAATTTTAAACAAGAGTGAAAGAAACTATTCTGTTGTGCAGAAAGAGACACTAGCCATATATAATTTTGTAAAGCAATATAGGTCATTCTATATGGCCGACGGTTTAAAATTGTTACTGATCACAAACCGCTAGAATATTTATTCAAATGCAGCGAAAATAATTCTATGTTAATGCGTTGGCGTCTCAAGCTGGAGGAGTATGATTATGAAATTGTCTATAAAAAGGGCTCATGTAACACCAACGCAGGTGCCCTCAGTAGAATGTTTAAAATGACACTCAGATCTGATAAACAAAAAAATATTAATCCTTCCGAAGATGAAGACCTTTCATACGATAACTATTTAAAGTTTCTAGAGCAAAATCCAATTTTGAATAAAAATATTATTGATTCCGAGAAGGATATCGTACAATTCCCAGACTATTACACGCTATTAAGACAGCATTTGTTTTCAACCTCGGAAATATTTTCCACTTTTATTTTAATAACCGAGAACTACATGATCAAATTAAATAATTTTGTAAACATAATATTCTACGCCGAGCGCGGGCAATTACATCCAATAATTATCACTCCTGCAAAGTTGTTAGAGGAACGTAGTATTTGTTCACTTAGAATAGATTTCTCTAAGCATGTGATCGTACGTCTTCAAGAGAATCGTGATTTTTTAAAATGGATTATTTGAACTGATGAAGCTAAATTTTCCAAAGGACGACTTTTTAATAGACCACTGAGCACAACAAAATTCTCATGCGGTGCGAGAATCTAATTTCCAGGACAAATTTAGTTTTAACGTTTTCTGCTTATTAGTAAATAGCAAGTAAAAGTATCATATCTACTAAAAGATTTTAAATAGCTATAAATACGTGGACATTTTGTAAACAATAGTTGTTACTTTTATTGAAATTGTGCCCCTCAATATTTATAATTTTATGTATTATCAACAGGATGGTTGCGGTCCACATAATATATAGGAAGTGTTTGAAGAATTAGTAGCATCGTTCGAATTTAGGTGGTTTGGCTATCGATGATTTTGGAGATGGCCAGCAAGGTCCTCTGATTTGATTCCCTTAGACTTTTACCTCTGGGGTAATATAAAAAATATTGTATATGCTACCCCAGCTACTACCAAAGAAGTTCTAAGTTCAGCAAATAAATTCACTGAGCCACTGTAAGTGCCGTAAATTCCAGGATATTAGCTAGTCAGCAGGAAAGTGGAGGGCGTTTTGATCAGTTGTTGCATTAAATATTTATATTCAATGCGTTCATTCATTCTGTAAATTTTGTTCCTAAGTATTTGTTATAAATCTAATAAAAAATAATCTCTTGTATTTAATGTTATTATCTCGATAACAAAAAAATAATGATCAATTATCTACATGATTATTCTCGTTTGTGATAATTGACAAAAAAAGAAACAAGTTAGGTAACTTGTATTGGCTACTAACAGACAGCGCTTACTTTGCATGTACATTTTACAAAAATTTGTCTATAATAAAAAAAAACAAAACAAAGAGACATAGGTATACGGAATGCTAATATCAATTGGTGCAGAATTTAATACTCTATTAAATTATATGAAAATATACAAAGGGTTCCATTTGAAAAAAATGACTTTTGGGCCTTTGACTTAAACAATGTTCGACTGTGAAAATAAAATACCCTGTGTGATATTGTGAAAATATAAGACAATTTTTAGTTATATCATAGGGTACTTGTATGCGTCTGAAACGAAAGTCGTTAAATCGGCCACATGATAGAAGACATCGATTTTTTTTTCGGACGGGGTGTCAAAAATGTCCAAAAATATTAATCGTCTCGAAAATTGTTAGGTTTAACAGCATGTTATGATACATAAACGTGAGATAAAATTTTTTGAGGAATTCAAATTTGAAATAATACTTATATAGGATGTTCCATTTAAAATAACAATGTTAGATGCTACATCCTGTGTAAGCGGAAGTAACACGCATGAAAATATTTTCGTCAGATCCGCAATGTCCAAAAACCCCCTTAAACCAATTTTAAAATTTCTAAACTGAACAGAACCCATAAAAAGTCTAATACCCGATTTCCGTGAATAACCCTTATGAAACATTTTCTGAACGGCTAAAGAATTAGTAATCTTCTGGGGTCAGTAATAATATTTCAGCAATGAAAAAAAAATGTGTAAAGGTGGGAAGGAATGCTTCAATAACTTTAATGTTGAATTCCAGACGTCACGTTTGATTTTCTCAAACGTCGAGGAATTTTCCTCTTGATTTTCAGCAGGTTTGATTTTAAATGTTTAATTTCACTTTAAGGAAACCGTTACCTAAGATAATAAAAACCATACCCTCGACAGTGATATATGCTTACACAACAAACCCTTTTTCATTTCAGCTTCTATTATTCAACATCTATGGTTCAGCCTCGAGTATTTTATTAGTAATTTTTACTAGTATCATCCCCGTTTGTACCAAATGTAGCGTCAATTTGGATTGATGCAAGTGGACTATAGCTTAATTAATCTGGCTGGATCTGATCTGGCTTTCTTAGGTAACATTTTGGATTATCAAAGGCAAAATAGAGGCAATGGGTTTATACAAATTTATTTTATATAGATACAATTTTTGTTTACACTAAATTTTGCAATTTTATATAATAAAAGTATAATCATACAATTCAAGTATCACATTTTATTTTTCAGGGAATATTTCATCGTAATCGACGTTTTGTGTAATCTTGTTCGCTATTTCTAATAAAATATCAGAGGCCTTCCTTTGGATAAATGGTATAGCGATAGGAATGAATTCAGCCTTATTAGTGTTTAAAATTTCATTTGCAGCTTGACCTAAAAATGAAAATTATATTTTAATAAACAAGTTTAAATATACAGACATTATGCCTCATTTAAGATTGATACATCTTAATATTATTTCTTTATTGGTTGAATTACACCCTGTCTTCTGCACTACAAATTTTTTGAAAGGTAGGCGTTAACGGAATAACTCAAACTGTGTATAATTATTTATTTGTAGCATATCATATTTTCTTTTCTTTTATTGGGTATTATCAGTATTTCAAATTTCTAAATATTTTTACATAACAGTGGCTGATTTCAAAAAATATTCCAAGATTTGGCGAAACAAACTTTTGCACAGAAAGGATCAGATATTGGTTGATTTCTTACTATTTCTGACTATTAAGAGAATATTTTACATCTAAAAATATATAAATTAAATCAATATTGTGAATCGAATATTTATTTAATTAAAAAATGATTGAAATTTGCTGTTAAGGTTTTGGATTGTTTATAATTTTCCTTTCTCAAATCTTATAAAAAAATAATGAGATTTATTATTTCATTAAATGGGTATAAATGAGTATTAATTAATCCAGTGATTTGTGTACCATCTGGTTACCTAGCCAGTTCAATCAACGAGTACGAAAACATGTAGTCTAAAAAAATTCAGGGAGAAAAATTGGTGTGTTTGGTAGATTTCGGGGCATGAAATAACACTCCTAGGCTACGATACCTAGATGATTTGGCAGAGGACTTAAGAAACATTGATGTAAGAGGATGGAAAAGAAAAGCACTGGATAGGGACGAACGGAAAGAAGTCCTGGAGCAGGCTAAGGCCCATCAAGGGCTGTAGCGCCAATATGACGATGATGAAGGCATTTTACTACGAAATAATGTAGTATTCCCTTTCCATAAATATCTGCCTATTGGCTATTATTTCTCAACAAATTATACTGATAAAGGTTATATCCGTAAACCATGCGTCCATCAGCTGTGAGAATACTTCTGCCATAGTCAACCAAGACAATGTAAGATTTGTGAGTATTCTCCAAAAGAAATAGCGGTTGCAACATGTTTTTGCTATTCAAGGAAGAAAATGCTGAGCCTGATACCGTCATTAATGCAGGACAAAACTTCCTTGGGTCACTGTATGGTGCATCTTATTTAATACTCATTATTGTTGTAAGTGCTCTATTGCCAGAGGCAGCAGTAGTAGGGCTGCAACATTTGTTATAGATGCTCATAGCAACATTAATGCGGTGACGAAAAAATGTACAGAATGGAGATAGAGGAGAAATTAAAGCAGTGTACTTGCTCTAATTATAACTTCGAAAGTTTCTACATCAGAAAAAAACTGTTGGAACGCATTTTCATAAATACGAAGAAGACTGCAAAGACGCAGGCCGCTGCAGAAGAGCAGGTTTCTAATGATCGAACATATGCAGCGGCATTACCATAGCTTCTTACCTAAACAGCAGGAGGCCAACTACGGGAAGAACACAAGTGAAAATTTCTCAGATCAAGGAGAAACAACATACCAGGACCAACCATTAATCAGAACAATCTCAAAAAGTTAAATACATTTGTACCGCGAAAAAGCTTTAAAGCTGTAAAGAAACACGCGTCCTTCACATGGCGTGGAAAGCGGTAATGCCCGACATATATAGTAGGGCTAATAAGTCTAGTCAGTAGAGCCAGGGGCGTGTGGATGTACCAATTTCGTAAATTCCTACGTACGTAATTCGAAGAAATGAAAGCACTCGGATTATGTTAATTATGCATGAGCTACCATATGTCTTAATATTTGTCCGTTGCATTAAAATCGTTACTATTGTTAATATATATGTGGCGCCACTGAATGCGTAGGATGGGTTCGGGAAGTTCGTTTATGACAGTTATTCCGCAAATTGCACAGAAGTTGAACAAGTTATTAGGTATAAAGGCACTACATTCAAACATGTCTTCTATTTGGTTGATTGTACCAATTACACATAATGACGTGGTTTTCATCTCTGGTAGGCGGATAAAACTTAATATATTTCTCTGAATTATGTGGGATTATATAGTAGAACGAGGTGTCGCTTAAGTATTACATAACAGCTACTATCCTTTGACCAGAATGCCGCTGATTTTTTGCTCCACTGAGAACACTTCTTGGCCTTAGTACAGTTTAAAGAGTAGTCTCACGTTCTTTTGGAACCGTTTCACTTATAGTAGAGTGCTCGCGTTGACAAAAGTCGCTTAGTTTTCGATCCCGTTGGCACTTTTAGAGTAAAATGTATGACCTTGTCAGATATGTTACTTATGCCCTGTGGATTACGAATCCACTTGTCGTCAAAGAATCGTCATGAATATAAGGGCGCAAATCAAAATTTTCTAATTAACTACACCACGCGATAGAGTCAATCCTGAAGCGTATTTTATCCAAAAATCATTAAATTCTCTGTAGAATTTCTATTTTTAAAATAAATAAGAAAACGAACTTTTGCATAGGCTTATATGGCAGTAAAAATCAAAAATCCTCATTTTCTCTGTTCGACTACGGCTGAAAATTAATTATTTTTCGTCTACTTTTCCATTCCCACGACGATATCTCCCAAACTATTATATTTATCAAAAAAATATATTCTTTATAAAATATTTGCCATATATTCCAGATTACAATGGTTTTTAAATCAGATTTTTTGAGAATTTAATAAGAAAAATATTTAATAATGTGTAGCGTGATATCAATTTTCGAAGCTTATCAGCGGCATGCGTTCGTTGCAAATTCTCGCTCTCCCACTCTTTAAAACTGTTTCAACACACCCCACTTCGCACCCGCTCTGACCTACCGTTGGATTGGCACATAGTAGCTCTCGTGGTTCATAATATTTTGAAATTTACATCTTGAAAATGATTATTACTACGAAATAAATGTAAGTAGTATATTTGTAGAATATTAATTCAGTGTTACATGGACTTAAATAAAAATTATGTCCTGCCTAAAATTATTGTGTAATAGATTAACACATTATAAAAAACTCCCTATATTTCACTGTTTGCAAGATGCTTTCAGCTGGTATGTATTTTAAATTTTCTACCATATAGGTAACTGATGTATATGCTTTTTAGAAGAAATTAAAATGAAAAGTACTACTGATAGCACAAGTTCTGAAAGTGAGATTGAGAAAAATATAATTGAATGTAAACCCGATTCGTAACATATTAGCTTAATTTGTATGAAACCAGGCCCTGTAATCAAAGGTTTTGAGAAATCGTTTGCAACATTTACTGATTGTTTAGAAATCTATGAAAAAATAAGTAACCAAGGAGAAGATGATCTATATCCTAGCATTACGTCATTCAAAAAAACAAACAATTTTGACTGATTTGGCACCGAAATTGCTATTCTAGTTTTACTAGCCAAAGAAATATAGAACATTTAAGAACATAAATAGAGAAAGAAATTGAAAAGAGTTCAGATGGATCCAATGCCTGTCCATCAACTTTTTCTTATGTGTATTTTCGTAAAATAATTTTTTTAAATAGAGAAATGTGCTTTTGTCAGAAGTACAACAATAAAGTTTTCTCAAGTAATGACCACGGAACCAGAAAGAAAAGTAAGACTACTAGCCCACCAGAATCCCATAATTTTCGAAAAAAATTGTGCTAACGATTTAATACCTATAGAAATTGAATGTCATATTTCATGTTTCTAAAGTCGCTATATAAAATGCAGAGGTCTATCTAAGAATAAAAATAAAAGTGGAAAACGGACAGACAACGAACGGAGGGAGTTCTACTAAAATATGTAAAATTCTTGAGAAACGGTTTTTAAAGCGTCAATTTATGATGAGAAGTATCTAGAATTGATAGATATAGGTCTAAAAGAGAGATCAGTAGACTACTTATAAATACATTTACCGGCAAAGGATTCAAAATTATTAAATCTACAAAGAGAAACGAAAAATATGTTAATTCAGAAAACGAGGCATGAAACTTTGCATTTTCTATTGTGACTTTGGAAATATTAAACATGATATTTAGTTTCTATAGCATTTAAATCGTTAGCACAAATTCTTTAGAAAATTATGGGATTTTGGTGGGCTAATAGTCTTATTTTTCTTTCTGTGTTTCTGGTCATTACTTGAGAAAGCTATTTTATTAAAAAAATATATATATATTTTACGCAAGGACACGCCTGAAGAAGATATTGGACATGCACTCCATCCACCTGAACTGTTTTTATTTTTTTTCTCTTTCTCCATTTATCTCCTTCAATGTTCCATATTTCTTTTGCCAGTAAAACTAGAACAGCAATTTCGGTGCCAAACCAAACAGCCAAAATGATTTGTTTTTCGAAATCGCATAGTTCTAGAATATACATCATCTTCTCTTTGGTTAGGTACTTATTTTTTCACGGAGTTTTAAACAATCAATAAATATTGCAAACGATTTATCAAAACCTTTGTTTACAGGGCCCGGTTTCATACAATTTAAGCATAATATTTTACGAATCTATTTTTCTTTAAAATTTATTTTTGTCTCAATCTCACTTTCCGAACTTGCGCTATCAGTAGTACTTTCCAGTTTCATTTCTTCTTCAGTTACCTATATGGTAGAAAATTTAAAATACATACCAGCTGAAAGTATCTTGCAAACAGTGAACTATAGGGAGTTTTTTATAATGTGTTAATCTATTACACAATAATTTTAGGTAGGCCATAATTTTTATGTAAGCCCATGTAACACTGAATTAATATTCGACAAATATACTGACATTTATTTCGTAGTAATAATCATTTTCAAGATATAAATTTCAAAATATTATGAACCACGAGAGCTACTATGCGCCAATCTACCTAACGGTAGGCCAGAGCGGGTGCGAAGTGGGGTGTGTTGAAACAGTTTTAAAGAGTGGGAGAGCGAGAATCTTTAACGAACGCATGCCGCTGATAAGCTTCGAAAATTGATATCACGCTACACATTATTAAATATCATGGTTATTAAATTCTCAAAAAATCTGATTTAAAAACCATTGTAATCTGGAATATATGGCAAATATTTTATAAAGAATGTATTTTTTTGATAAATATAATAGTTTGGGAGATATCGTCGTGGGAATGGAAAAGTAGACGAAAATTAATTAATTTTCAGCCGTAGTCGAACAGAGAAAATGAGGATTTTTGATTTTTACTGCCATATAAGCCTATGTAAAAGTTCGTTTCTTTATTTATTTTAAAAATAGAAATTCTACAGAGAATATAATGATTTTTGGATAAAATACGCTTCATGATTGTATCTATCGCGTGGTGTGGTTAGTTAGAAAATTTTGATTTGTGCCCTTATATTCGTGACGATTTTTTGACGACAAGTGGATTCATAATCTACAGGACATAAGTAACATATCTGGTAAGGTCATATATTTTACTCTAAAAGTGCCAACGGGGGGAAAGATAGAAATTAATTTGCACTCTACTATTATCATTCATTTTGAAGTCGATTGAAACTGAGAGCGATCGATTCAGAGGTGGTCGGAGTAGGATGCCTTGATTTGATTTCTCACGCTATAGCTCCGCTATAACATTTTTATTCTAAAAAGGAGTATGATGTAAACGATAGAAAATTTAGTGCTTTTCGTTAATACATAACAATTTTTCTCGTAAGATGTACAATTCTGTTTGGAAAATGTCACTTTTCAATTTTTTGTAAAATCGGAATATTTTTTCATGCAAAGTTAGGCTTTGAAATGTATCGACATATTACCCATCATTTCCTTTCATTCGCGATTGTTTTTAACCACTGGACTAATCTCGTTAGAGTAAGTAAAAATAATATAAATATATTTTAATGTTTCGCATTTATAAACAAAGACGATCATGTTTTATAAATGGAAAGCCATTATATTTCAAAAACATCAATTGTTTTAATTAAAGTTGTTTTAATCCAATATTAATAAGTATTCTAAAACCAACTTCTGTCAGATACTTTTGGGGTAGAGCCTTCATTCCTTAAATTATTTAGATAAGTTTGTAGAACACTGGAAAATTCCCAATAAAAAATTAGAAAATATCAAATTGATTGTGGCATGAATACCTAGCCTATCCTGACCAGGCGTACCTACGAAAAATATGCGGCAAATATTTCATAAAACTTATTTAGAAAAGTTGTTCACCTCAAATATCTAAATCCAAAATTTGCCCGCAATATCCCATAAAGAATTTTTCTTCGCAGACGGTGAAAGTACAAAAAAGAAATATTAATTATTAAAAAAAACTAAATGCTTACTGTTAAATTTATTTCTAATTAAGCGTAAGGTCTATATAAAAAGCAACGTTCGGCCATTTTATTTCAATTTCCAACGATATAACGTACACCAACCTATTAGAAAACAGTGAAGGATGTTACCGACTGATATCACATGATCGTCAATGTTAATGAATAGACAAGTGTAGTACGTAAAAAACAAAAATTGGCGTATTATTGGAAATTTTATTCAAATGTCTAAAAGTTGAATTCAGTTTTGATTTCATATGGGTATTCACGCTTTTGATATAAAATTGTAACTAAAGAATTATATAACTGTGTACTTACTTAAGACTTTGTCGCCGTTAAAAAGATTATCCAAATGGATATTGTAATCGTCGAACCTTAGGGCAAGGTCGAAATTTGTAAAAGTTATCTGCTTGTGACCTTCTTTTTCATCAACCTTGGCTAATAGTACTCCATGTCCCTCGACGTTAGCTGAAATGAATTAGCTTATGAATGCATAGTTGGTGGTTTCTCTAATAACTATTTTTCCAATTTTTATATTATACAATATTGGAAAAAGAAACGTATAGATAGATTATCCATAATGTGCATATTTATTATATTATATATTTTTATGGGTTCATTGGAGAAGAGAAGAGATCATATGTTTCACCTTAACGAGTTGTTTATTATTGTATAATCCTCTGGACTGTGTGGTATTCTTGGTCAGAGCGCCAGCGATCATTTTGCTGATAACAGTAATTTTTAATTGGTTAGTTCTGCGAGAAATCGATTTTAGATATACCTTTTTAAAAAAAGGGAGCTTCTTCTATAAAAAATGACACCATTCTTAGATTGATTTAAATACTTAAGTTCCAAAATTGCCACAGGAGGGGGCTGGTACTTACTATGTGACTCTTCATATGGAGACATAGTTTCCACATACGCCAAAACTCTTGAACGCAATACTCGGATATTAATACTCGACGGGAACTTCACTAACCACGTTAGCATCATCGGCAGATGATTAAAACTGTTTTAATCATTTTCCGATGATGCCAATGTTGTTAACCAAACTCGCGTCATATGTTAACTTTCGAATGTTGTATTCAAAAGTTTTGCTGTTTATGGAAAGTACATGTTTAAAGTTGCTATTGAAAATTGCTTTCCGTGAATTGGCCTGCACGGACGGAAATACTTTATGGTACAATCGTTAACGGATCCATAATATTTTTTTTACCACAACAGAACCCTATTGAATTTCATAATAATCCGTCGGGTAGTTTATTTATTATAAACAATTATTTAACACCGATAGCATTTCTGTAATTTCCAACGTCTATTGGATAAATGATAATAATAAAAATTTGTAAGCGGAACAATGAATAGATCCCAAATTTTTACCATTTATCACTATACATTTATTGATAAAATCACTATAAATGTCAAAATGTTAAGAGGGAACACCACGTCAGGCTAGTGGGGAGGAGGATAAAGCACCAAATTAGGAGATATCTCCCTTATAATCAAATTTTATCCAAAAATGGTCTTCAACAATCCTGTAGTATTTATTTATGTACAACTTACACATATTATCAGTTAAATAACATCACCCAATTTGCAGAAAACAGCTTATTGTTAATCATTACAATTATGATTAACAATAAGCTGTTTTCTGCAAATTGGGTGATGTTATTTAACTGAAAATATGTGTAAGTTGTACATACATAAATACTACAGGATTGTTGAAGACTATTTTTGGATAAAATTTGATTATAACGGAGATATCTCCTAATTTGGTGCTTTATCACCCTCCCCACTAGCCTGACGTGGTGTTCCCTCTTAATAAGTGTAGAAAAAAATTTTTTTTAGAGCTATCCCTATAGAATTTGAGAAATTACCGGACAAAATACAGTAAACGAAAAACTACTTATCTTTCGAAATAAATTGTATTGTGAGGGAATAATAATAAAGGATGGCGACAATTTTTCTATTAAAAACTTTTTTTAAAGTTAGCAGTTTTTAAGAAACTCGTGTGTGAAAATTGATCATTGTTGTACAACTATCACTTACTGGATAAAACAACTTCCGGAGTGCGCATTTTTTGCTTTGCCAACGATTTCCTTTTACAACATTATTTTCATTTTAAAATGTGTAGTAAAAATATAATGTAACATTTTTAGCAACATAGTAGGTGTGTATACTTGACTACATATTTATAAGGCACATGAAAAGAACATAAAAACCGGCCATCAAAACATCAAAGTCATAAGGTACTACAGAGCCGCCCTCCAAATTTTTGCGTATTAGAATGAACAAAGTAATGCTAGAGATTCAAAAATTTTGTTTTTGGCAGAAATTTAATAACGTTTCTGTTAAATTGAAAAATCTTACTGTATTTTGCGTCAAGATAGGAATATCTTAGGCAATGCTCGCGACATTCACATATAAATTCAAAGTACGGCTCTGCTCATCTGTTCCCTGAGAATGACGTGTACATATTTTACATAAGATCAATGATGTTTTATTTATTTAATAATACACTATACTTGTTATTTAATATAGTCTCGAACATAAAGCACGCCCGTGTTGGTTTTGGTGTAAATTAAACTACAAAAACTGTATTCACTTCTAGCTGCCTTAGACTAAACAAATAATTATGTATCAATAACAGGCTCCAGCTTTATTTTTGATGACGTTCTTATTATGCTTAGCAAACATATTAATGCTCTGAATATTTCTGTAACCATACCGACAACACCACGACCCTATATTAGATATAAAAAAAGCTCTTGAACTGTAAAGACGCAATAAATAGAACTTATACATTCACAGTGTTTTATGATAAAACCATACCTTCCTTTAGGTTATGGGCCCAGTTACCGCGTGTTATCACAAGTGAGTGTTTATTTGTAATTTGAGACAGTGTAAAAATACAGTGCAAAGTAACGATGGCCAGTGGCGTGTTAAATGCAGTAAAGCGCAATCTGAAACCATTTAATGGTGAGAATTATTTAATGTGGAAATTTAGACTATTAGAAATTATTGAACAAGAAGGTGCAAGTAACGTGCTAACTGAAGATCCACCAACACCGATTACTGAGGAGTGGATAAAGTGGGAACGATTTGCCAGAGGGACATTAATAGAGTACCTAGACGACACAATAGTATCGCAAGTACCGCCAGGTCGTGCGACAGCCCGGCAAATTTTGGAGAAATTTGACGGTATTTACGCGTGTAAAAAGGTATCAACACAGCTATGTCTCCAGGATCGATTGTTTAATTGCAAACTTAAGCCAGGTACGTCGCTGAAAAAGCACATGATAGACATTGACGAAATGGTACGGGATATGATTGCCAGTGGCGGGGAAGTTAGTGAGACGACTAAAGTATGGTACACACTAAACTCTTTGCCACCAAGTTATGCGCAAATAAAAGCTGCAATTAAAACTATGAGTGACGATAGACTTACGCTAGCATTTGTGAAAGGAATGTTGTTGGAACATGAAGAGTATCTAGTACGAGAAAATGCTGATACAAGTATGAAAGCCCTTCATTTTCGCACCACAACTGCACATGAAAATAGAAACAGAAAGTTTACGAAAAGTAATCAGCCTGTGTTTAAAAATCGGCAAGTAAAAAAAAATGTTTTTATTGTGGACGAAAAAATCATCTTAAACGAGATTGCTATTTTTATAAGCAAAGTCTAAAGGCACAAGACAAACATAAGAAAAGAAACAATCATGAAACCAGTGCCTCAACAGCAGTAATTGATAAATCATTTGCTTTTATGATTTGCAATGAAGAAGAACATGCTTCAAGGCGTTTTGTACTGGACTCCGGAGCAACAGAGCACATCATAAAGGATTTCAGTCTTTTCACCGAATGCGAACAGCTGGAAGAGCCAATTCGTATAACTGTGGCGAAAATAGGGACTGTCATCGAGGCGACACATATCGGCAGGATAAATGTCACCACTTCACTCGGCTACAATGGCGAGCTGAAGAATGTCCTCTACAGCAAAAGTGTACCAACCAATCTCATCTCCGTAAGGCGCATCCAGGAGGCTGGAATGTCGGTATTAATTACGGAAACTGGACATGTGGAGGTCATTAAAGGAGATACAACAGTAATTAAAGGTAAGCGCATGAATAATTTGTATATTATAGAATTAATAGTACAAAATGCGCACAAAACAGCACGGGCTGTAGGCCACGTGGCTGAGGCGAATATTATTGATAAAAATAAAATGTGGCATGAGCGTTTGGGTCACATAAGTAAAGAAAAATTTACAAAAATGAAAGTAAATGAATTAGCATCTGACAATATTTGTTTAAAGAATATTAAACCTATTGATTCGCTATGTGAAGCTTGTATTAGCGGAAAACAAGTGTGTCTTCCTTTCGCCAGGATAAAAGATAAAGAGCATACACAAAGGCTTTTATTTGTGGTGCATTCAGATTTGTGTGGGCCGATTACACCATCTACCATAGATAGCAAGAATTATTTTGTGAATTTTATCGATGATTATACTCATTATACTGTAACTTATTTAATGTATATGAATACTGTAAACAAAAAGGGATAACGTAACATCTTATGGTGCCATATACTCCACAACAAAACGGAGTGGCAGAAAGAATGAATCGAACTTTACTGGAGAAGGTACGTGCAATGTTGCATAGTGCGGATTTAAATAAACGTTTCTGGGGTGAGGCAATTTTAACTGCAACCTATTTGGTGAATAGGTCACCAACAAAAGCGATTAAGTTCAAAAAGACACCGTATGAAATGTGGCATCATAAAAAGCCAAAATTAGGTCATTTAAAAATATTGGGATGCACGGTGTATGTGCATAATAAAACGAGAAAAGGTAAATTCGATAGTAAATCGTCTAAAGGGATTCTCGTGGGTTACGTGCCAAATGGATACAAAATTTTTAATCCGGAATCAGAAAAATTCATAGTTGCACGTGATGTAGTTTTTGATGAAATTACATATAAAACATCAAGGCAAGGATTTGACGACGTTGTTAAAATTGGTAGTGAAATAAATACAGATAAAAATGTACAAACAGGTACAGAAAATACTTCAGCAGGGGGTGCTGCTGATTGTGAATCTGTAGGTAAAATCACACCTGGCCAAACGGACGATAAAAAGTGCAAACAAACCCTTAGTGACAAAGGTGTCACTGAAAATTGCACTCAAGGTCAAACATCCTCAGTAAAGGATGTCTCTGAACCAACCAGTATGAGCTCAGACAGTGATAGTGAAAGTCCGTGTACCTCTACAAAAAAGAGGAAATTAAATAATGTGCAGGATGTGAGAAGGAGCGAAAGGCTGAAAAATAAACCAACAATTTCATATAAAGATCATGATTTCGATATAAATAATTACTTAATAGGTGATCAAATGTTTGAAAATAATATTCCCACATGTTATCAAGACATTTTTAAAAATGTGCATAGAACAAAATGGGAAAAAGCTATAAAAGACGAGTTAAAATCGTTAGAACAAAATAAAACGTGGACATTGATACAGAGGCCAAGTAATGTAAACATTGTCGACTGTAAATGGGTATTTACAATAAAAGCAGACAGTAATGGAAATTTGGAAAGATATAAAGCCCGCTCAGTAGCGCGCGGTTTTAGCCAAAGAAAAACATTAGATTATAACGAAACATTCGCGCCGGTTGCGCGTATTGGCACATTTAGGTGCGTGCTTGCGTTAGCAAATCAATTTCAGCTTTTTATTCACCAAATGGATGTAAAGACGGCACATCTTAATGGGACTTTAAAAGAAACTATTTATATGAGAGTGCCTGACGGTGTTGTAGTTCAAACAAATAATATAGTATGTAAACTAAATAAATCTTTATACGGTTTGAAGCAGTCAGCTCGATGCTGGTATGAGTGTTTTAATAACGTAATGATTGAAAGAGGTTTTATAAATTCGTCAGCAGATCATTGTTTATATTTCTTAGACAAGGGTCATGTTCATAAAAACATCTATGTAATATTATATGTGGATGATTTAGTCATTGCCACAAAAGATATAAATACAATGAATAATTTTAAGAAGTTTTTAATGAAACAATTTGAAATGGTAGATTTAAAGGAAATAAATTATTTTCTTGGAATTAAAATAAATAGATCTGGTTCTGAAATTTCAGTCTATCAAAGCACATACTTAAAATCAGTACTAGTAAAATTTAAAATGAATGAATGCAACCCAGTCAGTACACCGTTACCTATGAAACTGGACTATTCAGCATTAAATTCAGAGGATAACTATGATGCACCTTGTAGAAATCTAATCGGCTGTTTAATGTACGCAATGCTTTGTACGCGGCCAGATTTATGTACTGCAGTAAATTTACTAAGTAGATATCAAAACAAATGTAATAAAGAACTTTGGCTATGTTTAAAGCGAGTATTAAGATATATTAAAGGAACGATTAACATGAAATTAATATATTAGATTAACGAGAATTACAAAGAAACATTAACAGGGTATGTTGATGCCGACTGGGCAAATAATGAATTAGATCGTCGAAGTACAACAGGTTGTTTATTTAAAATGTTTGAAAATTGTACAGTAACATGGATTACACGACGACAAAATTCAATTGCTGTGTCCTCAACAGAGGCAGAATATATGGCTGTATTTGAGGCAGTAAAAGAGGCGTTATGGATTAAATCTTTGTTAGTTAGTATTAATGTCAATATGTCAAAACCAATAATATTGTATGAGGACAACCAAAGTTGTATAGCACTGGCAAATAATCCAGTTAGTCATAAACGTTCTAAACATATTGACATTAAATACCATTTTATACGAGAGCAAGTAGAGAACAACACTGTCTGTTTGAAATATTTGCCTACAGGTCATCAGGAGGCCGACCTACTGACCAAAGCTCTACCATCACCTCAGTTCAGGGATCTAAGGGAGAAGATGGGAGTGCAAGAAAAATAGAAAAGGAAATTCTATGGAAACATTAGTTATAAGTTGCTTATTAAAAGTACTCATTTAAATAGTTCATGGTCTGGTTAGGTTTTTGAGGGGGTTTTTCCTTAACCCTTGCAACGAATGTTGGGCCATCAGTTGTTAAGCTCCCCGTAAACTAGCAAATATAAGTTCATACATTTTTGAGGGGGTGTGTTGGTTTTGGTGTAAATTAAACTACAAAAACTGTATTCACTTCTAGCTGCCTTAGACTAAACAAATAATTATGTATCAATAACAGGCTCCAGCTTTATTTTTGATGACGTTCTTATTATGCTTAGCAAACATATTAATGCTCTGAATATTTCTGTAACCATACCGACAACACCACGACCCTATATTAGATATAAAAAAAGCTCTTGAACTGTAAAGACGCAATAAATAGAACTTATACATTCACAGTGTTTTATGATAAAACCATACCTTCCTTTAGCCCGGGTCTCCCCTTATGTTAGCTCGGTCGGCAGCTTTGAGTTTTCTATGTGCCTTATAAATATGTATTCTATACTTACAGTACGTTAAAGTGAATACCTGCATTCAAAACATGCCATATTCTATTAACTGGATACTTGACTACATAATAATTAATGCACGTAAGAAACCCAAAGTTACCGACCGAGCTAATATAAGGGGAAACCGGGGCATGCTATATCTTCTAGACTATATTAAATACCAAATACTAGATAGAACATCATTACTCTTATGTAAATTAAGTTCTGCCATACGTCATACCCAAGGAATAGATAAGCAGAGCCATACTTTGAATTTATATGTAAATGGAGGGGCAATATTTCTATCTTGATGCAAAACAGAGTAATATTTTTTAATTTGCCAGAAACGTTATTAAATTTCTGTCGAAACATGATTTTTATATCTCTAGTATTATTTTGCTGATTCTAATAAGCAAGAATTTGAGGTACGGTTCTGTGGTACCTTTTTAGCGCCGACTTTGATGTTTTGATGGCCAGAATTTATGGTCTTCTTTATGTGCCTTATAAATATGTAGTCAACATGTACTTGTATAAATCATGTAAGTATTGCTACTTAAATATACTTACAGGGTTAAATTTTTGGTAGTCGGACTAGTTTGTCATTTCCGTTTGAATCAATAAATATTTTAAGATTTAAAATTGTCGACCACACTTAGCTAATGGAGTAAGTGCCACAGTCACAACAAATTAAAAAAAGATAAAAAATGTTATTATGTATATTTTTGTTCTTTAGAAATGCTCTTTAGTTTGTTTAAAATATAGACAGTTCTAAGACGGTCGGACGAATCGAGATGTTTTTTAATTCTCTCGATTACCAAAGGAAAGTACTATTGTAATCGTGAAAAAAATCACTACTGATATTTAAAAAATATGTGAAATCACTGTCCAAGATTTTTTCACATGAATCATATTTAAGACTACGCAGATTACTAAAATTAGACGAAGAAAGTGCTTTTAGTGAAGAACATACAGGATGTTCACCATATGTAGAAGTGTAACGAAGAAAATAATATTTCGCACGTGGTTTACATTACTAAGGAAAAAACCTGCCATACTTTTAGTGACACACATACGAAGTGTCCTAAAAAATAATGAATTAAGAAATGGTGGTGGAAACTAATATTTGGAATGTAGACCTTGCGTTAGTATTATCGGAAAGAAAATTTGGAATACTTTTATTTAAAAAGGATATAGTGCAAAAAAATCAGAAAATAAAAGATGCCAAACTGACAGGGAAGTTGTATGTAAATGCCTTGTCTTTACAGATTCTTTTTCAAATTTTGGATCGTGTAGTTTAGAAAATAGAAGCGAGGCAATTTACGTTCTTTCTCCAATAGTACCGATTCTGACTTTAGGTTATTTATTACATTTTTGGCGTAAACTTTACACCTACAGCGCGCAGCGTTTACATTTCACTAGTTTGAAGGTAATGAGACATGAAAGGACGTGTAGGCGAGAGCAATAGGAACCTACGAAACTCTAATAAAATTGAAAGTTTTATTAAAATATTTTTATAGTTATTGGTTTTCTACTTGTATCATATGTTACAAAAAGAAAAACCAAAATAATCTAAAAAACGTCGTCATATATCAAGTACTTAATTGAAAATTATACTTACTGACATTGGCATAGAATTTTCCTGTTCCTTTAATTGGTGCAACCAGTATTCTAGCATTTACATCATAATCTCCAGTTAAATCTAGGACAGGGATTTTTACTCCGATGCGATATGTGTTTTTGTCAACATCCAGTCTGAAATTAAATCCCTGTTAGTTTTCTCTTTACTTTAAGCTAAGCGAATCACAGCGTTCTTTGTAATTATTTTGCAAGAAATATGTACTACTGAAATTTGTACAGTATTTTCTCTAATAAAATAATTCATTTTAATTAATTAATCCAAAATAGTAAATAATACTTAAAAATGGCTGGGGATGCATTTGTTCAAGAATCGAGCTATTAGTGCGTTGGTCTATTCAGGAAATGTATAGCAAACGCTTCCAGACCTACATCTCCTACATCTGCTTCCTTAACGATCCATTTCTCAGAGGCGTAAAGCAAGATGGAGAGAACTAGGGCGTTGCTAAGTCTGATCTGAGTGTATCGCATTTTCCAACTCTCAATTACTTAAATACATACTTTATAGTATTGGCATGTTTAAGCCCAAAATCAACAAAACCGACAATCCGATGTGTAGTAATAAACAACCATAACAGACGACCGTATGTGCCTAACTAGAAACAAATAGTTGTCTTCCAAATCTCAAAGGTTTCATCTTTTATAAGGCGAACTTAGAGCAATTGTAAACTCTATGTTAAATAAATACGTTCTTCTGATTACACGTTTTTATTGGTGGCACACGCAACCATTGGTGACCTCGACATGATCAGGAGGAGATCTCGATTTCGACACGTTAGTGAAATAGTGTGATAAATCTCTAACAAAATGCCAAATACAGAGCAACAACGCACTTCAGCAAACTATGTAGCGCTAGTGAGCACGGGCCGTGAAATCGAACAACTACATTGGGAAGTACGCGAAACAAAATTTTGCGTATCCGAACTTATACAACAATGCGGTAGCATTTAAAACCGCCATGTAAACAAATCAAGGACAAGAAGCTCGGAACCGCGATCAAATGAGTGAGGAGTACTACAGTGCTGAATATCATAAACCCCTTGGCGAAAATACAAGAAGGTGCACTGCACTATGCCGTTATGCGGGAAATGCCGAAAACCGTCGTTAATTGGGGTATTAAACGACGATATCACAGCCGCCTGTTCGTAACATATCGAATTTTTTCTGGTTACACGTTTTTATTGGTTGGACACGCAACAGTCAGTCATGCTATTTCTGTTACCCAAATTTTGCCCAACTAGCAAGTTGTCAACTTGCCATCCAAATCTCATACTGCCTGTTGCCAAACACAGCGTGTGCATGATTCATGTTTGCTTACAGCATCTAAGATGGTGCCATTTACAAATTTTAAATTCGAAATTTTCGAAAACTAGAGCGATAGCAATAAACTTCTATTATTTAAAGCATTTTCTGAGATCGCTTAATTTCAATCATATCAACTCTGCATTTATCCCTTCCATATCTAATAATACAGTCCACAGATTGTCCATTCCAGATTGTCAAAAAAAATTGTATATGGGTATGTATATGCGTAACCCATTTCCGGACAGCCCTGCTTTTAATTAACTTAGAGGTTGCCTGCTATGTTGACTACACTGTCGGAACGGTAGCTTAGCCGGCTCAAGTATGTTAGTAGCAAGCACGATTAGTCAGACTGTGTATCGTGTACTGGGTTCGATTCTCAGCTCCGACACTGGCACTGTCGGTGGGTAATAGATGTTGTCTGCGTTTCTTCAAATGTATAACCCCCTTCCGGCCAGCCTAGACTTTGGATTTGGGGGTTGTCCAGGACATGTGACGGTATATGTTATGTATGAAGTGTTTATATACGTTTATGTAATGTGCTCTTGCCTTCTTGATAAGTTCTTGTAAATGCAGTATTTGCATTCGCTCACAGGGTTCTCTAACATAACTTGTTTGCTGAGGAGGTACTTACCAAGATAAATCACGCTGAATTCTATGGATTGAAGATTATGTAGTTGTCTCCATATATTTACTGCACTAAAAAGCTCAAAGCTGTGCCTCGCATACGTATAGATGGTAGAGCGGGGCATGTTCAAATTTGGTAGAAAATGGTAAATCATAAATATAACGTATTACTAATACATAGAACAACATTGTTCTCGTGTATAGTACGTTCTGGCATAATTAAAATAAAGGAAACAAGACTATATAATTAAAATTTCTTAACTCCTGAAATTTAGTTGCGCAAATCACCCCTAACTAGAACGTCATATCCAGGGAACGGATAAGCAGAGCCGTACTTTGAATTTATCTATCAATATCGCGAGGGACGGGCAATATGTCCACCAATGCGTAAGGAATCTTATCCTGAAGCAAAACAGAGCAAGATTTTTTAATTTACCAGAAACGTCATTAAGTTTCTACCAAAAACAGGATTTTAAAACCTCTAGTATAATATTTTGTTCACTCTAATCCGGAAAATTTTGAAATACGGCTCTGTAGTACCTTATCGGCGTGTAATAGCGCTGCCTTTTATATTTGGATGGCTGGTTCTTATTGCCGTTTTTGTGTGCATTAAACAAATGGAGACAACTATACAGTATTATTTTGCTAGTATGTGATTTAATATCAGTTACACAGACATCTGTTGCACCCTTCTTATAAAGTGGTACGAAGATTGAGACTCTCCAATCATCAACTCAGATTTCTGTTTTAAGTACGTATTTGCATATTGTGTGAAGAATTCTCATTCCCTCTTCACCAAATAATTTAGGCGTCTCGGCTATGATATTATCGTTCCCAGCTGTCTTTCCAGTTTTTAGGTTTTGTATGGCTGCCTGGCGGAGTATTGAGGCTTCACTTTCGTAGTGCAGTTACTAGTCATCTCCTGCCTTACGATGGTAATTTTCGAAAAACTTTTTGCAGCATTGGCCAAACAATAATAATAATCAATAATCTGATCCCCATCAAGTCTTAATGTCCACTCTATATTTCTAATCTTTAATTAACCAAGTTTTTTGTATGTAATCACTGTTGTTATGCTGAGAAGATCATCATTGCTATCATCGTAGTTAGCATGTGGCTACAGTTTTTTACAGATACATTGTAGATAAGAATTCTTATCTCCTCGACAAAGAGTCTGAATTCTCCTTGTCGCGTCAGCGTGTTCTACTCCCGATTTCGAAGCATCATCGTCGACAATTTGTGCTGTCAGATTTTTTCTGGCTTGTACTTCAGTTAAAGTTTCGGTAGATGGTTTCACATTTCTACTTTTATTGTTTTGTATTTCCGTTGCTGCTCGTCTTTTAGATAATTCACAAAGCATTTGGATTTTCGTCAACTAATGAGTTGATTTTACTTACATAATATTTTCTCCTAATTTATTTTGGAAATCAGTTACGATGGGTAAACATTTTTATATTAAATACAATTTTACAAAAATGTTTTAAAATGTTTTAATGTTGACGTTGTTTTGTTAAGAACATGCATTGTCGTCTTCATTTTTAAAATAGTACGAATTTTTCGCTCATTCTCGAATATAATTTTGAACGGACTTTAACCGAGAAAAAAAAGAAAATTAATTCGAGGATGGCTGAAGCGATTTTTATATATCTTTCCTCATGTGATATATAACCACTTTGGGTTTGGTCGTGATTATTATGTGTATGTGCCCCAGCTTCTTTTAAAAAATATTGAAAATATTCTAAAACAGTGGGTAGAGAGTATAAAGGGCTATAGTTTGAAAATATTTCAAAATATACAGGGTGATCCCTTTAGATGTGACGTCATAAACTTATGTTTATTAAATGGAACACTCAGTATATTATTGAATATCTGAATTACCCGATATACCGTTTGATGGGTCTGTGATAGGTTGGTACCATCATATGGGTGAGTTTGTAATAAGAAGATGCTAACTTTGTGAACTTACTGCACCTGTGCAACATCTGAAGATCTATTTTACACCAAAAATTATCAAAAGACATGTAGTTCACGAAAGTGTTATGAGATCTAAGAAAATCAGCTATTTTATACAGTATGAATCGGGAAACGATGAACCATTTCTCATTTCTTTCAAGTGCCCTGTATATTGTAATACTAAATGATAGCTAAAAGATTTTTCCATTGAAGGTATTACGGGTCTGTCTGTCATGGGTGCCAAGATACTTACCGTAATTCAAGATTTATTAAGAATGGCGATCAATCTTCGAAAGCCATTTAAGCATCAAATATTTGAAAGTCATCGCCAGTTTTTTAGTGTTTTCTGAGATGAGAATCTTTGTCAAAATTGGTATTTTTAAATATCCCAAAAATACAATAATTTTAGTGAAAAATTTATATTTATCTGTTTTAAAGCTACAAAATTCCTTATAATTTTACGTCTTTATACGATAAAAATTGATTAAGCTATGATGATTGGAAGCCTTTGGCATTTATTATGACTTTGATAAAAATGGTGAGTTTTAGTGAATTGAAGATTGGTCATTTTTAAATAAAGCTTGAATTGTATCTAATACCTCGGCATTGACAGACAGACCCATTACCTTATATTAATGGAAAGCTTTTCCATAGGGCTACCTTGTGTTATCTTGTATAGAGGACGTTCAATTTGAAAAAAAAAATAGAAATGGTAAATTTAGCATATGCTGACACCCTGTGTAAAATAGCCGATATCTTTAGATCTCATAACAGTATTATATATTAGAAATCTTTTGCCAATTTTTGACGTAATCTAGATCTCCAAATGTCGAACACCGTCTCATTGAGCTCACAAAATTGACATGCTCCTGGTACAAATTCATACCAACACAGACCCATCAAATGACATTGTTCGAATCGTCTTTAAAGGGAGAATTCAGATACTCAATAATATACCAAGTGTTCCATTAAAAGAAACATAAGTTTACAAAGTCACGCCTAAATGGATTATCCTGTATATATTAAAATAGCATCAAACTATACTCCTTTATGCTTTCTACCACCACCCTACCCTGCCTTTGAAAAATTTCAAGATATTTTGTAAGAGGGCAGGACAAGGTTGACAGGGTGTGCCAGCGTATTCGCTAAATTTTCGATAAACGAGATATTTTTAATGTGTTACCGAGCAGTGAGATAGACCGTGGTTGAATGGTACAACAGGGCTAGTCACTCTTATCCCTCCCGAGTTCTCCAATTTCAGCTGCTGTAGATGGCAATATCGCAGGGAATGATTGCTGTGCTATTGTCTTTGTATGTCTATTCCGGTTGAATGGTGGAATAATTATAGGTAAATTCTATCAGAACGTTAATATAAATGAGAAGAAAACTTTACTTGGTTCCCCAGTTAAGCAGATTTTATTGCTTTCCATCGATATTGAGGTCGGTTGAAAAATTAGCAAATAACAAAACCAGTCGTATTTTTAACCAACTTCAATAGCGATATTAGGCAACAGGGTCAACCTGAGGAACAAGCTCACGCTTATCAGAACCTTCATTGCACCTATTGTGACCTACGCCTCTGTTGCCTGGGGATACCAAGCAGTCACCCACCTGAAGAGGTTACAAGTCGTGGAAAACGTCGCACTTAGGTACGCCGTGGATGTACCATGGTTTGTCAGAAACGCTGACATCTTCAGAGACCTAGAATACACCCCGGTAACTGAACTCACCCAGGACAAAGCGAAAAATCTATACGCCCGTGCAGCAGTGCATGGGAATCCACTGGCCAGACAGACTACTGACTACGACTCCAACGACGCTCCGAGGCACAAGAAGCCGAAGTTCTAAATCCTGGATAACGGACAAGTATAACAACCGTTTTTCTGTTTCAGCCCGATCTTCATGCCACGCTGCAAGGAGACAATGACCAAAAATACCCAAATCACCCGATCCCGGGGGTATCAAGCGAACAACGAGCTCGGTACCCTTACCCCAGCCCGTGCCGACCTCTGACGCTAAAATAAGCGTCTTTGGCTGAACACAATCCTTGAGCTACACAGTTCACACTTCCTTCCGAAGAAATCGGAGCACATGATGCCAACTGGCACCCTGGACTAGTCAACACCACCAAAACTCCTTCAAACTCCGAAAGGGCTTGGCAACAGCCTTTCCCTCTCACTACAGACGCAATACGCTCCCAGGAGCCGACATGTCAGCGAAGAAAGAAGACCAAGACAGAAGAGCGCCAGGAGAAAATGACCCAGCTGGCAAGGTCCAACAGCCAGGACCAGGGGAGGTCTGCTACCATCGCCTACACCGTCCGAATTTGCGGACGGGGTAGGCGAAAAAGCAGGCCCACCCCTTATGAGGCTGGTCCAGGTCTACAGCGATAACTGGGACAGAGCTTAAGCTCGACCCCTAATCTTCCGAGACTGTCATCTTTAGTCAAGAATATTGGCGCGAGGCAATAGGGTACAATTAACCGTGCGTAAAGTATAATACCTTATACGCATGCTGCGTAGTGTGAAAGTTAAACTCTTTCGCACTAGTGTATAAAGTAAAAAAGCAAAACACTTTTCACATAATGAGTATAGGCGACTATGCAACAACTGCAGATACAAAATAGCAATTTTTATTTTACTTTACGTACTAGTGCAAAAAGTACATACTTTATGCACTAGTACGTAGGGCAGATTGTTTATATTTTCATTTGTACATAAATTTTTTTTGATTACCATCTCGGTACTAGGAAACATACTATATATAACTCGTGTGTAATGTGCCTTTTTCACTCACGTGTTTGTCATCGAAATGACCATTCGTGACAAAAGTAGTTATCACTTGTTACATAAACAATAATTTCAGAATTTTTACCGACATGTTTGCAGGAGGCTGAATTGTTAACAAAATTTGTTTGATTTCAAGGATATCTACTTATGCGTATTGTAGCTTAATAATCAACTACCGTTTATTGGACTTTACTATTGACATTTTTGCATGACCAAATTATATTTTTAAACTTAATTTCTATTGAAGATGCAATGCAGCCTCGGCTTTTCGGTTTCCACTGCGTAGTAGCGACGCCACTAACTGTAATTAGTGGAGTATCATCAGGTTATAACAGTGTGACCCATTTAAAATGGAAACACCTGTATAACTTTTTTATTTTTTGTCCGACTTGAACCAAATTTTACCAAAAGATAGAACAAATTAGGATCTACTTATGGCCAAAAAAAACATTCGCGTCTTAAAAATACAAAGCCACCTACGGTACCAAAATAAATGGAAAAAATAAAGAAATCATATTAGGCATATTTTTTTATCGGAAAACTTTATTAATGAAAGTTGTTTAGAATTGTCCAAAAACCTAGAGTCCAAAATATTAGCAATATTAAAAAATATTGAAATTTGTTTTTGAAGTCCAAAATTTCGACAAAATAAAAAAAAAATACAAATCCATTGACAACTACCTGACAGCTTACGTTTAATTTCAAACAAAATTGTCATAGCACAATTTTCTAAGAAAAAAAAACAATTAAAATGATATTTTCGGACACTGTTTTAAACAAAATTTCAATAGTTTTTAATATTGCTGAAATTTGGGACTCTAGGTTTTTGGATAATTCTGAACAACTTTCATTAATAAAGTTTTTCGATAAAAAAATGCCTAATATGATGTCTTTATTTTTTCCGTTTATTTTGGTACCACATATGGCTTTGCATTTATAAAACGCGAGTGCTTCTTTAGCCATAAGTAGATCCTATTCTATTGATAAAATTTGGTTCAAGTCGGATAAAAAATAAAAAAGTTATAAAGGTGTTTCCATTTTATATGGGTCACACTGTATATTTAAATATTTACATATTTTAATTACACCAATGTCTCATTATAGATGCTAACGTAGGTAATTAAAAAAAAAATTAGTGAATACACGGAACTACCATTTCAAGGTAAGGTAAATACCAAACAGACATATATACTTATTTTCGTAAAATAATGCAACTATTATTATTCGATAGAGATATAAGATTCGGAAACTAGACTTATGGCCTTCATAACCGAACAGTCAGTAAATTAAAGCCACACATTTACTTCATAATATATAAAATTATATTCTTCGGTTTTGTAACATAAATAGCTTGTTCCTCTCAACGCCTATAAGTACAGAGCGGGCCATTTTCTACATTACTCAAGACTTTGTCGATGGTAACGCTGAATTAAAATAGTCCTCCAATATCACGCGATACAGATCGTCTTATAATATACGCGATCTGAGACACACAATATAAGGCAATGGGTGCGCTGGCATTCTATATAACCAGTCTACGGTCGCTTTCAACAGAGAAAATTATAGAACATCTGAGGGAGTACTAGCTTCATTAATATATGATATATCCATATCGTTTACTTGGCTGACTCCTCCATCTATATTTTGATAAAAAAAAATTCCAGGAGCTGATTGACCAACAGCTAATTTTGCCAACAGGACTTTATCAGAGATATGTAAAACTGGTAATATCTTGAATAACAAACCACATTTTTTTTCGATCACGTAAATGTTTACGAAATTTGCCGCTCACGCCAAATGGGCAATCACACAATGTAAGTTCAGACTAGCTATCTATCATTAACTTACTGTCCAAATTTCAATACAACCGGGAGTTTTCTTTCTTAAGTTATCGTGACAGACAGACAGATATTTTGAGAGCTTAGTTGGCAGTTGAAATGCTCTGTTCAAGCTTCAGCTTGACGATCCCTATGAATACGATCCGAACGTCGAAAATGTCTGTATGCATAGTTTTTATTACAGTGATCAGTTATGATCAGAATCCAAACGACAAATTGCTATTTTGTAAATTAGAAGGGCGGACTCAGATACATTATTAAGAATGTTTTTATTTTAGTAGGTATTTCATATGCGAAAATGATACACTTTGTTAATGTGATGATGCTAAAAGTTGGTGAAAAATTTTAGCATCATCACATTAACAAGATGTATCATTTTTGTGTATGAAATATCTACTAAATAAAAACATTCTCACAAACGCGTTCCCAGTGCGTTCCTCATAAATCATGAAATAGAGATCTGTCATCCGAATCTTAGTAATGAGTAATAAGTAGTGCGCACTTGATTTTTTTGTACATAATTTACATTTCTGTATATTATATTTTTCATTTGTCATGTGGTTTAGTGACAACAAGAAATTTGGGATCGAATTCATAACTATGTACAGAGAGGACATTTTAGGATGTTAAAATGTTGAGAATACTGGAGTTTAAAACGAAACCATATAAAAATTACTACTAACGTTTGTTTATTTGTGTTGCTTTTGTAAATTGTAAATAGATGTTTAGCGATTTATTCCACAAAAACGTCAAGGGTGAGAATTTTTGTTTATTTTGTTATACACACACACACCTCTCTTCAACAATTTTAAGTGTCATCAAAATGGTGACTCAAAATATTTATGGCATCTTTTCAAGTAAGTACATAAAAAATAGTCAAATGCAACTTTGCAGAAAATTCGGAGCTTTTTCATTGAAAAATAACGTTTTTGTCGATATCTTGAAAAAAGGAGCAACTGGGATTTTCTGCAAAGTTGCATTTGACTATTTTTGACGTACTTGATAAAGTGCCACGAATATCTTGAGTCACCATTTTGAAGAGACTTAAAATTGTTGAGGAGAAGTGTGCACAATAATCATTTAAAGTTGAAGCATTCATATACACTCAATATAATACACAAACTGTTGATTCTTTCTTATACGCATTTTAGAAAAAAACATAACATTGGAGGAAGCTAACAGAAAAACACCAAAGAACACTAAATCATATAAATTTTGTAACTAAAATTTTAGTATTCATTTACACTATTTAGGTATAAAAATTTAAAGTTTATTTGTCTTTATCTATCCTCAAGAAGAATACTGAGAATTTGTATAGGAGAATAGGTTAGTGATAATTTATAAAACTATGTATGAAATTTCAGAATAGAAGTACCTATAGAATTTAGGTAAAGGCCTTATCAGTTTTTTAACAGACCTTACACTATTAGATAAAATTATGTTTTTTGAGTTATGAATTATTTAAATAGAACTCCACTATTAATAAGACATAAACTAAATATGTTTTATTTTTGATAAAATGTTTTAACCTATCACGTTAATGATCTCCATATTAATATTTTTACTGACTAGATTCAATACAAATCCAAATAGATTAAACTTTAATAAAACTCTATATACATTTCAATGTTTACTTACTTTAACTTCGTTAACTGAAAATTGCTGGCTCCAGTAACATCGACATTTTTCAGTAAAGCTTTGAAATTTGACCCTCCATCTCCTCTAGATATTACAATCTCGTCGATTCTCAGTGGCTCTAATCCAGGTACACCTAGTTCCTTAATTCCGTCTCTCAATTTCGGTCGTAATATTTCAATGCTCTCTCTAATACATTTTGCTACATGAATATCGTTTCTGTGGCAGATGTGAATGTAGTCGGCTATAAAGAAATGTGTCATTAATAAATTATTCCTTTTAAAATCTGAAAATTTGAATTTTACAATTAATTGTTGAGTAAAAAAAATTATCAATATCATATTTAGAAATTGTCTTGTGGAAGCGGATTTTAGTAGCAATATGTTCTAATACAAATCAGGACCATTAAATCAAGATAAACAAAAGCAGTAACGACTGCCATGATATATGTGTTTTTAAATACAAATCAAAATAAATAGTAATAAAAACAAGTAGAAGTAGCAGTCGGGTAGGGTCGTATGCGAATACCTTTTTATTTGATTAACATTTTGTTCGAATATGACATAACTCAGTTTTACCTGGTGCTGTTGATATAAACACTAAGCAGCTATTAGTGTCCGCTTTGTTTTTTTTTGTTTTATCGTCCAACAAATCGTACTGCAACCTTGACTCGTTTCAAAATAGTCTCAGTAAAAACACCTTAATATTTTAAAGTAAAATTCTCATATCTCCTATATGTAAACTTCGTTCGAGATGAAGAGATACTATTTTATTATTGGATGTATCTCCATACTTCTGTACGTCTTATCATAAAATTTAGTGGTACGTTGCTTTAAATTTGTAATAAAACATAACTCATACAACACATGACAGTCTACGCGCCTCTAACTATCACCATGTACTATGGATATGACTCAGCTTTAATAAAGGGTATATTATCAAATTATTTTCTTGTAGCATTTTTGAAATGAGAATTTTAAATTTAACAGAAGTTGTTGTGATTGCAAGACTCTGCCAACATGCTTATAAACCTACATACATATAAATATACTTACATACAGGTTAATATAAATTTTATTTTAATCTGCATTCGATATTTGAGTTTAGTGTGTTAAGAAACGGATTTTCGTAAAAAACATGATCTTTTCTACGATTTCTATTAAAAATTTCGAAACATTCATAAATTAGTAATGTTGGTGATTTTTAATAATAGACAAAAAAGTGCCGTTGATATCTTGTGCCCATTACAAACGTACTATACTTCGTTCGCCCAAGAGATGCAGTAAGGCCACTTCCCATTTTGCTTAAACCATTGAGGGCAACAACCAGCTTCACACGCTACAAATTTATAAAAGCGGCAAAATTCAAAAATCATTGAATGGTATAATAGATTGTATATATTTTTTATATATTATTTTATATTATTATAAGTGAGTGAGAACCAGCGAGCAGCAGTTGTTATTCAACAAACACACTTTTTAATAGTACTTTTTCGGCGGAGAAAGGGCTTGAGCTTGATTCATAATTAATTTGACAAAAATGAATTTTTAACCTAAAAAAGATGCACCACAGTATTGAAAAACGAAATTTTATTAGATGAATAGGAATAACAGCAAATAACAACAGTTGTTTTTAAAAACCATACATCAGATTTGAGGCTGAAAACGATTTGTCTCGGAGAACAAATACCTCATATATTAGCGTTTTCGACATAGTTGGTTGTAATATGGGTTTTAAAAATTCAACCAATAAAAATATTATATTCAAATTTACCGCACATTTGTGGGGAGTGGCTTAACTGAATCTCTTGGGCGAACGGAGTATAGAAGTTGCGCTCGGCGTGGCTAACTATCTATTTGATTAACATTGTGTTTGAATACGGCTCAATTTGTTTTATGTGGTAAGTGCACCAAGTAAATACATAGATTGATTGATTGATTTACCAGCGTAAGGTGGGCATTGCTGCCGATTCCGGGCATCCATGGAGGTTCGTTCCAACACGCAGATTGGTCGTCCGCCGAACACGTCCAACGGACGGCCAAACCGCGTACCGGAACCAAATGTCAAATGTTTTATATACCGCCGGACCGGCTGCATACGCCGGGTTGGACATTGGACATGCTTGTTGTCAGCAGCGAGAGCCGCATGACGCATGGGAGGGAATATAGGATGGGAAGTGTAGGTGTTTGAGAGATGTTCTTTTAAGTTTCCATGCTTCTATTAAGTTTTCATCTGTCATCATCGGTTGGGATGTGCAGGTATTTGCGAGATGCTTCTTTTTTCATGCTTCTTTTAAGTTTCCATCTATCGTCATCTCCTTATTTTTCCTCTAAGTTTTCTGTTTCTTCTGTTTCTAAATTTGGCAGCTTTCATTTTTTTATTTATTTATTTTGTGTTGTTTTTATTTATTATCCAATCCACAGGTAAATATCCATTTACAGTGGAGTTGCTGAGAAGGGCCCTATTTTGCGTTCAGAATATTTTTTGTGCGTTATGAAAAAAGAGGTCCGAAGGGATAGTTTACTCACCCTATATGTCGCTTCTTTGAGACAATCGGTTTCAATTTCCGCTTTCCAAATTAATAATAAAATATTATGTTTTGAATCAATATATAGAGCTGATAAAAATGAAGATGGTAAAGATCAGAATAGAATAATATGAATTAAATCAGATAAAACAAAATGAATTAATTTATAGCTTATCTGTCTTTCTGCAGCGTCTGTGATTGCTGTTGTATTTTATTTCCTTTCCTTTTCTTTTTTGGGTTGAGTTGATATTGTCCATTTAAAAACTTTCCACTGTATACAATTATTTTAGGTCACAACACAGCTATATTGCTTTGTAAAGATATGTGCCTTATTTTGACCCTGACTATGCTATTATTTATTGCCCATGAATCACTTAAAAAGTATCTTGTTGGGTCGTCTAGGGCGTACCTAGGGACACTGCACTTCCCCTGAGCTTGTTTGCTTTATTTGAATTAATATTATTAGAAAATCTTGTAATGATTAATTCCATATAAACCCTGTTTTTCTATTGAGGCGCTTCATTTCATGCAGAATTTCTTAATCTACCGATGGCTGAAATTCCTTCGAGTATAACGGGGTTTTTACCGCTTCTCTACCACTTTTTTAGAGAGCATTTTAAAAACACGTCTATTCACGACGACACTTAACTCACCCCTAGTAGCACAACATATAGGACCAATATATAATCTATATAGGACCAATATATGAATATTGGTCCTATATAGGATACAGGATATATAACTCTCCTACACCACGTAAATACATAGAGAATATTTTTTATTTTATTGCTTAAATCAATATTCACAACCGAAACGCCCTACTGCAACTCGATATGTTTTATAACAATCTTATTAAAAACAATTTTAACGTAAAACTGATTTATAGCCTAATTTACGTAAAAATTCACCTACAGTACAGTAGTGCGAAATCAGTTGAATGAAACACGTAATTAGTCCATTGCAATGGGCTTGTTCGACATTTTTTTTCTATTTCATAAATTTAAAGCGCAAGTATATAATGATGGATCTGCAAAAAATCAGAATTTTATTCGCACGTTTAGTGTCTTAAAAGCAATTACGAACATCCACCTTGTGAAAAATGGGGCTTAGCCAGGCACTACGTCACTATACGCATAGACTCGGCGGTCTCAGCGACTCGATACCATTTAGTTGTTATTATCGCTCCTGTAAAATTGCGGATCAGATCTACCAAAGGCTTTTCGTGGAGCCGGTTTTTCGGGAAGCGGCCGGTGTCATTCAATTCGGGAATTAACTCTACATTGTTTAGGATAAATTCGGAGCCGCTCTTTTTAACGGTTTTTGAGTAATTAACTCACACATTGTAGGGGAATATATGATATGGTGAAATGTTACCAACTGTCAAAAAATGACGGCCGAATTTTTGATTTTTAAGAAAATAGCCATTTTTATTTCCCACAGACCTAGCCGAAATTTCGATTTCCACTGTGAGACTTAAGATGTCGATAAAATGCCAATCTTTTTTTTAAAGTAGAGACCAAAATCGATCCTCCACTACAAGTATTAAGTTATATATGAGCGTTTAAAGATTTGATGTTTTTGATATCTTTAGGTTACGTTTTAATACTTCTAAAGAAGGGATAATTTGCTCGTTCTTGCAGAGCCGAGTTTCCGCATTTCCCTGTTAGGTAGAGAGCTGGTTGTATAGATCTCCTATGAATAAGATACATGAAAAATTTTGAATGAGTGAGGAAGTACTACCACAGACCTACAGGGAGCCACTTTTCATATAAGCAAATTTTGCCCGCGTCATGGAATTTTACCGGAAGTGACATCAAAATGGGAGGATGCAGGCAAATAAGAAGAGGCAGCCTATTTTTTTAATAACTAGAAGACTAGTACTTTAACTTAAAAAAATAATAATTTATGTATTCGATGACTTAAGAAAACAGAGAAAAAAATACTTTAATCGAGGGTGTCTCAGGGTTGCGGGCAAATTAATCCTGGCAGCCCACTACAATCTCATTGTATACCTCAAAACCTACATTTTGTCGTAAGTTTTATTCATGGATTCGATGATACAAAAAATCGTGACCGGAAGTGGCGTCAGAATTCCATGACGCGGGCAAAATTTGCAAAAATGAAAAGTGGATCCCCGTATGTCTATGGTAGTACTTACTCACTCACATAAAGATTTTCATGTATCTTATTCATAGGAAATCTATACAGCCGGCTCTCCACCTATGTACAATTTGGTATCAGGAGAAGGGGTCAATCTTGTTCCTTCCATAGAGACCTAGAACGGACTTCCATTCCATGTATTTAATTAGTTACGAATTTTTGAAAATTTGATGTGTTTCAATTTTTATCAGAAAAGCCATCTTTCGTTCGCCCGTGCCAAACCAGGTTTCCGGTTTTGCCCCTTCACTTTGGTATAAGAGCAAAACACCACTCTTTCTCTTTCCATTGACACCTAAAACGGCCTTCAACTCCACGTATTTACATACTACTGAACGACTGTTAGTGGTCACGGTAGATCTCCGAGTTCAACGTTGCGAATAGTGACATCATAAACAGGCGTACTGTTTTTGCAATTATTACTGACTTCAATGCCTTATATCTCTATGAAGGAACAAGTTAATAATATGAAATGTTAAGTGCATAATAAGAATGTCGAGTACTATATAAAAAAAACGTACAAAAACCAAATAAAAATAATATGGTGGAACAAGCTCATTGTGAGAAAGAGGAAAAATATTATAATTTGTTACCGTTTGGATATGATACTTAGAAGGTGGTAGGTTTTCAGAAGCTAAAGAGTTGTTAAATCGGAAGTTGTTGCTTCACCCCTAACCCACCGCGCTTCGGATTTTCGTATTTTCCAGTGAAATACATAGTCCTACAATTTTATACTCACTAAATAAATGTATTTAAAGTTTTCTACAAATAAAGTCCTATGTATATTGGTGATGGGAGCGATGGTTTCCGAGCAACGAGCGATCAAACTAAGGGGTTACCTTCTTCAATAGTCGTGTTGGCCAAGCGAATAACGCTGAAGCGTCATCGAAACCACCTCCCATATCAGCTGTAGCACACCAGTACTACCTTCAAATTAAACCATGGCGTGGGCAATCCTTGCAACCACAATTACGGGACTGAAAGAAGATTAAAAACGACCTGTCCCCTGTCTATACTACAGATACACCAGCCTCAGCTTCCATTTTATCATTGGTAATCTGCAACTATAGAGAAGGTTGTGGGGAGTAAACGATGTAGATATGTAAAAGCAGGGTTGCGTTGCACCACCATGTACAAAAATTGCCGAGGATGGAACCGTACAAATTGTAGCATAAACACTGCGGACGTTAATATTGAGTGCTCAAATCAAACAGATTCGGTGGAAACTACTTAAAAAGAACACGCCAAGAGTTCTATCTTAGAGGTGGTGTGGAAATGAACTCATAACACAAAAGAGATAGGTCCTACTAATATTAACTTTGCAGAAGCTTATGAGGAGAAAACTTTGCTTTGCAATTTTAGTTCTGTGTACCATGCTCGTAGGCCACGCATTGATAAGAATATACAATACCGGAGCCGACTGGGGCTAAACTCCCTAGTTTGATTACTCGTTGCTCGAAAACCATTGCTCCTGTCAGTAATATGCAAAGGATCCTACGTGTAGTAAATTTTATATAGAATGTTTTCAGTGAGCATGAGAATGAGATATTCTAGAGGATCAATTACTTTGCGAAGTAATGGATTATTAGGGGTGGTTTTTGGGGGTGAAGCGACCGCTTGCGCCTCGAGAACTCTTTTGCTTCTGGAAAATAACCATCTTGTGCGAATGATTTCCAAACTACAAAACATCATAACTTACTTCTCCTATGGGTTCTCACGCCAATGAACGTGAGGCGGATATGATTGGGGGGTCCGCTAGTCTGGTCGGCCATTTTCTGTGGGGCTGTCTGCTTCAGGGGAAAACAAGAAAAACCGCGACGCGGCGTACTAGGGGTGGTTTTTAAGAATGAAGCGACCATTTCCGGCTTGGGAACTCTTGCTTGGGAACCTTCTAGAAGTTAGCCGCCTTGTGCGTATAATTTCCAAACGGTACCAGATTTTAATTTATTTGTTCTAAGGCCAAGCGCGTATGGACGATTTTGCGATCGACCTATTAATCAATCGTGTAGTTAAAATTGTACTTTATATACGGAGAGCGCACATGAACGATCGCAAAATCGCCCGACTTGAAAATCTTTGTGGACACAGATTTTTTATCCGATCGCAACCGCTCGATTCCATTGGCCCAATGTAATCGACTGACTGCAAAATAGCCCATGCGTGCGTAAACCTGCGATTGGCGATTGTGATCTCACGATTCCACAATCGTCCATGCGCGCCTGGCCTAATCCGCAATTTTAGATCTAATTTCAATAAACTAAATGATAAAAGACCCCGCAGTTTTTTATAATAAAAATGGGTTTCAGTCGATTGTTCTGAAACTTGAGAAAACTGTTCTCCTGGGCCCCCTGATTAAAATTCTCTTTGACCACTAGTCCGAGCGAATTCGATTTTTTGATCTAGAGGCGATTGAAACTGAACATCTGCGAAGGTCTGCTTAAATGTTCCAAAAGAATTCTGAAAATATTCAGGCTCATTATTTGGAGAAAAATAAGCATCTTTTGTCTCTTGGTCTTTTTTCAAAGTGCTTCCTTCTCCCGGAAAAAAATAACGTACAGAAAAATATTTTCTTTGTAATTTTTTTACGGGAAAAGGAAGCACTTTGCAGAACAAGTTGGGGGGGGGGCATAAGTTGATTATTTTTACCTAAAGAATATGTCCGAATATTTTGGGATATTTCTGGAGTAGAAAAAAATAAAAATCTAGGGAAATTCTTGGTCGAAATTATTTTTGTCTAAGAAATTCTGAAAACCGGCAGGCGCATTCTTTGAACAAAATAAGCATCTTTTAGCTCTTGGCGTTTTTTTTTCAAAGTGCTTCTTTTTCCCGTAAAAAATTACAAAACGAAATATTTTTGTTTGTTTGTTATTTTTTTCCGGAAGAAGGCAGCACTTTGAAAAAACAAACACCAAGAGACAAAAGCTGTTCATTTTTCTTCAAAAAATAAACCTGAATATTTTCAGAATTTTTATGGAAAATTTAAGCTGATCTTCGCAGATGTTCACAGTTTCAATCGCCTCTAGATCAAAAAATCGAATTCGGTCGGACTGGTGGTCAAAGAGAATTTTAATCAGGAGGCCCAGGAGAACATTTTCCCCAAGTTTCAGAAAAATTGACTGAAATCCATTTTTATTATAAAAAACTGCGGGGTCCTTTATTTTATTTTTTTTTATTTTTATTTTAACGCCTTATTCAGTATTATTTTATTTTATTATTAAATAAATAAAAAAATATATGAGTCTGTTATTTAGATGAAATTTTATTTTATTAATAATTATTGCTAAGAGTCCATGTTATTCTGTGTACTTCTTGTTTTGAGTAGTAGCAGGTCTCATGAACACGAGTGTAATTTAATTATTGCGACATTTCTTTTAACCCGTCATTAAAGATGGTTCTCAGTTCCGTTCTGGGTTTGTCCTTATGTCTGTATACCTATAGGTATGCATGTATGTGTGACTTTACAACTTTAAAATTTATAGTTCGATGCGTATCTTTAATGTGATACTAAGTATGATACGTATTCGCTGGAAATTGGCTGTCACAATACTACAAAGTAGAGGTGTAGGTTAGAAAGAATTTAAAAGTTTTAAAACTGTTTCAGAAATCACCGGATCCTCCGCCATTTTGAAAACAAGGTTTGTAAGGTTTTAACGAAGATATTAATAAATGCAATATGCCTATATAAAACAGTGAACGTTAATTAATACATGAAGCAATTTATAAGACAAATTCCTAAGAGTAAAGGGTTAATTTAAAAAAAGAATTAATATACCATAGATCGAAACGTAGACAGCAAGTAAGAGTAATTTGGTTGGTAAGTTTTAGATACAATTTATTACTTATATTTTGTTAAAAATAGCATCCATTTTGGGTGAGACTTCGCCAATTCTTAGCATTTAGTAATATTTTTAATAATAATTTTTTCATTTTAGTTATACATGTGATATTTATTATTTTAGTGAATAGCTTGTTATATAGCTTAGTTCTGGATAAATGCTTGTCTAGTTTTTAAAATTTGTGTAACCAAATGTCTTTTTAACCTGCTTCATTGTCAGTGTTAAGGTATTAAGATCCAATTAATCAGGTTACTAGCCGAAATTTTATTTCATAATAATTTCTGTTAACAAATCAATGCCTCTTCTTTGTTCATTCAAAAAATTACTCCTCATTATTGATTAATAAAAATCGGTAATAGCATTACGTAATAAGTGTTGTAAGAAATATATTACGCATGAATGAAAAGTTAGGCACGAAGCCGCGTAATGGCGAATGCATACCTCCATGAGTGCCTAATTGCTTTACAACTCGAAATACATAGGGTACTATACTCTAATTACGATCATATTTATTAAAATTAAAAGACAATTTTATACATGTTTACCATTCTGTTCAAACTGTATATTTCTCAGTGAAGGTACATCCATTTCTTTGTTGGCAGTAGCGTCATTTACCTACTAAATTTGACTGTTCTCCGTCAAATATTTTCTAAATATAACGGCAGCAGACAGACAACAAACCGACAGACAGACTGATGGAGTTGAAAGACCTTAATTTTCGTCATCTACAAAAATTCGAAGAAATCTCGAAGAGCGAATTTTTCACGATAACAATACTTCTCTTCGGTAAGCGAGGGAAGTAAAAAGGATGTTAGCTCAGTGGGTAGTGTATTCAGCTTGCAAACTGGGATATTTTCCTTCCTATTGCGAAATAGTCTTAATTATAAAGGACGGTTTCCTAGCCTAAATGTTGTCCTTAACATTTTAAGAAAGCTTTTATTAAGTGTTACTTTTAGGTTTTGGTACAATTCTGATTCATTCATGATCCATACGAATGACCAATTAGTTCAAAACGAAGTTGTTTGTACAGCTACATATTTGTTTTATGCGTGCATTAACTGTTAATTTATGTATTACTATTACTATTATGTAAGTAGTTAGTATCATCTCTTGTTCATTCAAATTAATTTTAATAAATAAATAATTGAAAAAACACCTTTTCAAAAACCAGCTGAAACTGTTAAGAAAATGCACTAAGGAGAAGAATATAATGTTATATGTACTGTATCTATTTTGAGCTCATTAAGATGTTGGTTTTAACTAATAAAAGTAAAAGACTATAGTAAAAACATAAACATGATCAGATCTCTTCACATTTATCTCAAAATCTTTATAAATAAGATATGAGTACATATAACATTATATTTTTCCTTTTAGTGCATTTTTTAAATAGCTTCAGCTGATTCTAAAAAGCGTGTTTTTAAATTTTTAAAATTATTTATTACCTTCCTTGTTTTTTAGTCTTAAATTCATTATGCCCTTACTCACTCTTTATAATTTGAGTTGATTTGATATGTGAGATGACAAAGATATCTCACTGATCGAATTCCTGTGGGTGCACCCAATACAACCGGTGACACAAGGATCGTACTAACAATTCAGATGCGTATACAGACAGATGGGTTAAAAATTTGAAAATAAATAAATAGGTAGTTACTGAATAAAAATGGGAAAACTAAATTATGTCGATTCAAAAATTCAAATAATTCTTGAACAATGCATTTTCCCGCCTTAATCTACCATTATGTATAATGTGATGTATGACAACTATTAATGTAAACAGTAAACAAGTTGTGTATGTGACACAAAATAGCTCAGAATTATTCTTCCATATTTTTTTCTTGATCTAAGCTTTGAACAATCAAGTTCTTCTGCGTCTAGACCATTCAACGACTTCACGTGAGGCTACGTAAGCCTGTCCAGCAGCAATAGGTCGCGATCCTAAATAGACAACGGCTTGTTCTACTGACGGTACAACCTTGAATATATGTATTTTAATTATCCTCATGTCATTCATCCCTCGATATGTTTCTCACGATTATATTGAATTCGGTGGGTACCTAAGATTTAATAGGAATCCTGTATCCATCAGGTGCCCAATACCTTGAATTTTAGTTCATATCCAGAAGTGCCCAAGAATTGTTCAATTTCGACCAAATATTTACAATCTGCACCCTCGACAACCTTCAGATACTGATTTACAGGCGGACGACAAATGATGAAAACTGAACCGTCATATTGACGGCGCCATTTTGAATTTTTGAATTTCGATAATCTGCGACTTCAAAATGACCCAGATATCAATTTTTAGTAGAATCGAAAATTAAATGACAACAAACTACCCGCCATATTCTAAACGCCATCTTGGATTTTTCTATAAACAATATCAAAATGTATTGTCATATGAGACTCATGCACATGAAAAATTTCAAGTCAATACTACATCTGAAGTGGGATGAATATTGAGTAACAAGATTTTCTTACTTACAAATGGTCAAGCTCTTCAAAGCGTGTTGAAAAGTATTAAAAGTTTACAGGTAAAAGTGTCACTGTCACCCCGTTAATTAAGTCTAAAAGGCTAGGCGCGTACAGGTGACTTTTGTCACGCAACTGTTTTGTCACCTACCTCGGAGTCCATCGAGTCTTATGGAGATGCGCTCACGAAGCGACGTGACAGTCACGTCGCTCGTGAGCGCATCTCCATAAGACTCGATGGACTCCGAGGTAGGTGACAAAACAGTTGCGTGACAAAAGTCACCCGTGCGCGCCTAGCCTTACAGTCCCAACCTAAAGTAAGTCGAATTCTAAATCGGAACTTTTCCATAACAGATTATTAAGAAAGGTTATAAGTCGATGATACCAATAAATATTGTCATAAAGGCATAAATAAATAATTTTTTATTATCAATTAATTATTTAGGTAGATTTAATTATTTTACTTAATGAACTAACTTTTGGATGTTTTGTCCAAACTTTTTGAAAAAAAAAATGTAAATGTCTGTGTATTTCACAAATTTGTATCAGCACTTATTTTGAAAAAAGACGAGAAGCAGTAAATATTAACATTAAATCATTAAATAATCGAAAAATCAGTAAAAAAGTCATTAACGAAAAGAGAAATTTGACAGTTTACAAATGTTTCATATTTTTTTTTATTTATCAAAAGTCTCCTAATTAAATTTGAATAGTATATTCTATAACAAGTTATGGAATGGCCCATATTCCACATGAGCGAAAAGTTTATAGGCCGAGCTAAAGGCGAGGACTACGGTTCGCCAGTGTGGAATATGCCAAAAAATACCCTAAACTGAACTTGTGGTAGGTACCTTGTGAAACATCTTGAAAATAATTGTTAATTATAAATTAAACACTGCTTTTAGATGAATCAATCTATATATTATAAATACTCTACATATGTTTCGGCTTATTAGGCCTTTATCAAGAGTATTACATAGTGAATACTAAAGTTTCCGACGTGATTTTTATAATTTATACCTACAAATATTTATATCTTAATCTATTTATGACTTAATCTACTTAAGACTTGATTTAAAATCCTTAATTATGGCAAAGTTTGGAGTGGACCTAAACTGATTATATAAATCAATGGATACTTATCATCAATTTGTTTAATATAGGGGTATTCAAGAAATTTTGATGGTCGTTCGTGGTACAAGGGTTGTACTTGAAAGATTTTTTGATTTCTAGTTGTACTAGCAGATCTAAACGTTTACCTTTTCTTTCTGAATGAAGTAAATTTATGTTATCAGTATCTATGAAATGGTTGTTTTCAATACAGTGCCAGTGTGTTGACATTCCTGTATTTTTATTGTTATTTAAGATAGATTTTTTTATGTTCTTTTACCCTGCTTACAACACTTCTACCACTCTGACCGATATAGACAGCATTACAATCTTTACAATTAATTTTATATACACCAGATTTATCCATTTTATTTAGCTTTTCTTTGTTACTAACCAAAATGTTTCCTATATTTGTTTTGTTCGCACTTATTGTAGAGATACCTAAATTGTTTAATTTTCTAGAAATTTTGTTACTATGTTTCGGAACATAATTACTAAAACTATATTTTCTAGATTCTTGCTTCAAAAAGAATTTTTCACTGTGCCTAACAAACCTACAAAATATAGTTTTATTAATTACTATATTTCGAAACATAATTAATAAAACTATGTTTTCTAGGTTTTTGCTTCAAAAAGAATTTTTCAGTGTGTCTAACAAACCTACAAAATATAGTTTTATTAAGTATGTAATCGATATCAAAATTTCATGTAAATCTGTATAAGTCTTGGCATTACAGCAGCCCTTTAGTTAGGGAAATGGCGTGCAAAATCGACGACGAAAAGTTACCGTCTGCCAGTCGGTAATCGAGGAGGGCATATAACAACGAAATTTTTTTCTCTCTGGAAATTTTTGGTATGGCGGGAGAATATGGAGGGTGAAGACATTTTTTTTTTTAGTCAAATGGTTACCGATACCTTTCCGCATATGTAGTTAGTGTATGTACTACATGTACCCCAATTACGCTGGCAGACAAAACTTCGGGGCGGTGCCCGGTAACCGGAAATAGAAAAAAAAATTTTTTTTGTTACCGGACCAAACCTAGCGCAAAATGTTTGTTTTGGCCTGTACAGTACTGTACTTTAGTGGCAGACTTTTCTGCTGGGCGGTTTTTGAGCAATTTGCCATCAAAGTAGCGAAAAATGGACAAAACTATGAAATTATGACAAAAAATAGTTAAAATTGAAAAAAACGTCTGCCAGACCAGAGTATGGTTCACAAGACACTAAAGAACCCTAGCCTTGGCTGGCAGCCGTTTTTAAAATTTTAACCCCCCCAAACCACCTCATAAAAGTTAAAAAAAAATCACGTTTTCACCTCTATTTTTTTTAAATAAATATTAAATAAAGTCCTTTGGATATGTTATTACAGTGGGAATTTGGTTTATCTTGATCCGTTCATATTTAGTAAAGTTATTCACAAATTATCAATTTTTTTGCAACTATGCTTTGCTCCAAATAATGCTATAATAGGACTGTCATTTTCTTTTTATTTCAATCAATTCTCAGTATTTTTGATTTTTCAAATCAGCCTCAAGCGGACAGTGACACTCACTACGCAGTTATCTCCCCTCCCCACCACCACCAGTACGCTATTATTATTGTTATTATTATTATTATTATTTTCAGTACTTATCACTACTTATTTAAGTATTTAAGGTAGGTATCGTTACGCAGACCGGATGCAAACCATGCATCTAAGGTCAGGTAAGTATAAATAAATTATTATTATTATTATTATTATTATTATTGAAAACGTGCAACCGCATAGCGGGACTGCTGGTACTGGTGGTGGTGGGGGTCTAACTGCGCAGTGAGTGGTCACTGTCCGCTTGAGGCTGAGCACGGAACGCTCAACGGCTGATTTGAAAAATCTAAATTTCTGAGAAATGATTGGAATAAAATGAAAATGATACTTGCATGTCATTGTTCCGTCCCTTAATGATTTTTAGAAACCAAAAAATGACAGTCCTATTATAGCAATATTTCGAGCAAAGCATAGTTGAAAAAAAAATGTTTTTTTTGTGAATAACTTTACTAAATATGAACGGATTAAGATAAACCAAATCTCAAATTTTTCGTAATTCCCACTGTAATAACATATCCAAAGGACTTTACTTAATATTTATTAAAAAAAAATAGAGATGAGAACCCTGTAGATTATATAAAAAATTGTAATTAAAACTCGTTTTACGTTATCACCAGCGCATGATTTTCAATTTTTGCACATTTTAAACTAATCACAGCTGAATGAAATTATAGTGCAACCACAGAGGAATCATACTCTACAGTTTGCAAGATATTTCGTAGAAGTTGCTTAAGCCAATCCAGATTAATGACTGAACAAACAATACAGAACTTATATTGGGACGAATCGAAAATCTCCCCTTGTCAAACATTTTTGGAGTTGGTTAAAAGCTAGGCAGATGGATAAACATATTTCGTGTTTTCATGTGCAAACTCAAGTACAGTTAATTTCAGATAAGTCATAAAGTCACCGACGCTTGTAATTTATACAGTTTATTGAAGTATTCCTTTGTGCTAACATTACTCTAAAGTTAACAATCTATCAACGCATAATGATTTTTTAAATCAAATTTCACTTATACTGAATATATTTATTTGATATACCTAATAAAAGTTATATTGCCCCTCTCTTCCTTTTGGTGGTATACTTAGAAATGTTCTATATTCTTATACCTCTCTAAAACATACCGTGATAAAATTCATAATCGCATCTAGTAAAGCTACTGCTTACGTCCAAGATATAAATTAAATTATGTACAAAAATTATTTCGTAAAATCCTTATTCTGAGTAATAAGTTGGAGCTTGAATTTAAAATTAATATTAACGATCTAAAGATGCAAAGTTATTTTGAATTAAGGTAAAATCAATAAATAACTTACGTATATTTCCCGCATAACAAAATCCGTAAAGCGTAATGAAAACAAAAGTGAAGAACAATTTCATTTTTATAGAAGGAACTGTTGCCTACAAAAACCTGATCGAACTTAGATACATTCACAGGTATCCTTGTATATATAAGTATAATAGCACTTTAAACCCCATTGCGTCATTAAGACAAGTTAATGTAAAAAACTTGGTTGCTCTCTGTGTATGTTTTATATTCGACCTTAGATCACATATAATCGTTCACACATCAACAAATTCATCAAGGAAACTGAAGAGCCTTACGGTTATTTTATATATACAATTACTAAAATTATTATAATTATTTAACACAGGAAAATTTGTATGGTAAAAACTAGATGCTAGATGCATTCGTGCACATTATGACGTCTACCTGAATTCTTTATGACTGGTATTTCAAGAGATGAGGTCAAGCTCATTATATTTTAAAGGAAGTATTTTTCGTGATTCCAAAAATGTGTATGGTTGCATAAGAAACATTTTGAAAAATGCATTTTGAATGGTACAAAGAGTAAGAAATATAATTCGGTATGTTTAAATTCTTGACCTTCCATGCAAGGCAACTACCTAATGTATGAGTTATTGAATGTAAGGAAATAAACAAAAAGTATGTGTACCATCATATTTCAACTTCCTTGGTTTTAAGGTGACCCCATAAAATTAAATACAATGAATTATCTGTAGTTATCTGGGGATCTATAGTCGTTTGAAAGAGAGTGAAACGTAGATCCAAGGTAGTGCAGTTGTACGGGTTTCGCAAATTCCATCATTTGTTTTGGTTGTTATTTATTTATTTATTTTCTACAATATGCGATCTACGACCTATAACTGTTTCACTCGTAATGTCTTATTTACTTAAATTTGACAACAATTCACCTTTAATAGGTAGTTAAAATTGTATACACAATATACAAAACCATCCAGATCAACGCTACTGTGACACAAGTCGTACTGGCGGAACGCCAATTAAATTTTAATGCCTTTGTCGGTTGAATGTACACCAAGCAAAAATTATTGGGAAACAAAGGGTACGTATTCTCTCCTTTACTAGGCGGCAGAACCATTTAATGTTTAAATCAGTTCTGTGGAAGAACATTGTCAACAAACGTATAGATTCAGCGAAATAAACCTGAAATTTCCTTCAATAAAAATGCCGCTCCTCTTTTGCTACGCTTTTCACTCCTTATGAATCTATTATAACTAGCGACTCCACTGTAACTTTCCTGCCAATCCATTGTCTTGGAAACACGTTGTTTAATCATCCTCATAGTAAGGTGTAGGTGCACGGCTTACACTCAGACGCGGAATAAGCTCAGAAATGATATTCTGATATCAATAGCAATCATTGTATCGAACTTTCTCTGATAGTAATATTCCAGAAATTGACGGTACGCCCACCAATAGTAAGGAACTTGCGTACCTGCATAAGACGCATAACGATTTTGTTGTTTACTATCAAAACAGATAAAATGTTAAACTCTCTGCCTTTACAACAATACTTTGTCATCGCATTAACCGAAACTTGGCTCGATCCTTCTATTGACAGCAATGAACTATTCTCTACTAAATATCCCTACGTGTATCGCTCCGACAGATATTTTTCAAGAAGTAATCGCACGAAAGGTGGTGGAGTTCTAATAGCAGTAAGTGATACCTTCACCTCAAGTATTCTTGAATTAAATACACCTCGGTTTAATAAACTATCATTGATCGACATCGTTGGTGTAAAAATCAGTTGCCATTCACAATCGCTATATATTATAATCTATGTACCTCCAACCGCTGCACATGAGGATTATGTGTACCTGTTTGAGGCTATCGAAGCCCTGGATTGTCAGTACAATAATGATGTATTAATTGTTGGAGACTTTAATATCTCTAGATATGCATCATACTTACATGACTCTCAAACCAATTGGCAGATAGCAGTATTAAACAACTTTTTAAATATTTTGAATACGTCACAACATAATTTTATTGATAACAACAAAAGAATACTTGATTTGGTTATGTATAACAAGGGACGCACTGTTGAAAAATCCCTAGAACCACTAGTGGCTGAAGACAGTCATCATCCAGCCTTGGAAATTTCATTTAGAATTAACCTCAGTACTAATTTAAAGTACAACTTTCCCGTCAATCACAGCAACTGTTACAATTTTAAGAAAGCCAATTTCTTACTGTTGTATGAATCAATCTCAAACATCGACTGGAGTTCTTTGTTCACTTTTCATAAGGTTGAAGATGCCTGTACCTATTTCTATCGTAAGTTATACAGTAGCTTTGATCTATATGTTCCAAAGTTTGTCTCGCAACATAAAAGACGGTATCCACCTTGATTCACATTTGAGACAATCAAAAATATTAAACCTAAAGCCAAACTCCTAAATTTTAAACAGAATAATGACCATATTACTTTTGAAGAATTTAAGTGACTACGGGCTAAAATAAAACTGAATATTACTATTTCGTACAGAGACTATATACGTTCGGCCAAAAATAATATACAGAGTGACCCAAATACATTTCGGGCGACGTTACATATAAGTGCATTAGAGTTCAACGATGTTCTGATCACCTTAAAACAGATTAAATCTAAGACAACGACCGGCCCCGATGCAGCTTCGGTTTTCTTAATTACTGCGACTACATTCTCACGGCCCCACAATTGTTAAATTTGTGTTTAAAGACTTGTACTTTTCCAAAAATTTGGAAATATTCTAAAGTGTGTCCTATTTATAAAAAAGGTGACAAACATGACATAACAAACTGTCGTTCAATTTATATTGTGTAACTTTAGCAAAGTTGAGACTTTTATTACATAACAACATCTATCATCACGTCAGCAATAGACTCTCTCCGCATCAGCACGGCTTTATGAAAGGTCGATCTACCACAACATTAAACTGCCATCGCGCAATTCATTACTAAATCTATTGACCTGCAGGTTCAAACTGATGTTGTTTACGCAGACTTCTCCAAGGCATTCGACAGACTGGATCACAACATATTGCTACAAGAGCTTTCACTATTCGGACTTTCCTCATCACTTATTTGTATCATATCTTTCCTACAGGAAACAGTACGTAGAATTTTGTGGTTTCAGGTCTGTCAAATACCTTGCAACTTCAGGAGTTCCCCAAAACTCTGTCCTGGTCCCCTGCTTTTCAACTTGTTAATTAATGGCACCGTATTAGATCCAGAGGCGCGTTTAGGTCTAGGCGCACTAGGCGCTCGCCTAGGGCCCCACTTTTCCAGGGGCCGCCATTTCCCGATTTACTGAGGTAAAAAAGCGATGTAAAAATTTCATTTCTTTGTTATGTCGTTATTTATTTTCGCTTTTCAGATAGCAATAATGATAATTACAACTATCATGAAATACATTTCTTCCCTTTTCCATATCATCCTCACCAGATCTCAATTGCAACAAAAATAACAAAATAAGGATGGTTCATGCGAGTATGTGTTCACGAACATTCGTCGTTTATTTACATTTTATATCATTTGAATTTGAAATCATTTTATAGGTCTTCCTTTCGATTTCAATTTTCTTTCATATTTCAATGTAGAAGTCTATAGGAATTTATTGTTTGTGTTTATCGTGTTCGAATATTCTTGAATATTCATTTTTTTAATCTTTATTCACTGCATCACACTGAAAAAAAGTATTAATGAATCGGTTCATCGACTGAAAAGTGATGAATCCGTTTATTAATATAATGTACGTACGTTTACATAGTAACAATACATGTGTACATTGTCTTAATGAACATATACATTATATCAATAAACAGATTCATAAATTCGCAATGAACTTTCATTCACTGATTTCTCGAACATATTTTTTTCAGTGTATCAAAAAAATATGCAATCAATGGCAATTCCTCAGACGTTACTATTTAAGTTTCGGCAGTCGGCACGTGCCAGATGACGAATCAGCTTTTCGGTATATTTCACATTAATGAAAATAAATCTACTGATAATGATGATGCGAAAATTCAAGAACCTGAGACAGAACAATCTAGAAAACCCGAGAAAATAACTGAGAAAATTTTGATTTTGAAACCAGTGATGAGGACTGCGAAAAGGAAGAACCATTCTAGTGAATCTGGCGATGATGAACAAATAGAAAAAGAATCTGAAAATAAATAATCAATGCATTAGTATCAACCTATAGAGGCGATATAGATTCCGAGCTTTCTCCAGATAAATTGCACCAATCAAACTTGGGGAAAATGTTGTCCTGGGTCCCCTGATTAAAATTCAATTCGACCACCAGTTCGACCGAATTCGATTTTTCGATTTAGAGACGATTGAAACTGTGAACATCTGCGAAGGTCTGCTTAAATGTTCCATAAAAATTCTGAAAATATTCATACTTATTTTTTAGAGAAAGATAAACATATTTTGTTTCTTGGTGTTTTTTTTTCAAAATGCTTCCTTCTCCCGGAAAAAAATAACAAAGAGAAAAAAATATTTTTTTGCGGGGAAAAGGAAGCACTGAAGAAAAAGTTGAAGGGGCACGAGCTGATTATTTTTACCTAAAGAACGTGCCTGAATATTTTGGGATCTTTCTGAAGTAGAAAAAAATAAAATTTTAGGGAAATTCTTCGTCGAAATTATTTTTGTGTAAGAAATTTCGAAAACCGATAGGCGTGTTCTCTGAACAAAAATAAGCATCTTTTGTCTCTTGGTGTTTATCTTCAAAGTGCTTAGTTTTCCCGTAAAAAAAATACAAAAAATATTTTGGTTTGTTATTTTTTTCCGGGAGAAGGAAGCACTTTGAAAAAAAATGCCAAGAGACAAAAGATGCTTATTTTTCCTCAAGAAATGAGCAGTCAGAATTTTTATGGATCATTTACGCAGACCTTCGAAGATTTTCACAGTTTCAATCGCCTTTAGATCAAAAAATCGAATTCGGTCGGACTGGTGGTCAGAAATAATTTTAATCAGGGGGTCCAGGAGAATATTTTCCCCAAGTTTCAGAACAATCGACTGAAATCTATTCTTACTGTAAAAAACTGCGGAGTCCTTTATTTTCAATGTGTTGCAGGCGACATTTTTTAATGTTGAAACCCTTTTGTGTATTTATTTGACCATTCCGGCCAGTAATCCCTCATATAAACGCACTTTTTCGGCGCTCAAAAGAATTAATAACTACCTACGAAGTACTTCGAGGCAACTGCGAGGGGCCCTCAAATCTCACAGCGCCTAGGGGCCCAATTTTTCTAAACGCGCCCCTGATTAAATCTAGATGTAAATTGCCTGCTTTATGCGGACAACTTATAAATATTTGATGTGGCAGGAGTGCTGAGGATTGTGAAAGAATTCAGCACAATTTGGACAAGATCTTAAATCGGTGCTTCTTAAATAAGCTACCGCTTAATCCACAAGAGTGCAACGTAATTTCACACACATCAAATACCTCTACGTTGGCATTTAATTATACTTTAAAGGTACAACATTGGAGCACCCTAATAACTTTCAATTGTAAGTTTCTTAAAGAGATGAATTGATGGATGGATGGACGGACGGACGGGCGGACAGGCGGACGGACGGATGGACGGACGGATGGACGGACGGACGGATGGACGGATGGATGGATGGATAGATGGATGGGATGGATGGGGGGGTGGATGTGTGGGTGGATAGCAATAAATATAGGTAAAAATTAGATACTCTCGTCAATACCTTGAGAAGTAAGCGAGATAGGGTAGAATCCTATACGTACCATTCATGTAGAGCATAACGTTTTCTAAAATAATGGTTATTACAAAAATTACAGTTCAGATGATAGTTAAGTTTGTACTTCTCGACTTTCCTTGATCATTTAAAATACAATCGAGAATTAAAAATATATCGTACGTTATCTGTGGGCTCAAGGAAATACCTTGTATGGAATAATAGTTTACATTTTATTTCGTTCATATTGTTGCTATATAAACAAAAAAAAATGTTTCATTTATAACCATAGCTCTTTTGCGATTTTCGGTACTTAGATACCATGCGAGACAATTTTCGTGATATCGATACTATTTGTCACAAAATTTTCGACGAAAAAGATGTTTATTATTTTCCTTTGTAGAAAGACCGCCGATTTTTTTATTCAATCGCAAAGTCATGATATACTGCAGCTGAATGAAGAAACGCGTATTTCACTAAAAACAATAGTTTTGCGTTATAATTTGAGGTGTCTTAGGTACACTGTGTACATTTCTAATCATATTGAATGAGATTTTCACATTACTGTTCATTTATTACTTATTAATTAACAAATTGTTTTGTTAAATAATTTTTTTCTCTTGTTACACATATGTACTATAACGGCACCTGGCACTAGAATATATTTTGAGTTCGTTTTGTTTAAAGGTTGGAGGGTAAAGGAATAAATAAGTGAAGCAAGCTGGTAAGAGTCGAGAAAGAATTTGGAGTATATATTATAAGCCAATGTCTCAACTATTTTTACGAAATTGGCCACCCATACTTCGTGTATTTATTATAGAGGTTCATTCTGGTTTTTATGGGTTGATGTCAACTTGGTAGGCAAGACCGTAGTACCGCGACCTGTACAACCTGTTAAAAGCTGTATACAAACATATACTATTAGAAATATACCCGTTGATGAAGTACAGTTTCGCCCACAAAGTTAGCATCTTCGTTTCTAAAAGTCATAAGGAAATACATGAGATTTTGAGCTGAAAGTGCATAGCATATATTAATACTCTCACATTTATTGATGATATGTAGCTCCTTGAAGGTCTGTAAAAATGAAACCTTGCTAAAAACATCCTCAACGAAACACTCGTTCAAATTTAAAAAACCGCATCAAAATCGGATCATACGCGAAAGAGTTATGAAGCCGCAGACACACATATAAACATAAGCGTCAAACTTATAACACTCTTATTTTTGTGTCGTGGTGCCTTCTTCAGAGGCCCGCAACGATCTTAGAAGGGATTTCTGGATCTATGTTTATATAACCTTTTTTTCATTTTTGAAGTAGAATCACTCCTAGAAATTAATGACTGAATACCTGAAACACCCTGTATACCTATTTGAGAAAATCAAATAGTTATAATAATGGTATATTTTCTTGTTCTAAATTTTAGGCAGCATTTTAGACCCTCTCCTATTTTCTAGGTTGGCTCATATTATACGAAAAGTTCTTACTTCATTATTAAGGGTTATATTTACCTTAAACTTATGTCACTCATGAACCAGCTGTTCAGTAAGATGTTAGGAGACTCAAACGTATAATAAATGCTACACATTGCAACCTTTATACATTGTCTCCAAACACAGAGTTACATGGTTCCTAAAAATTTTTTCCTACAATATGATGCAAAAGCCTATGATTTTCCAAAAAACGTAAACTTATGCTCCAGCATAGTTTCAATTTGTAAAAATGTAAAAAGTATTTGTTACAACAATGAACTCTTATTTTGCATATCAAAAGCTTCATCTGCACTAACCCACATTTTTTGTATTATTCTATTTAGAGACAGTGTTAATGAGTATATTCTGTGAATGATTGCGTAGAAGAACGAGAGATCGAATATCGCGGTTACTATTATATAATAAAATTGTTTTTGTTGTCCTAATCAGCATCATCAAAATTTTAAGAGACAAATAGCACACACTCACCACAATATTAACATAAAACATAATAATTATTGTGTTTGTTGTCTTGGTTTTCCCATTGCCAAAAATAGAATTTCCAATTATATGATTAATTACATAAGTATATCTAATATAAAAAATTACAAATTTGCATACTTTGGACAGTTTATAGGTATTGTAGCATACTTGGCTTATTATAATGAAACACAATTTTACTCTAAAAAACCGCTGCCTAAGGAATTACTATAGTTTATCTCAGACTTATTTTGGGTATAAAAAACGTCGGCGTCTTTGATAGAGCGATAAAGAACAAGGATTCGACATTTTTTATACCTACAATAAGTTTAGGATAAAGATACTTCCACATCCAGATTCCAAGTTTCTGGACTCCTACTAGCTTGTGTTACATATGTATCCCTTTGATAGAGCGATAAAGAACAAGGATATGACATTTTTTATACCGACAATAAGTTTGGGATAAAGATACTTCCACATCCAGATTCCAAGTTTCTGGACTCCTACTAGCTTGTTTTACATATGTATCCCGATTAATCCCCCCAACCCTTCAACAGAATAATCTCAAAATATAGTCTAGTTCCAGATCTCGTTATTATACATACGTGTACCAAATTTCAAGTTAATATCTTAATTTTATTTTGTTAACTCCTTTAACCCTTTCTCTACGGCGACCTTATTCGGCATCGTCACTCAGTAACGGAACGATATCTCTCCACATAGGTAGTTAGTATATGCACTCCACATACTCCAATTACACTAACAGACGAAACTTCCGGTCGGTGTGTGGTAGAGGGAATTTAAAAAAAAATTATCCCCCCCTCCATATTTTCCCATGATGTCGCAACCTCTGGCGTGCCTCAAGGTTCAAACTTGGGTCCACTCTTATTTTCGGTATTTATTAATCAATTATGTGATGGACTGAACTTCTCTTTGCGGATGATCTGAAATTATTTAGTGAAATCACTACCATAGAGGATTGTGGAAGATTACAAGAACAATTAAATATCATTGAGAATTGGTGCCTAGTGAATAAATTATCAATGAATGTATCTAAATGTAAAGTTACGACTTATTCACGAAAGGTAAATCTGGTTGGAAATTGATATAGTTTCAACTACATCTCTTTAACTCGTGAGAGTATTAAAGATTTGGGTATATTGTTCGACTCGAGATTGGAATTCACAGGACACATTACCTCGATTACTAAATCGGCGTTAAAAACACTCGGTTTTATTATAAGAAATTCAAAAATTTTTACTAATACAGAAGCACTTAAAACATTATATGTATGTTTTGTGCGTTCGAAATTGGAGTATGGTTCAGCTATATGGAATCCTATTTATGAGAAATATTCACAATCATTAGAATCTGTTCAACGGAAATTTCTTAAATACTTATGTTTTAAAATAGATCACCAATATCCTGAACAGGGATATCCAAACTATTTAATGTTCACACGGTTTAACTGGGATTCATTAGAAAACAGAAGAATTATGTCAAATTTAATGTTTATTTACAAGCTGATCAATAATAAACTAGACTCTCCAGAACTCCTATCTCAAATTAATTTTAGAATTCCACGCGTAGGCTCTCGTCAAACCTTTACTTTTGCACTACCATCTAAAAGAACAAATATCCTTGCTAAATCACCCATTTATTCCATGATGGAAATATATAACTCTATTGGTGACCATTGTGACATGTTTAGTCTTTCTTTAAATAATTACTCCAGGACCATAAAACTATGTGTTCTAAATAGATTGTAACCTACATTCAAATACATAACCGTAATATTAAGCTACTCTAAAGGAAATAATTATTTTATACTTTTATATCTTATAATCTTATATTTTACACTGTTTTTTTATACTTTTTTATACAGTTTTTTTTTAAGTTTTATTTTTTATATTTTATATTTCATATTGTATACGTTGCATTTATATGTTTTAGTTCTGTTTTGTAAAATTGTCCTGTAACTGGAGGATTGTATTGGGCAATAAATTCTTTATTATTATTATTATTATTGTTATTATTATTATTAATATTATTACTATTATTATTATTTTTAGTGTTTTCTCGACTACGTGTCGGTTTGCTGCCGGGAATCAACAAGATTCCTAAGGCTTCTCCCTTCCTACGTTATTATTTTCCGAAGTATATGTGCAGACCCTAACAGCGCGATCTTCTGCACTTCGTAAGCGCTTGGTGTTCCCGGGATCTGCTCCAGATGTTTGTGAAATCCTTTCTTAATGGTTCCCAGTGTTCCCATTATCAGTGGCACGATTTTGGCTTTCACGTTCCACATCCGTTGCACCTCTATCTGTAGATCTTTGTACTTGGACATCTTCTCAGCTTCCTTGACCGTGATGTTTTGGTCATCAGGGATGATATTATTATTATTATTATTATTATTATTATTATTATTATTATTATTATTATTATTATTATTATTATTATTATTATTATTATTATTATGATACCAAAAATTTCCAGAGAGAGAAAAGTTTCGTAGTTATATGCTCTCTTCGATGCACTTGTCGAATCGTTTTTTAATATTCTTTACGACATTCTGTAATTGTTGCCGGGTAACTCCTGCAGTAGCTTCTCTTATTATTGCTCACAAATCTTCTGTATTACTCAGGCGTGACCTGTAAACTTCAGATTTTATTAAACCCCATAAAAAGAAGTCCATCGGCGTTGAGTCCGGAGATCGGAGTGGCCATCAAATTAACGGCCTACCTAGACCTATCCATCGATTAGGAAAGTTAGCATTAAGCCATCTGGTAACCACTCTGGTATTATGGACAGGGCTGCCATCTAATTGAAAGTGTAGATTTACTCTTTATTGTATTGAAAGTTCATGCAGCATATTCCAAAATTCGTTCCTTAGGAACTGTAAAAACTGCATGCTGTTTATATCACCTTCAAAAAAGAAAGGACCAATGATTGTTTCATTGAGTAGCCCACACCAAACATTAACTTTTTGGGAATATTGTCTTTTACAATTAATGACCCACTCTGGGTAGAGTATCTATAACTTTAACTTCAAACTAATAAACTAATACTTGATGATATTATTGATCAATTTTATAATTTCAATAACAATATACTCTGAGTATATACGTAATTTAAAGATTTGACGTCTGACTTTAAAATTTGTTTTCCATGACACCCTATTATTATCTGTCATTACTCAATAAAAAGAAAATATTTATTAAAACTATCCACTTAATTTGTCTTTCTATTGTTTATTTTTCATGGGTTACTTCGATTTAAAAAAAAACCATGTAAAAGTTATTATAAAATATTACCTACATTTATTTTGTCATAAATCTGTCATTATTTAATATCTTTTCACGACATTTTGGATTTACCCATTTGAGAACAATAATTGATTTAATCTTCTGTAATACCAAAATAAAGACATATGTGCATACAACCCCTCGTATCTCAGACCATTAGGTATATTGTAAGTTTGGTTATATCTAAAGATCGAAAACTAGATGAAAGAAAAACAATTAAAACAAGAAGTTTAAACAACATAAATGAAGAAAATTGGTTAGTTGATTGAACATGGAATGGAAAAAAGATAATAATATGGCTTCAAGACTCGTGAATAACTTATGTACAGTTGTTGACAAATATGCTCCGGAAAAAGAAATAACGATAAATAAACAACAAGTATATCCAGGATGGTTAACTGAAGAGATAAAAAATAAAATTAATGAAAGAGACAGAATGTATATTGAGTGTACAACAAGAGACGAAAGTAGGTGGAATGACTATAAAAAGCTAAGAAATGAGGTTACAGCAGAAATAAGGAAAGCAAAGAAATTTTACTATAACCAAAAAAATAGATGAAGTTAAATATGATACAAAGAGAATGTGGAAAACACTGAAAGAATTAAATAAAGATTGTAAAAGGACTGGTGCTGATATTGTTTTCCATGGTAAGAAGTACTCTGATGAACAAGTAATAGCAGAAGAATTTAATAAATACTTTATTACTAGTATAGTAGATATAGTACAAGAAGTTACGAAAAACAACAATAAATGTTATTTCCTTGATAAAATACCACAGTGTTCGGCATCTTTTAGCAGTTTTGAAAAAATTGAATTTGGCAACCTAAAACACAAAATATATCAATTAAAACACACAGCTGGTCTTGGTGATGGACTAAACACTAAAATTATTAAATTAGCTTTCACAGTTATCGGAAACAGATTTTATGATGTTATTGAAGATTCCCTGTATAGAGGAAAAATTCCTGATTGGAAAATTTCGAAAGTCGTACCTATTCCCAAAGTAAACAACGCAATTAATTGTGCTGATTTTAGGCCGGTAAATGTCCTTCCTGTCTATGAAAAAAACTTGGAAATAGAAGTAAAGGATCAACTTGTTAATTATATACAAGAGAATGGTTTGCTGTCTGAAAATCAATCCGGGTTCAGGAAACATTATTCATGTGAAACTGCACTGCAAAGTGTAATTGTGGAATGAAAAGATATTTTAGATAATGACAGTCATAGTAAAATTGGGGTAGTGTTCCTTGATTTAAAGCGGGCCTTTGAGACTGTAGATCGTGATCGTTTGCTAACCAAATTACAGAAATATGGATTGTCGGGAAAGGTATTACAGTGGTTCTATGACTATTTAAGGGATAGATATCAATACGTGTCATATGAAAATAGTGTGTCTAGTAATCTAAAAAATGACTATGGGGTCCCGCAGGGTTCTGTGTTGGGACCACTTCTTTTTATTCTTTTTATAAATGACCTACATCAAATAACACATAAATGTAAAATAAAAATGTTTGCTGATGATACGATAATATACTGGCATGATAATGATACAAAGAAATTGGTGGGAGTGCTAAATGAAGGACTTAAATTGGTGCATGACTGGTTAAATGAAAATGGACTGAAGCTGAATATAAAAAAAAACAAAATCAATGTTAATTAGTAATACATTTAACGAGGTTAATAAAAAGGAATTTAAAATAAAGATTGATAATGAGAATATTGAGTGTGTTAAAATGCATAAATATCTGGGAATAATTTTAGATGAACACTTGAATTTTAAAGATCACGTGAAATATGTAGTGCGGAAAATTAATAAAAAGGTTATTTATTTGGGTAGAATTGGACAGGATTTAACTAAATGGTGTAAGAGAACTATTTATAAAACTATTATTGAACCTCACCTCACCTATTGTTCATCATTACTACTGACCTTAAATGAAAGTGATATACAGAATCTGCAAGTGGTACAAAACCGAGCGTTAAGAATTATCTTAAGCACCAACAAATATGCTAGTGTAAGAAAAATGTTAAATCAGTTGAATATTTTTTCTGTTAAACAAATAATAATGTATAATGTTCTTATATTAATTCACAGAATGAGTTTAAGATTAGTCGTACTTAACCGATAAATTAACTAAAGTAAAAGAAACCCATAAACATTATACTCGATCTGGAGAAAACTATGTATTAGAATATAAAAGGACATCGGCAGGGCAAAATACAATTTTCTATAAGGGTCTGAATTGGTACAACCAATTAAATATTGACACAAAAAATTTAAATCTAAAAAAGTTTAAAAAAGAAATGAAAAAAGTTGTTATAAATCCTCCATTTTAAAGTTTAAAGTTAAGATGACTATGTATATTATGTTAATTGTTTGTAATTTATATGTTATATTTCATATCTCATTTAGTGTACTGCATTTTGTTGTAAGATATAGCATTCCTTTCTTGCTAATAAAGATTACTTACTTTACTTAATCCAGCGGTATAGTTAGATCTTATAAAAAAAATCGCTAATCAAAGCCCATTATTGACTTTGAAAAAACAAATAATAGTAGGTCTTGAAAATTGAAATTTATCTCTAAATTGTTGTCATAAAGTAGAGCTTTCGATAGACTATTTTTTTAAAAAAGCCCCGTTAAAATCAGATAATAGACACATTTTTTACAGGGGTGTTTCCTTTCAAAAAAGGTCACACTGTATATAAATGATCCGTCAATTTTCGAATATTCGAAGAAATTTTGCTATAATATGTTACCGGAAATCACATATAAATAACATATCTAATGTATATTAATCAAACTAGGGAGTTGCTTCAAATTTGTTCAAGATTGGAAAGAAATTCCATTTAAAGGAAGCTTAAACCTTCCATTTATTATTAGTTTGGTGTTCTCCAATAAACACTTTTAAAACTGAATTCAACAAGTGACAAACGTGTATAGTTCTCTCCATTCGTTTAAGGTACATACAAAATGCAATAAAAGCCGGCCATCCAAATATCAAGGACATCGCTATTACCTGTCGACGAGGTACTATAGAGCCGTATTTCAAATTTTTGCGTATTAGAATGAACAGAATAACACTATAGAGATTTACAAATCATGTGTTCAGTAGAAATTTAATGACGTTTCTGGTAAATTAAAAAATCTTACTCTGTATTGCATCAAGATAGGAATATTTGATGCATTGGGGGACGCATATCTGACTCTGTCATGATGTAGTTACGCGAATCATCCCTAACTAAAACGTCATATCTAAGGAACAGATAGACGTACTTTGAATTTATCTGTCAATGTCGTGAAGGACGGGATATGCGTCCCCCAATGCATCAGATATTTCTATTTAGATGCAAAACGTAGTAAAATTTTCTGATTTACCAGAAACGTCATTAGATTACACGATCTCTAAATCTCTATAATGTTATTCTGTTCTTTCCAACAATAATAAATAGCGTTGTCTTTGATGTATGAATGGCTGGGTTTCATTGCATTTTTATGTGCCTTAAACAAACGGAGATAATTATACACGTTTGTCACTAGTTGAATTCAGTTTTAAAAGTGTTTATTGAAGAACATCAAACTAATAATGAATGAATGTTTTAAACTTGCTTTAAATGAAATTTCTTTCCAATTTTGAATAAATTTGAAGTAACCCCCTAATATACGATTCAAATGTATTGACCTCTCACTTTAACCACGAATCTCTCGGAAACGGAGGAGCAGCAAAAATTGAAAAAATCGTGTGATTATTATGAGTTTATTCTAAATCAATCACTAAAATTTGATTAATGTACATGCCACTTTTGAAGTTCTGCTAAGTTGTATTGAAAAATGTCCTACTTTTTAAGGAAATCTTGACCATACCAGTTTTAAATTCATTATATCTTGGAAAATATGTACACTATGTAATAATAATATAGACACAGATAAAGTACGGCATTTTTTGTACAAAGAAATTTTCTGATAATTTCTTATTTTAAAATTTTGCAGTTATTCTCAAAAACGTGACGTCATATTTATTCGGTTATTTATCAATACATTTAAAAAATGTTCGATAAAATAGTTAATTATATAATATGTAAGCATTTTCAGAAAAAATCATTGGTATATATCAAATATTAATTTAGTTATCAAGCGCAAAGGGTAACATCATTGCAAGTTTACAATAATATTATCTATTACGTTTGATAACTAAATCAATATTTGATATATACCAATTAGTTTTTCTGATAATGCTTACATATTATATAATTATCCATTTTAATAAAAAAAAATTAGATATTTTGATAAATAACCGAATAAACACGACGTTACGTTTTTAAGAATAACTGCAAAATTTTAAAACAAAAAATTATGAAAAAAATTCCTCGTACAAAAAATGTCGTGCAGAACTTCATAAGTGTTCAATGTACATTATTTAAATTTCAGTGCTTGATTTAGAATAGACTCATAATGAACACATACTTTTTTCAATTTTCTCTGCTCCTCCGTTTCTGAGATATTCACGGTTAAAGTGCACTTTGAGGGGTCAATACATTTGAATCGTATATTAGTATGATTAATATACATTGGATGTATTATTTATATGTCAATTCAGGTATATGATGTATTATAACAAAAATTCTTCTAATATTGGGAAATTGACGGATCATTTACGTAGATGAACCGTTATGATTTGGGGACAAAATTGTTCTGCTTTCTGTCTCTTCAGACTATAATTCTGCACAGTGAGTTTTCGTCGTTATCGTACCGAAACTTCTTTTACTTTGTGGACATCTGTGCAATATTGTTCTCAACTGAAATGTGAATATGTCAATAGGTAATCTGTATCTCAGCCTCTTAGGCTAGGCGCGCACGGGTGACTTTTGTCACGCAACTGTTTTGTCACCTACCTCGGAGTCCATTGAGTCTTATGGAGATGCGCTCACGAGCGACGTGACTGTTACGTCGCTTCGTGAGCGCATCTCCATAAGACTCCATGGACTCCGAGGTAGGTGACAAAACAGTTGCGTGACAAAAAGTCACCCGTGCGCGCCTGGCCTTATCGACGTTCTATGCGTATTCTAAGACTAGGCGCGCACGGGTGACTTTTGTCACGCAACTGTTTTGTCACCTATCTCGGAGTCCACAGAGTCTTATGGAGATGCGCTCACGAAGCGACGTGACAGTCACGTCGCTCGTGAGCGTATCCCCATAAGACTCGATGGACTCCGAGGTAGGTGACAAAACAATTGCGTGACAAAAGTCACCTGTGCGCGCCTAGCCTAACAGTTCTTACTTTATAAGCGGTATAATATGAATACTTACGTTTAGATAAAAAAAACGTGGGTACCTATTGGAAGCGGCTGGAATTTCCCAGTTGAATGACTACGAAATCACAGAATAATAAAACAATCAGAATGGAATCTTTCAGGGAAGGGCGCATCCAATTCTCCATGTTCCTGGGGTAAAACAACTGATAATTGTGTGCTCTATACAGAGTTGCCAGATGGACAATAATTTCTGATAAACTAGGAATAAATAATGGGCTTGTTCAGCATTTTTTTTAATTTCATAAATCGAAAGTGGAAGTATAAATTAATGGATCTGCAAAACATTAGAATCTTATTCGCACGTTTAGTATCTTAAAAACTATTACAAATCTCCATCTCGCGAAAATGGGGCGTGGCCAGGCGCTACGTCACTATACGCATAGACTCGGCGATCTCAATAGACTTGATGCTCCTTACTTGTTACTACATTTTGAAAAAAATGTAGTATACGTTTAGCATTTTTCCGGTGGACCGTCGAAACCCGAAAAAAACGTCGGATCGATGTGAAAGTCGTATCTATCGATTCGAGAGCGAATTTAGAAAATTCCGTCCGTCGGTCAGTCGGTCTGTCGGTCGGTCTGTCGGTCTGTCTGTCTGTCTGTCTGTCTGTCTGTCACGCCCAGCCCCCTTAATCCGTTTTCGGATTGCGATGAAACTTGGGTGGTTAATAGGAGGTCTTTAGAAAACCTTAACGCCGGAAGCTCGGCTCCGTTCGGAAACCGGAAGTACCAGATATAGACGTTTCGAGTTTTTCGGGAGAAATTGAATAACTCGATAACGGGTAGTCGGATCGAGACATTTCAAAAAGGGAATGGTGCCGCTCGCAAAGCTCTACAAATAAGTATACCAGTGGCTATGTCGAAAAACAAATGAAAATTGATTTTTTTTGCAAAAAACTGGTTTTCTCGAAATCGGGCTAGGAAGCACGATAACTGTCCAGAATATTGATCGATTTCGATGAGACTTGGTGGGATCAAAGGTACCCGGCCACAAATCAAGCCTATTGCTGGCGACCCGAATCCGTTGACCGCAAGTATGTTTTCCAGGGCCGCGTATGATTTTTCAAAGAAATTAATAAGTCCCGAACCGAAGGTCCGATTTTGATTTTCAAAAATGGTAATTGTAGGGCTCGATTAGGTCTATTAGTTGACGTTTGTGAGAAATTTGAGAAAACAAAATCGAATCTACAAATCCTGGAAAACTTGATTTTTTTGATAAATTCTACAAATTCCAAACAGTTTTCTAATAAAAATCGAAAATTAAGTATCCCATCGATCGATCTCTATAACCAGTATAAGGCACGGACCTTTTTGGACAAAAAATCTGAAATAGAGTTTTTTCGAAAAATGTAATATAAAAGAGTTATTTACAAAAATGCATTCCATAGAATTATTTAAAAAATATTTTAAATTGATAAGCGATAATCATCATTCATTTCCTTATTTTCATTTACTAAATAAAAATAGAGCCGATGCCCTTTCCGTGTTTCAAAATGTAGTTAGCTTTTACTTTAGTCAATGCAAAAAGAAAAAAAAAAGAAAAATAAAACATGTCTAAGCACTGGGTCATCTTGCGACCCTCTGCTGAAAATGTAATGAATCATCCCAACAAATTGGACAAAAAGCATATCAAAATGTAGTTTTTTTCACTTGTTATAATTATAAGTGTTTTCAAAGTATTATTTGTTTTGTTTACTACTTGACAGTAGGGAAGTACAATTTGGTGAAATGTCAAATAATTACAATTTGCTATCGCTCCTGTCGGGACGAATTTTCGATTTTGACCATGCAATTTACGATTAGAATTGATCGCCGACCTTCTCCTTTCCTTAGAGACATAGAGCGAACTTTCACTCGACATATTTATTTAGTTACCAGAGTTTAAAAATTCCATGTTTTTCGACATTTCAGGTTAAATTTGAAAGGTCCCAGAAAGCCATTTTTCTTACGCTACTTACGTATAGTGACGTCACATATGAGCGCTCGGTTTTTGCAACTATTACCAATTTCAACTTCTTATATCTCGAGAACGGAAAAAGTTAATAATACGAAATTTTAAGTGTATAATGAGAATATCGAGTACTATATGAGAAAGTATAAAAACCATATAAAAAGAATATCATGGAACAAGCCCATTGTATAAATAGTTTTGTCATAAAAGCATAATATTCATGTGGTACATTTTGCAGAAATCAAATGTCTTCAAATTCAATTTCTTGAGAAATGAGATGGTTGGTTATATGAAAAAATTTTATGTAAGTACTAAAATTAATAAGTTTCCTGTACCTTACGGTAATTTAAAAAACTCATCTAGCAACATTACGTATAACCTATTGGTCACATGTTGACAGATTTATTTGTTTCGTTTGTTTCACTGTTTATTTACGTTGAACAATGCCAATGCCTGACATGTGGCCTGACTGCATTTGTTTTGTGATACTCTCATCTAAAATAACTCAATATTTTAAATATTGACATATCATCTAATCCACTTATAATTCATTCGAACATGGATACATAGACATATACTATGTTTCTACATCGATCTCGTACATCTTCACGTTTTTATGTGCCTAATATCAATCGCGTCAGTACTGTTTTGCACTAAAATTATAATATAACATACTCAATACATATATTTCTTTTACACTCATAATGAGACAACAATTTATACACACCTCTCATATGACCTAATTTCAGTATTGGATTTTAGCATTAAACTATATAGATTCATTAGTAAACCAAGATATATGTATAATTATTAAGCAACATATATAGGGATAAAGTCAATGTCGTATAGAATAAAAATAGACATTTATTGTTCCATGAGATTAACTCCATGACATTCAGTTAAAACAGGCTTCTTCAACAGTTTTGTAGAAAAATATTGTAATATGGTTACGCATTTAAAAATTCCTCTACAAAATAGAAACAATTTTTAATTACTTATGCTTATGCTTTGAGATTATATTAAAGAATTTTATGAAATGGCATTGTTTGACATTTGATGACAATTTATATATTTATTGCAAAATAATGCATTTTAATAAAATGAGCGCTGTTTTTATAAAGTTCATATTGCAAGTCAATCACACCCTTCGTATCATAATAATTATGATTATTTAAATGCTGCGTGTAAAGTTGTCAAAATTTGTTTTTAACATTGCATGTGTTAGTGCGATCTACTGTTTTTTACAAAATTAGTACGACGAAATGAGAAATTCAGCACTAACACACAAAGAGAACTTTTAGAAAATTCAGAGACAATTATTTTATAGTGTTTCCTGAGAAAAGTTGAAAAGCATATTCTACCAAATTAAGTTAGAAATTTCTAAGTGCGGACCTGACTACAACAGTACAGAATACGCCCCTGATTTTAACCCCAACAAGATGGCCGATTCTGGAGTTAAATTGTATATGGGCAATGCTGAGAGTTTCCCTTCTGATTGTTTTATTATTCTGTGACGAAATTATGTTAATTTATTTAATAACCAGGCTCGTTAGTGCAGAGCTATGCAATGCAGGTTTCCGTTTCGAGGGTGTTTAATGACTTACGAAACAATTCTTTTCTGTGTATTGGGCCAATGAAAATTGGTTCCCTAGTTTCGGCGCTAAGGTGTCCCAAATACTGACATTATCTAAAAACTACATTTTCATGTTCCTGGGACCTCAAAACGTAAAGATCTAATCTTGTCTCAACTTTCAATTCTGGACCATTTGCAGTTTGCCCATTTTTATGAGTTAATAATAATAATAATAATAATAATACTTTATTTCCACATTTAAAATGTAAATATACAACAAAATATAGAGTACGTCAGTCCTTTTACTAGAGTGCAAACATAAACATAAACACAGACATTAGAACTGTAATAAATATTACAATAGTCAACAAGCAAAATTAAAGACACTAATTAAAAAAAAAGAAAACATAAGTACATTACATATATAAAACGTGTAGACAGTAAAAAGATTTAAATATATCTGTATTAAACAAAAAACTCATCCAGGGTATAGCACACTTTATTTACTAATAAATGTTTGAGTTTTACTTTAAAAATCTTAATATTTGAAGATGATCTAATTTCATCAGTTAAAAAATTGAAACATTTACAGCCATTATATATAAAACTTTTTTGGTACATTGCTGTTCGAAAGGAAGTAGTATGCATTTGCTATTTATGCCGCGTTTCATACCCGTGACTTATTTGATTGTATAAGTACATAGTCTTGTTTTTGAAAACGTACTTACAGATCTCCAATATATAAGTACTCGCCAAAGGCAGAATTTTAAGATTTTTGAAGGCGTTTCTGCAAGTATCTAAACTTTTCAATCCCGCAATTGTGCACACTGCATATTTCTGTAATATAAAAACCCTATTTACTTGAGAACTAATTCCCCAATTAATTATGCCATATTTTAATCTTGGATGAAAGTTGGCATAATAAAGAGTTAGTAGAATTTCCGCACTGCAATGATTGGACATAAATTTTAGTCCAAAACAACTGATTCTTAGTTTCCCACATAGCATTTCTATATGTTGATTCCACTGTAGATGCATATCTACAGTAATGCCTAACATTTTAATGGATTCTGTAGGAAATATTTGAAAATTGTTAGAAAAATGCAATTTCTCACGGTTTCTCTTTAAGCTAAATACTACCCAATTAGCATTTTCATATTCCTACGATATACTATACATATTCCAAAATAAAATTAGTATATTGCATAAATATTTGAAACTAATTCAAAATAAGTTGTATACTGGTTGTTTTGTCACAGGTTTTCACATTGTATACATACTCCTGCAATATTCATATTTATGTTGCTGACACGTTGTAAACATATTCTGAAATGTACATTCATTCTATAATATAGTTACAATATACGCAAACCTTTTCCGTACATACATGCAACATTATCCATGTATACTTTCAATATACAATGTATATTGCAAAACAACAATGGTATATTGAATAAATATTTAATACTGATTCAAAATAAGTTGTATACTGGTTGTTTTGTCACAGGTTTTCACATACTATACATATTTCTGCAATATACACACACATGTTGGTGACACATTATAAACATATTCTGAAATAAACATTTATTTTACAATATAGTTATAATATACACAAATGTGTTCCCTACATATAGGCAATATTATCCATGTATACTTTCAATATTGCAAGGAAACATTAGTATATTGAATAAATGTTTAATACTTATTCAAAATAGATTATACAGGGTGTCCCAATAAAACTCCCATGCTGGATATCTTCTAGATGAATAGAGATATTTTAATTCTGTAAAAGTCAGTTTGTAGTACATAAAGAGTGCTTCAGTATTAAATATAAATCATTTTTAATACATATATGACACTGAGCAAGAAATATTTCGACGGGAGGAACTTTGAAATGTTGTTTGTGTAAAGGGAAATGCATTTCTAAATAAATATTGTTTTTAAAAACAATCCAACTGTTTTTGAGATATTTGTATCCAAACGTTGCCATTTGCTCCTGTTAAATAATTATTTCCGAAACATTTCACTATTTAAGTGATTTTAAAAGAAAAGCATATTTAACGCACTTTCATATAAATAAAAATTTCATAGTTTATGAAATACAGATTGTCCCCTTTAAAGACTAAAGAAATCTTTCAGAGATTACAACTATTCAATAGGAACAAATGGCAATATTTGGACACATCTCAAAAACGGCTAGATTTGCCTTTTTTCTTAAGAACAAAATCTACTTAGAACTGTATTTCCCTTCCACAGAAACCAGATTTTAAAGTTTCTCCCAAAGAAATAAGATTTATTTAGAGCCCAGCGCCATCTACATATTGATATATTCAAAAACCATTCATTTATATTCAAAACTGAAGCACTATTTATGTGCTACAAACTGGCTTTTACAGAATTAAAACGTCTCTATTTGTTTAGAAGATATCCGACCTGAGACTTTTTACTGGGACACCCTGTATACTAACGGTTGTTGTCATCCCACAGCATATCGTACACATACGTCTTGTAGATCTGCATCTATGCTGAAAAAATATTGTAAAGATATTTCGAAATATATATTTATTGCTTCTCACAATGTACACTGCATGGAAAATTTGTTTTTACCATTACTTTTCAGTTAAACTCGAGCATGTTTTATTAATCAAATTTTGTTGAAATGAAATGCTAAATAAACCTCGAAATAAACCTACCAATAAAACTGCATTTGCCATAACAATACTTTACAAAGGCCCAAGAATATCATATGCAAAAAAAATAATTTTACGTTAATAATAAGATCTGTTAGAAACCATTTTAAAATCACACATTTATCACTCTGAAAACTTCAGCTTTAATAGTCATATTAACATGTTATTTACGAAAGTCTGATAATCATATTATGTTGCCTTAAAGTTTTATCTAATTCAAATCATGTTTTAAATTGTTCAGAGCAAAAGATGACTTTATTCTATTAACTACTTTACATCGTCGTAACAATTATGTATCTTAAATTATAAAATAGGAAGAGTTATAATTAAAACAGTTGTGTTACTTTAAATATATTTTTATTTTTTTTTTACAAAATGCAATTGCAATAATAAATAACAATTGTGCCAAGAATTTAAATCGACATTTTTTAAACAAAAAAAATGTGCTTTGCAACTTATGAACTGATCGATATTTTTTTAACAAAAAAAATGTTACTTATAAACTGTCGTATTTTACTATAAAAAATATTTTGCCAGTAAGTAAAAAATAGTAAAAACTGGAGGGCTTACATTTTCAAAACCAGTGTCCAGGTGTTGCCGATGGTGCTACTTATAATTGCGAAACTCCACTTGGCATTCTTAACACATCACCTGTGATTGCTCCTATTGGCTGAATACTTTCTTTTGGCTTTTCCAATTTTTGGGAGAAGGTATTTTTTTCCTGAGTAGAGGAGGTGGGGATACACGAGCTAGTTCCAACTATAAAAGAAAAAACAATTAATTATATTTGAATAGGTATTTCACTTTAAAAACTGTCCTTGATGAAATTAATAAATATAAACACATCTTACAGAAAAAAAAAAAAAAAATCAAAAATAAATTAAACAAATTGATATTACCATAAAACAAAACATAGGTATATGTATTTTTTTGGAATTCGGAAATATTTGTGTTTGTGATTTTAAATGCCTACCAGCGTTATTAGAAGAACAACATATTCTCTTTCAGCTTCTAGTAAGGACAACATTTCTTTCACTTTGGGAAGTCGCCGGCTTCCAATACGTTCTTCGATATCACTATGTTCATCTGACAATAATAATCTTTTCGGAGGACTAATATGCTTTTTGTACATATAGTCCCTTGATTTGTTTCTGTTCACTCTGTACATCAGATGTGCTTCCTGATCTTTTCCATTTACCTAATTGCAGCTTTTTATAATCCTCTGAAATAGATATAAAGCAAATTAATACGAATAAATATAACAACTCGTATGTTGTAATTAGAACCAATGGTTGTGATTTAAATAAACAAAAGCATCTTAATATTGAAATAGATCGAACCTACCTTCTTAAAAATAAGATTTAAACACCCCGTAAAGTGTCCAAGTTTCATCTGGGATTTCTCCTGGTTTTCAATGATTTGTCAAATTGGTTCCGTTTGAATGATGACCACCAAACTTTCTTTTCGAAGAGTGTTACCATTCCGAATTAGACTACCTCCGTTTCTTTTCAAGAAATTGGTGCCTACAAACGCCGTCATTATTATAACAACTAATAAAGTATGCTACAATTATAATATAGGTAAGTACAAAGGGATACATTAAACTTTAGTATCTGAATATAAAATATCTGAAAATGACAACAAGGGGGGCCATCCTTAAAACTATGTGGTAGGTAGTTGTATTGTGTACGATTGTAAAATACTTACTGCAATACAATAATTAAGGTACCTACACTTGGACTAATAATTAATAATCACGGGAAAACAAAACACAAACAAATTGAAATCGACATTTGACAGCTTGTGGCCTGTGATGGCAAATTACAGCATGCGCACTAATCTAAGGACCGTGGCGCGCATTTCAAAAATTCGACAAGGGGATGATTGTAACGACATGGAAAACGGAAATCTAAATATAACGATAAAATGTAATTAAATAATCATTTCTCAAGTACGAACTACCTGCTTAAGAAATGCCGATAGTTATTAATTAATTAAATACAGTAGGAAAATTGAAAAAGGGATGAATATGTTATCATTTTTATTATTCATTATTATTTAATATACGATCACAAGTCCAAAGTCTGGATTCAAAATTTAAATCATATTTCATATCTACAATTTTAACCAACGATTTAAAATTTATAAAACGTATGCCATTCACCACAGGGGATGATTATAAATGTACTTAAACCAAAACTAGATAGAGAAATATCTATTTGTTTTTGTTATGAGGTAGATAGGTACTATACCAACACCGCACAAGGCAATATTTCAACAAGACTGCCGTAGAATTAATATTTAACTTTACCATATTTTTTTATGTAATATGGCCCAAATGCATGCAGCATTATGCTGTCAAAATCAATCAGAAACCGCATAAATCTTGTTGGTCCTTTGCAAAATGTAACATTGCTGTGCAATATTACTAGGGCTATATTGTTTCAAGTTTCGGTTGCAATGTTGCTAAAACTGCTTTGTCGGTGGCTTTACATAATTTACGTGGCTCAAAATGTTTACACCCCATTCTAAAATTCAATTTGGGTTTTATTGCATACAGCTGTAGTGTACATGTGTTCAACTTTTGAATGTAATGTTTTGAATATTAAAAATACAAACATGAATTTCATGTTGCAGAAATGTTCGACTGGTACATTATCAGGGTATATATGATGGTACACATATATTATCCATTAAATGTTTATGTGATATTTGTTAAAGATTTCAAAATTAATATAGCTTTTTGTATATATCTACAGTATACAAAAATATCATGTTGTAAAAATATTCCATTTGTAAATTGTAAAGAGATTGAATTAAGTACGTAGCATAAATATTGCCTATTGTATATCTATATAATATTTGACACATCAGCAAATTTTTGAGAAGATTCGTACAATATTCTCTGTATACCGCAGAATCAACATTATTTCATGTATATTGTAGGTATATATAGGAATATCGTACGACGTACTGGCAATATCTTTCCTATATTGATATAAGTACGTCGCGAAACGTATATTACGGCTATATGTAAAAGAAGTTCTGAATATCGTTTGAATGTAGACAATGAGTTTTGAATGTTCATTTCATATCGCGTGCTATGTGGGTATTGAAGTGGTCTTATTTTTGTTTTATCACAATTTATTTTTGTCTGTCCAGTTAGATATTGCATTATATACTTTTTCAGTGGTAAGTTTTAAACTAGCTAAATTATCCCCAACTATAAGGATGTTAGAGTCATCAGCATAACAGATTGTAAGGACATTAAGTATTTTATTTATGTATAGAATTGAATCGTTCGCAAAGAGTATAAAGAGTAAGGGCCCAAGTAAAGATCCCTGTGGAACTCCCTGTTTCACCTCTGGACTATTACTGGATGCACCATTGGGAATTTGTACAATTTGTCTCCTGTCCTTTAGGTATGAGGACATTTAAAGGAGAGCCCTTTATTCCACATCTACAAAGTTTAGCTTTTAGTAGCTGATGGTCAACGCAGTCGAAAGCTCGAGATAAATCTATAAAAAGCCCTAACACGAACTTTTTGTTATCCAGTCCATTAATTATTTTATCATGGAAGACACATAATGCTGTCTCGGTGCTTTTATTACTAGTGAAGCCATGTTGTGTTGGGTAGCAGTATAAAAAAGAGTGAGAGGTTCCTTAATGGCTAATTCAATAAGTTTTGACAGACATGAGAGAAGACTTATTGCTCTGTAATTTTCATACATATTTGCATCTCCTTTTTTAAACATCGGTTGAACTAATGCTAATTTTAACATTCTTGGAAAAATTCCTTCCCCATACAGAGATTAATAAGATGGGCTAACGGACTACAGAGTAAGCATCTAGATTTTTTTAGGAGATTATTAGAAATATTATCAAAACCGCGGGAGTTCGAGGATTTAAACATATTGATTAGGGAAACAACATCACTTTCCGTAACAGGAGGTATAAAGCATGTTTTTGTAGAAAAAGGAACATTCGACATAAGAAAATTGTAGTCATTCCATGAATTGTTATTGTTGGGAAGGGTAGTAAAATGCAAGTTAAAACCGTTGGCTACTTCTTCATCATCTACTTTCACCCCATTAACACTTATAGTTATATCCGATATATTCCTATTCTTACCCTGAATTTTTTTAATAGCGCTCCACATAGCCTTCGGTTTATTATGTGAATTACGAATGTTCTTATCATAATAATCTCTTTTAGTTTTATGAAGTTCAAGCCTATACTGTTTATGTAAATATTTACTTAAGTCTTTAAAAATGGGGATTTTTTTAGCCAGATCACTATAAAGTGTTACTCTGTTTTTTAGCACAATATGTTTTCAAACCAATCAATTTGCAATTATTATTGCTTTACTTCTAAGAAACCGCTGCCTAAGGAATCACTACTTCTACATTCAGATTTCCCATCCAAATCTCTTTGAAGGAAAATATCTTGACTTGGCCTAAGCTTTTAGTATATACACCAAATCCCAAGTTTCTCTACTCTTACCAGCTTGCTTTACTTATTTACCCCTTCGACGGAATCATCTCAACATATTTTATAATCTAGTTCCAAATGTCGTTATAATACATACGTGTACCAAATTTCAAGTGAATATCTCAATTTTATTTAATTAGGTCTTTCAATAATGGAGTGGTGGGATGTGGTGGAGGGTTGAAAAATACTTTTAAAATTCTGAGGCCTTGGCTTCTAGTATATACACCAAAATCCAAGTTCCTGTACTCTTACCAACTTGCTTTACTTATCTTCCCCTATTTACTCCTACTTATCCCTCACCCCTTCAACGTAATCATTTCAACATATGATATAATCTGGTTCCAAATGTTGTTATAATGCATACGTGTACCAAATTTCAAGTGAATATCTCAATTTTATTTAACTAGGCCTTTTAATAACGGAGTGGGGGCGATGGGTGGTTAAAAAGTATTATAAAAAAATGTGAGGCATTTGCTTCTAGTATATACACCAAATCCCAAATTTCTGTACTCTTACCAGCTGCTTTACTAATTTTCCCCTATTTACCCCTATTTGACCCCCAACCCTTCAACTGAATCCTTTCAAAATATAATCTAGTTCCAGATGTTGTTATAGTAAAAACGTGTACCACATTTCAAGTGAATATCTCAATTTTGTTTTATTAAACCCTTTAATAATGGACAGTTGAGCGACTAGGATGAAAATATAAAATATTCTGAGATAATGAGTTCTAGTATTTACACCAAATCCCAAGTTACTGTACTCTTACCAGCTTGCTTTACTTATTTTCCCTTATTTACCTCTATTTAATCCCCATCCCTTCAAGAATTAGCGCAAAATATAATCTAGTCCAGATCTCGTCATGGTACATTATGTGTACCATATTTCAAGTCAATATCTGAAACCGTTGCTGAGAAAACGTGCGCACAAAAAAGTTGCAGACAGACTGACCTGACTGACCGATAGACCGACCGACAGACAGACAGACAGACAGGCAGAAATTTTTTCGTTCAAATTTTAAATCTCGATGTTTTATGACATTCGAAGCCTATTTCGCTAGTGGATATGGAAGTAATTAATGTACAAACGTATGCACCTCATAACTTTTTAAATGCAGAAACTGATGAACGGTCTAGGAAGCAGCTTAAGTATATAACGAACTTTGGTTAACCACAAATTTAACCTTGTCATTGTTCTTAAATATTATTTGTTTATACCGGTTTCATACAATATCGTCATTATTTATTCAAAAAAATTCTACGTATGAAAAATTAGCGCAGTAAATCCTGATACAAACCTTGATAATTTACATAAGGTAAAAACTTGACAGAGCGTCCAAAAATTCCATACAAGGATCAACTCTCATGTCCTTCTGTTCAGATCAGAGCAACCTTTTCACTTCACAGCACACCACTTATCATCTGACAATGCATATCAATATGTAATATGGTAAATATTTGCATAGACAATGTTATGGAATAATTAAAAATTAATGATATTAATATGCACCCGTTACGCAGATGTAATGACATTTTTAGACTTCATATATTGTTTATAAAATAGTAAAGAATAAACTGGGTGCCAACGAGACCAGGCACACCCCCACCTTTTCTTTATTTAATATAATAATAAAAATGAATTTTTTGACATATCGGACTCAAAAAACACTTCCGGTTTAACAAAGAGTATTTGATCAAAATGTAACTTTACACATGTTTCACCCAAAACAAATGATTGTTTTGGCAATTCAGTTAATATATGGCGGTTTCTTTAAATAAGTATTTCATAAGTACCTAATAAATTGCTCAAAACTCCCTAATTACGATTTTACGTTCTTTCGGTAGAGTTCTAAACTAGCTTTCCAACGCAATTTTCAAATCCAAAATCGATCTATAAATAGATGTGAAACTACAGTTTGATGTTGGATATGATACATTGAGGATTTAGCATTTCTGTCAGTCATTAACTACAAACATAGTACTAGAAGGTCTCTTCCGATTCGATTTTGATTTTGAAATGTAATTCAAACCGCTACCGGATAAGATAGAACATATATATAGAATGCTATAGCGGGGCACCTTTATAAGTTTTTTCTTTTTTGTCCGACTTGAACCAAATTTTACCAAAAGATAGAACAAATTAGGATCTACTTATGACCAAAAAAACATTCGCGTCTTTCAAATGCAAAGCCACCTGCGGTACCAAAATAAATGGAAAGAATAAAGAAATAATATTAGTCATTTTTTATCGAAAAATTTTATTAATGAAAGTTGTTCAGGATTGTCCAAAAACCTAGAGTCCAAAATTTCAGCAATATTAAAGACTACTGACATTTTGTTTAAAACAATGTCCGAGTCCAAAAATATAATTTTTATTGGTTTTTTTTCTTTAGAAAATTGTGCTACTACAATTTTGTTTGAAATTAAACGTAGCTGCCAGGTAATTGTCAAGTGATTTGTCGAAATTTTGGACTCTAGGTTTTTGGACCATTCTGAACAACTTTCATTAATAAAGTTTTTCGATAAAAAAATGCCTAATATGTTTTTTTTATTTTTTCCATTTATTTTGGTACCGCAGGTGGCTTTGCATGTGTAAGACGCGAATGTTTTTTTGGTCGTAAGTAGATCCTAATGTGTTCTATCTTTTAGTAAAATTTGGTTCAAGTCGGACAAAAAAGAAAAAGTTACCAAGGTGCCCCGCTTTTAAATGGGTCACTCTGTATTTCGCTCGAATATGGTTCAATTCACTTTTTAGCCGACTTTAACGTTTTTTAAAAAGAAAAGGAGTCTAAATTTGACCCGTACGTGTGGCCTTCTTCTCATGTATATTTAGTGATTTCTGTCGAATAACTTACTTAACCGACTTCTAGGAAATCTTTTGCAAACTATAGGGTAGATCCATATATTTTTCATCAAGCAGTGTCTTGTATAAAGTGAGCAAACATCGGAATGGCGTACTGTCTATGAGAGAATATTCGAAGTTATGGCGAAGGTGCGGGTTGGAAGAAGTATTTTCTATTAGAGAATATTCGAAGTTATGGCGGAGGTGCAGTTTTCAGGTAAATAGTCAGGGCTGCACTAATTATATAACTTTAGTAGATTTACAGTCCAGTTGTCAGAGACAGAAATTGATAAAAACCAGTCAGTAAATGTTATATGGCTGAATTTTCCAGAATAAGTATTTTTGTTGCTGTAGAATACGATAAAAAAAGTTTACAGCTGTAAGGTTCCGGCGACCCCTAGAGAAATCGAAACGATTTTTTATTTTATTTTACCTGTCTGTCCGAGGGGCAAGTTTTCCGAGGTATAGCAGTGCTACCTAAACCAGTTTGACACCTTTTAAAAAATGAGTGACCGGAAGGTCTTAGCCGATTTTTCATTTCTTTGTTTTATTTTCCTTATCTGGCCGAGGGGCAAGTTTTCCGCGGTATAGCAAACAAAAAAAAATATTTTCGGCCCACCCCATTAAACAACACAATAAAAAATTAGCCAAGTACAAAAGCTTTATAGATTCACATTTTTCGTGTCCTCATTTCTTATAAAATATACAAAACATTTATTGAAAATACCTTTGATATCTTACTTTTATGGTGACATCTCCGAAATTATCAATTAAGGGCTGGTTTATCAATGCGAGGGTAAAGTTATCCTATAATTAAATCACAGTTTAATAATGCAAAAGAGTCACTTCCCTACTGAGTGTAGTCCACGCGTCTATAGAAGGTGTAAGGTTATCGACGCGTGGGCTTCACTCAGTAGGGGAAGGGACCCTATTGTATTATAAACTGTGCTTTAACTATAGGATAACTTGTTATGTCTGTATTCATCAATTAGCTTACTTTTCGGGAGGCCAAGCATGAAGTCAGCTTCTGTCCTGCTCCACAATGCCACGATAAGGCCAATTATTCAGGTAAAATCGCAAGAAGCTACGCAGCAGCTGAATGGCCTAATAAATATTCTTCTAGCGCTTCCTACTAGTTATTAAAACAGTATATATACATGAACCTTGGAATTTTTCATATTTACCTATGTCATGTAGAAATAAATATAGAAATTACTTATTTCATCACATATTGCGCTTCATTGGCCACTGTTAAATAATCACACGTTAAATTCATGTAATTTATGATTCTGCAAATAGTCTTTTAATGTAATGTAATACTTCCACTACCAGTAATTTTAAAATATTAAATTTTTAAATAAGTATTAATTTTTAAGCTTTTATCCTTGCTTTCATTGCATTTTCAACATTTAATTATAGCGATCTAGTGAGATACGTAAAAGCCGACTATTGAAGATTCTATAGTATCTATAGCCATTAAAATAGGCGATGCGATGGTGTACATATTACATAAAATAACTATATTTAGTGATAATAACGTTATTATTCCTGTGAAATATGAACGCCTCCACAGGTATTATAAATCTTTCTAAGGCAACAAAAATAGAATTTATAAAACATCTTTTTATAAATATATGACAGGGTATTACAAAAATCTATTAATGTGTGTACAGAACTTCTCTCTAATTGGCACGTATTTCAATATTCAGAATCTAAAATCATACTCTCGTATATTTGGGAGGACCAAAGTTTGACACCCCAAAAATTCTTTGTATTTGACTATTTGAACTACTTGTAATTTGGTAGACGCATGTATTATAACGACATCAGAAACTAGATTATATTTTGGATTGATTCCGTAGAAGGGTTGGGGTTAACAGGAGGACTAGGGGAAAATAAGTAAATCAAGCTGGTAAGACTACAGAAATTTGGGATTCGGTGTATATACTAGAAACCAAGGCCTCAGATTTCTTTCTAATATTTTTCAAACTCCACCACCTCCGCTTCATTATTAATGGGATTGATAACATCAAATTGAGATATTCACTTGAAAGTTAGTACACGTATGTATTGTAGTGACATCTGATTGAGATGACTGCATTGAAGGGGTGGGAGGTGGTAAGTTGTGAATAGTGGAAAATAAGTAGGGTGAACTAGAAACTTCATTTTTAACGAATATGGTAGAAACCAACTCCTCAAACTTTTCTATGACATCTGCCCCAAATATTATTAAAATTCTATGACCAATAATTTCCACATACTAGAGTGCAAATGTTGTTAAGATGTTTCCTTTAAAGTGACTTGGATGAAGAATCTGGATGTGGAAGTAGTGATTGCTTAGGCAGCGGTTTTTCTCTGTCGTCTCTTATTTGATGACTATATTTAGGAAAGTACTTCATAGCTCAGTTCATATAAAAAAAACCGCTGCCTAAGGAATCACTACCTCCACATCCGGATTCTTCATCCAAGTCTCTTTAAAGGAAACATTTTGACTATATTTGCACTCTAGTATGTGGAAATTATTGGTCATAGAATTTTAATATTATTTGGGGCAGATGTCAGAAAAGTTTGAGGAGTTGGTTTCTACCATATACGTTAAAAAATTAAATTTCTACTTCACCCTACTTATTTTCTACTATACACAACTTACCGCCTCCCACCCCTTCAATGGAGTCATCTCAATCAGATGTCACTACAATGCATACGTGTACTAATTTTCAAGTGGATATCTCAATTTGATGTTATCAATCCCATTAATAATGAAGCGGAGGTGGTGGAGTTTGAAAAATATTAGAAAGAAATCTGAGGCCTTGGTTTCTAGTATATACACAGAATCCCAAATTTCTGTACTCTTATCAGCTTGATTTACTTATTTTCCCCTAGTCACTCCTATTAACCCCAACCCTTCTACGGAATGATCCCAAAATATAATCTAGTTTCAGATGTCGTTATAATACATACGTCTACCAAATTACAAGTGAATATCTCAATTTTATTTTATCAACCTCTTTAATAATATAGTAAGGGTAGTGGAAGGGTTGAAAAATATTATTATAAAATCTGACACCTTGGCTTTTAGTACATACACCGAATTTCAAGTTTCTGTAGTCTTACCAGCTCGCTTTACTTATTTTTCCTATTTACCCCTATTTAACCCCCACTCCTTCAACGCAATCATGTCAAAATATAATCTAGTTTCAGATATAGTTATAATACATAAATGTCCCAAATTTCAAGTGAAAATTTAAATTTAATTTTATCAACTCTTAATAAGGGAGTGGGGGTGGTGGGGAGATGGAAAATACTAATACAAAAACCTGAGACCTTCGCTTCCAGTATATACACCAAATCCCAAATTTCTGTACTTTTACCAGCTTGCTTTACTTATTTTTCCCTATATACCCCTATTTAACCCCCAACCCTTCAACGGAATCATCTCAAAATATAATCTAGTTCCAGATGTCGTTATAATACATATGATTACTAAATTTCATGTGAATATCTCTATTTTATTTTATCAACCCCTTGAATAATGGAATAAGATGTGGGGTGCTGAAATATATTATTAAAAAATCTGAGGCCTTGGCTTCTAGTACATACACTGAATTTCAAGTTTCTGTACTCATACCAGCTTGTTTTACTTATTTCCCCCTATTTACCCCTAAATAACCCCAAACCCTTCAACGGAATCATCTCAAAGTTTAATCTAGTTCCAGATGTCGTTATAATTCATACGTGTACCAAATTTCAAATCAATATCTCAATTTTATTTTATCGACCCTTTTAATAATGAAGTAGGGGTGGTGGGGGTTGAAAAATATTATGAATAATCTGAGACCTTTGCTTCTAGTACATACATCGAATTTCAAGTTTCTGTACTCTTACCAACTTATTTTACTTATTTACCCCAAATTAACCCCCAACCCTTCAACGAAATCATCTCAAAATGTAATCTAATTTCAGACGTCGTTATAATACATACGTGTACGAAATTTCAAATGAAAATCTCAACTTTATTTTATCAATGGGGTAGGGGTGGTGGGGGGTTGAAAAATATTACAAAATAATCCGAGGCCTTAACTTCTAGTACATACATGGAATTTCAAGTTTCTGTGCTCTTACAAGCTTGCTTTACTTATTTTCCCCTATTTACCCCTATTTAACCCCCAACCCTTCACCGGATATCCTCAAAAAACAATCCAGTTCCAGATCTCGTTATAATATATACGTGTACAAAATTTCAAGTCAATATCTTAAACCGTTCCGGAGAAAACGTGCGTACAAAAAAAAGTTACAGACAGACAGACAGATAGACAGACAGACAGACAGACAGACCGACCGACAGACCGACAGACAGAAATTTTTTTTCGCTCAAATTTAAAATCTCGACGTTTCATGACATTCTAAACCCATTTCACGAATAAAAATTTTTGAAAATTTTTTTGCGATTACTATACTTCCAATCCACTACGTGGATGTGGAAGTAAAATTGCTACAAGAGCTGGGAAAAAATTATTCTTTTTGATAACTCTTGATTTTTTTGGTAGGTTTTTAGTAGTAGCAAAGCATTTCAAAAAGTTATCACAGCCACTGGGTACAGTGAAGGTAGGGGTGTGGTGGTGCGGGTTCAAAATGTCATAAAAACAATTGATACCTTTGCTTCTAGTATACAAACCAAATCTCAAGTTTCTGGAATCTTGCTAGCTTGTTTTTCTTATTTACTCTTATTTATCCCTTTTTCACTCCTAACCTTTCGGAATCTTTTCCAAATTAATCTACTTCCGTATGTCGTTATATTATATATGTGTCATTAATGTGTTAATTTTATTTTTTTAATCCCTTTAATAATGGAGTGGGGTTTGATGGTAGGGTGGCAAATATTGTAAAAAATTTGACGCCTTGGTTTATAGTAGATACACCACATCCCAAGTTCCTGCACTCTTACCAGCTTACATTGCTAATTTATACATAATCTGGTTCTAGATGTCGTAATGCATAGTGTACCAAATTTCAGGTTAACATCTCAAACAATTCCAGAGAAAACGTGCGTACAAAAATGTTACAGACCGACCGACAGAGAGACAGAAATATTTATTCGCTCAAATTTCAAATCTCGACGTGTTATGACGCCAATATTCTTGACTAAAGATGACGGTCTCGGATGATTAAGGGTCGAGCTTGAGCTCTTTGCCCCAATCATCGCTGTAGATCTGGACCGGCCTCGTAAGGGGTGGGCCGGCTTTTTCGCCTACCCCCCCCGCAAATGCGGACGGTATAGGCGATGTTAGCAAACCTCCCCTGGTCCTGGCTGTTGGACCCTGCCAGCTGGGTCGTTTCTTCTGGCGCTCTTCTGTCTTGGTCTTCTTTCTTCACTGGCATGTACGTGTTATGACATTCTAAACTTATTGCAGCAAAAAAGTAACATTTTTTATCACAATTACCATTCTTCCACTTCGCTACGTGGATGTGGAAGTAATGGAACGTCCCATTATGTACGATATTACTGTGAAATAGGTGGAGAGCCGGCTGTACAGATTTCTTGCGAATAAGATATGTGAAAAACTTTGTGTGAGTGAGTAAGAACTACCCAACGAAGTGGAGGGTACTACCACAGACATACAGGTAGCCTCTTTTCATATAAGCAAGTTTTGCCCGCGTCATGGAATTTTGACATCACTTCCAGTTACGATTTTTTGTCATCGAATACACGAATAAAACTTACGTCAAAATGTAGGTTATGAGGTATACAATGAGATTTTAGTCGGGTGCCAGGCTTAATTTGCCGCAACCCTGAGACACCCTCGATTAAAATAATTGTTTCTGTGTTTTCTTAAGTCATCGAATACATGAATGATTTTTTAAAAGTTATAGTACAAGCTTTCTAGTTATTAAAAAAAAAATAGGGCGCCTCTTCCTATTTGCCCGCATCCTCCCATTTTGACAACACTTCCGGTGAAATTCCATGACGCGGGCAAAACTTGCTTACATGAAAAGTGGCTCCTTGTAGGTCTGTGGTAGTACTAGAGCTGTTTCAGAATCTCATGAGCCGCGAAATGCGCAAAAGGCAAAGTTTAATCTGAGTTATAAGTATGTTTTTGAAGACACTGGAGGCTGTCTTGCTGTATACATAAACAAGAGCTCGGGATAAATTGTAAACAATAAACATAATATTTTTAAGAAGTGTAACTGAGTCAACAGGACGGATTATGTCTCTGCGCATATGAAGGTCACGGCTCATGAGGTTTTAAAACACCTCTAACTCACTTATACAAAGTTTTCCATGTATTTTATTCATAGGAAATCTGTACAGCCGGCTCTTTATCTAAAAGGGAAAAAGGCCGTATAGTCGTGCCCATGAAAATGTTCTCTCATGCAGCTTAAAATTTTTGCTTAGAAGTTACTTACGAAATTCATTTGATATAATAGTACGTACGATAAGATTGATATCAGTGATTTTAAGAAACGATGTACTTAGGTAATTAACCGGTGACCGAAAAAAAAAGTCAATTGTATTTTTACTCTCATTATTCAATTCTTAAACAAAACAAAAAAAGACTGACGCGCTATAATATACTATAAGATATTTATGTCAATATGATAATTAAATATACATTAACTTACCTACTAAATTGTTCGTTATGAATTTTAATTGAATCTTTTTAACGTGTAATATGCAAGTACCTACGTAAATAATTTTTTATACAAATTTCACAATGTGTCCCTGAACGTTTTTTCTCTTGGGACGGGATATTGACATTAATATTGTTTATCAGATGCCAGTAACTCTTAGCTTCTCTATACGCTGAAAGTGTGGAGCACATTTAAAACTTCTACAAAATGAAACTAATAATATATTTAATTTTTCTGTGCATCAGTTTTTCTTGCTGTAAAAAATTACGTAAGTTTTATTAATTATCTTTGATACGTTTTTTTCATTTCTGTTAATTTTGTTTAGTAAATAATTTTTCTTAAAACAATTAAATTTTTTCTATGGGATATTGTATTTAAGAAATGAGGTGTAAATATTATCATCTACAATTTATTAATTATATCGGTTTTTTAATATAAATTGGTAAAATACCACAAGAACTTCTACAACATTGTGTTTTAAAAATGTCAAACGCCAATTTGCATGAATCTCACATGTAGTAATTATGCTGTATTTAATGAAAGTTTAAAATTCTATCCTTGTATGGTTCTATACTGGGTGGCTTTGATTATAGGCATACTCTTATAATTGAATGGACGAAAGAATTATTGTGTTTGATGCAGTGGTGAAATAAAATTTTCAGTGAGTTGATGTAAAGACCCAAAAGAAACGACTTTCGGTTTGAATGACGTGAAAATCAAATTTGTAAATGGGACAACTTGTATATTTTTGCATATTTGGATTCTACTGGCCATAATATACATGATCTAATGATCTAACTCCCAGATATTATTTTGACTTTTAATATTATTAAAAATTTTTAGTTTTCATCATAGAGGGCTGCAATTAGGTAGACATTTTTAAAAATTGACCTCTAAATACTTATAAACTATTTTCACTTCAAATGCAAAGATTAAAGATGATTTACTCGTCATTAATTTCAGGGATATTAGTTTTTCAACGAAAACTGTTTTTCTTAAATGGAAACGCCATGGACCAACGCGTTATTTATTTGTAAGCTCTTATATTTCTGTACAGAAATCATTGAGAAAAAAAAAGGTTTGGGTATGTTGCACACATTTTTTATATACTCCATCTGTCATATGACAAACTTAGTTTAACAAAGTTACTTATTCATAATGTATCGGGTGATTTTTTTAACCTGAAACTTTCAAATATCTCGAGTAATAAGAACTCTAAAACAAAGCAAAGTTGTAGAATTGGATGGGGGTAATTCGACGATATGTCACTTTGACTTTGGGTGGAAGGTTAAGTTCATTTAGGCACTTCGCAGGTTACATGACAAAAAGTTGATTTGTCAGATGAAATATCGCTAAAATATGGAAAATTGGTTAGAGCAAAAAACACCAGAGGTAGATGCAAACTGAGATAAACACCTAATTAAGAAAATTTCTCGAAAGTCACGCTTTCTGTCACTTTCGACACGACATATGGCATTAGGCTAAATAAAGATGTTTATTTCATGTGTAATGCGGCTTCGCAATGTCTGCAAACCCTTCCACAAAGCGTCTATAATAAGTGCAGAAGCCAAGAAAGCTTCGTACTTCATGAACGTTAGATGGCCTTGGCCAATCTCGTACGGCAGAAATTTTGTCGGGGTCTGTTTGTATACTCTCCAAAGACACACATGTTCAAAGGAATTCGACTTCTTCGGGTTCAACTTCAGGTGAGCATTCTTTACTCGCCCAAATACCTCTTGAAGATTTTTCAAATGTTCTGTAAAGTTTCGTCCCATAACCAGCATGTCATCAAGGTAAACCAGGCACGCATTCCAGATTCCTCGTAGTGCAAATTCCATGAAACTTTCAAAAGTGACTGGGGCATTGCAAAGTCCAAAAGGCATCACAGTAAATTGGTAAAGACCACTGCCTGCTGAAAACGCTGTCTCTTCCTTATCGTCAGGATGAAGCCCCACTTGCCAGTATCCGCTCCTAAGGTCTAACGTAGGAAACTATCGTGAGCCTGCTAACCTGCTTAACGTGTCGTCAATTCATGGTAATGGATAACTGTCTTTCTTCGTGACATCATTCAATTTTCGATAATCAACACAAAATCTTAACGTTCCGTTCTTCTTGGCAACTAAAACTGCTGGCGATGAGCAGAGACTCGTTGATTCCTCAATGACTGCATCTTGTAGCATCTTATCTATCATTGCCGAGGCTTCTTCTTGTTTCGCTAGCCGAAGCCTCCAAGGTTGTTGTCGAATAGCGGGTGAGTCACCAGTATTTATCCGATGCTGAACTATATCTGTTTTTATAAGGGCCTATGTATTCTTGGCAAATACTGAACTCTCCTCTTTAGGGAACTTGATTGCCTCCCCTCGTTCATCCTCAGATAAATGCTCCAACTGGGAACTCAGCAAGGTCAAAACTTCCTGGTCTATATTCGTAGATGAATCTCTTCGTTTGTTCCTTACACCTTGCTACACATGTGACCGGTTTATAGGAGCCAATCGGCTTGCCTTCCTTGATTGTTACTGCATGGGAATTTAAATTAACGACTCTAATGGGATTATGTCTTTAGTCCGGTCTGGGTTAAAGTTCTTGGCACAATAATATTGGTTAGAGACTTAGTCGATTCGTCACTTTCAACCAGGCCAACACGGTACTCTCCAGGATTTGTTTCCAAGGCAGCATCGATTATCTGTTCAGAATGAGCAGGAATCTTAATCGTCCGCGTTGTCAATAGCCTTGTTTTATGGAATTGGTCGTCTCCGGTTGCCAGAATAAATTCTTCATTTCTAATTTTCAAGACTCGCTCCCCTACGTAACAATAATCCTCTGCTCTCCCTTGATGCTCAATCCCAAAACGATATCCGTAATGTCAGCCACAATGACCTTGTAATTGAACCTCAACTGTCCAACCTGCAGTTCCAGGTTGACCTCTCCATGGACCGCAGCCCTGTCTCCCGTGGCTGTCCGAATAATTACTTCATTTTGCCTATTGTTAATCTGTAAGCCCGATATAAACCCTGATCACACTATTGATGACGTAGCGCCAGTGTCAACAGTAAACAAATATTTTTTTCCCACTCACATGTCTCTGTAACAACAGAAATCTTTATTTCTCTGGGGACACTGTGTTTCCTAGCCAGTACAGCCCCTTTGGTGCTGGCTATCTCTAGTTTTCCTGTTTCTCTTCAGCATGCACAGTATTTATTCATCTCTCCGAGTTCTGCTGTCGACAATCTCGTTTCATATGTTCTATCTTGCCGCAGCTGTAGCATTTAATTCCTCCATTTGGATTTTCCCTATTTTGTTGTGATTCTTGTATTTTTGGAGGATTCAATTTAGCCAGTAATTGACTGAACATTTTATGTATATCGGCCAACATAGGGTTCCTGTGCTCCTTTTCTGACTGCGATTATTCAAGCGTCGTAGCTCGCACTCTTGACTTTGGAGTATCCCTATAGGCGGCTTCTACTATTAGTGCACGCACCAAGGCTTTACTCTTACTGTTATATCGGGATAGCCTGAGAACTCGCCTAATCTTCTCGTCCCGTATCCCATCTAGGAATGGTCCCACTGCCAATTGCCCTTTAAATTATCTTGGCGTATTAGGATCTGCTAAGTGTGCCAGTCTTTCCACCGCAGCTTCAAATTCTTGCAGACTCTCTCCAGCTTTTTGAACGCGTAATTTTAGCTGGGTCTGGTATACTTGGGCAAGGTGTTGATCGCCATATCGTATATCTAAGGCAGCTTCTAAAACTCTAAAGTTCCGTTGTTGGTCTACCGAAATTGTCTGGAGGAACTCCAATGCTTAGCCTCTTAAAGCCAGGACTAATGCAATAGACCTCTCTCCGCCATTCCAGTTGTTTGCACTCGATGCTGTCTCAAACTGTCTCTTGTACGTCATCCAGGAACTTTGACCAACAAAGAGGGAGCTTTTAATCGCTGGCCTGATGATACCACTTGTTGGCTTCTTCTTTCCCTCAACTGTTGTTTAAGTTGGTCTATTTCTCCCTCTGCCTAGTGCATTTTCCCTCTGACTTCATTTACTTCTACTTTGACTTCGTTTACTTCTTCCTTGACCTTGTCCATTTCTTGCTTCGATCTTATTTTTGAGCTATTCATTGGCTGAAATGAAGGCATTCTGTTGTATCTCTATAGCTTTTCTTAATTCGTCATTTTTCTTTTGTCGCCGCTTTTCCTCTTGTTTTTCCTCTTGGCGTCTTCTTTATCCTCAATAATTTTCCTTAATTCTTCTTCTTCCTATTGGAGTTTTTGTTCTATTTCTTCCTTCTCTTATTGACGTTTTCTCTCCTGTTCTTCTTTCTCTTCCTGGCGTTTCTTTTCTTGGTCCATCATCATTTTTTGCATTTGTACTAATAAGTCCTGTATTTGTTTTTCGGATGCCATGCATCTGGTCGTTATAGGCATATGATTACGTTAAAATCAACTCAATTTAACAGTCACGTCGATATTGGTAATGTAACTGTCCAAAGAAATCTCGACACAGCACGGAAAAGTCTTATCTAGAGTCTCTGCCACTTAACCACTAATGGCCAAATAGAAGAGTTCTAGAAATTTCACGAAAATGCACTTAACAACACGAATAGTCTTGTTCAGAGTCACTTCTCAGTTCAAGGGATTTAATTACTACCACTAATGTCATAATAAAATGCTCTACGATGTCTTAAAAATGAACTTAACACAATTTTTCTGTTCGAAAATAACTCTCGAACAATGTCCAGTAAATCAGTCCTTTGTGTTACCACTAACTCCTAGAATACTGTCCCAGTCTTCTCAAACACTTCCAAAAAATCCTCTTGTTAAAATTTCGCTTCTGACACTAATTGTTGCGTGTTGCTGCCCCTAGAAAACACCCTGTACAAAATACGTAGATTCTAAATAATTTTAACAAGGGGTAACCACTAAAACTTCATTTAATAACTTCTCAGAACTACACAATACTTTTCCTTAACTAAAATATACTTCTACTGGACTAAAACAATCTCTAACAACACTTTACTCTAGGAATAATTCAAAATAATCCTTCCATAGGTCTCATTTTAAATTGTCGATCCAGAGGAGATTTTCCTTACAATTTTTCTCTGAAGCTTGTTCATTTTGCCAAGAGTCCATTTATTAAAGATGTGCATTAAAAGAGGATTTATTACCGTTTGGGTATGCTCGCAGGTCTAAGGGTATGTAGGTACTCATAATACAGGAGCTAGGTGGCTATCTCGGCAAGTCATCATTTTATGCTATAGATATGAGATCATTTTATCGTTTTATAAATGACAACGTTTCACAAAACCGATTTCTGGCAGTTATGTCACGATCACCACTTGAAAATCAATAGAATTGTGTCATTGTTACGAGGTCATTCTTTGTGTATGCATCAGGCTTGTCAGCACATTGTACATTTGCAACATATCAAACAGCCTAAATGGACAGGTGATAGCCACAAAGGATAGCAGTCTATTTCAGAGTAGATTCAGTGGTTGCCCCGACTGTACAAATTACCTTTTGAGATATCTATGACCCATAGATTGATGCTTCTATTTGTGTGCAAGTGCATAGAATGAGTAATGGTTTCATCCGCCACACATCCGACAAATAGGATCGTCTTTTAAACAGATGCTTATTTAGAAAATACTATCCGGCTATCAGGTCTTCAGATCCGCCTTGTTACATTCGTCTCGTAGCGCTGGTTGAATCAAGTTTCTTGGCAAACAAGTGACTGGCTCAGAGTCAGGGAAAGGAGTCTTTGCTCGCTCATCCGCCAAGCGGTTTGTTCAGGGGCGTGTTTAGATAAATTGGGCCCCTAGGCGCTGTGAGATTTGAGGGCCCCTCGATTAAAAAAATGTTATATCTAAAGATTTAAAGGCAAGTATATTTTTACAAATACTTATTATCATATTATTTTTTTCCAGCTTTATATGTTAGCAAACTTGTCAATTTGAACGTTTGATATCACAGTTTTGTGTTTCCTCTGATACAGTATACAGAAGAGACAAATTTTGAAGTCGCCGTGGCACCGAAGTACTTCGTAGGTAGTTATTAATTCTTTTGAGCGCCGAAAAAGTGCGTTTATATGAGGGATTACTGACTGGAATGGTCAAATAAATACACAAAAGGGTTTCAACATTAAAAAATGTCGCCTGCAACACATTGAAAATAAAGGACTCCGCAGTTTTCTATAGTAAGAATAGGTTTCAGTCGATTGTTCTGAAACTTGGGGAAAATATTCTACTGGACCCCCTGATTAAAATTATCTCTGACCACCAGTATGACCGAATTCAATTTTTTGATCTAGAGGCGATTGAAACTGAAAATCTTCGAAGGTCTGCGTAAATGTTCCATAAAAATTCTCAAAATATTCATGCTCATTTCTTGAAGAAAAATAAGCATCTTTTGTCTCTTGGCATTTTTTTTCAAAGTGCTTCCTTCTCCCGGAAAAAAATAACAAACAAACAAAAATATTTTTGTAATTTTTTTACGGGAAAAGGAAGCACTTTGAAGATAAACACCAAGAGACAAAAGATGCTTATTTTTGTTCAGAGAACACGCCTACCGGTTTTCGGAATTTCTTAGACAAAAATAATTTCGACGAAGAATTTCCCTAAAATTTTATTTTCTTCTACTTCAGAAGGATCCCAAAATATTCAGGCACGTTCTTTAGGTAAAAATAATCAACATATGCCCCTTCAACTTTTTCTTCAAAGTGCTTCCATTTCCCCGCAAAAAAATATTTTTTTCTCTTTGTTATTTTTTTCCGGGAGAAGGAAGCATTTTGAAAAAAAAAAACACCAAGAAACAAAAGATGTTTATCTTGCTCCAAAAAATAAGTATGAATATTTTCAGAATTTTTATGGAACATTTAAGCAGACCTTCGCAGATGTTCACAGTTTCAATCGTCTTTAAATCGAAAAATCGAATTCAGTCGAACTGGTGGTCAAATTGAATTTTAATCAGGAGACCCAGGACAACATTTTCCCCAAGTTTCAGAACTATCGACTGAAACAGATTTTTACTATAAAAAACTGCGGGGTCCTTTATACATTTCAGCAGGCGACTTAGGCCGGCATATATCAAAAATGGATGCAATTTAGCTGGAGACAGCTCGGAATCTATGTCGCCTCTATAGGTTGATACTAATGCATTGATTATTGTAGTGCATTGATTATTAACTTGTTTTGCATCGTCATACTGTTTTTCCAAATTTTCTTTATTTTAAGATTCTTTATCTATTTGTTCATCATCGCCAGATTCACTAGAATGGTTCTTCCTTTTCGCAGTCCTCATCACTGGTTTCAAAATCAAAATTTTCTCAGTTATTTTCTCGGATTTTCTAGATTCTTCTGTCTCAGGTTTTTGAATTTTTGCATCATCATTATCAGTAGATTTATTTTCATTAATGTGAAATATACCGAAAAGCTGATTCGTCATCTGGCACGTGCAGACTGCCGAAACTTAAATAGTAACGTCTGAGGAATTGCCATTAATTGCATATTTTTTTAATACACTGAAAAAAATATGTTCGAGAAATCAATGAATGAAAGTTCATTGAGAATTTATGAATCTGTTTATTGATATAATGTATATGTTCATTAAGACAATGTACACATTTATTGTTACTATGTAAACGTACATTATATTAATAAACGGATTCATCATTTTTCAGTCGATGAACCGATTCATTAATACTTTTTTTCAGTGTGATACAGTGAATAAAGATTAAAAAAATGAATATTCAAGAATATTCAAACACGATAAACACAAACAATAAATTCCTGTAGACTTCTACATTGAAATATGAAAAAAAAATTGAAATCGAAAGGAAGACCTAGTTGGTTGGAGTTTGGAGTTTGTGGGAGGGCAGTCACATTTAGGTGACCGCAGCACCTAGGCCCCATTGGGCCCCTTATACGTCCTCCCGAGGGATACAGGATTCCACCTAGGCCTCCAACCATCCTAATCTTGTGAAGAAGGTGGTGATGCTGCCTAGGGGAATATCCCTCAAGTCGGCCAGTGTAGGCCAACGTTCTCCCAAAATGGATTCTGAAGCAGAATATGCCTAAACTTGTGGGTTTTTAGAGCCAGAAATTAACAGATGTCAAATATAAATTATTTTATTTTTTATTCAACAACACTTTCTTAGTTACGGAGCTAGTACAATCACAACAATAACTAATATATAAAAACAATGCAAACTACAAATAAATAAGTAAACAAATCTTCGTTTCCAACACTCCCCCTATTTGTTTACTGATTTAAAGGTACACAAAGTGAACTTCTATTTCTGATGAATTGTTCCTTTGGTAAAGCCTTCGTGAGAATATCAGCAAGTTGTTTTTTAGATTCAACATAGACAGTTTCAATGAAACCCTTTTCTACTTGGTCACGTATATAATGGTATTTTATATCAATGTGTTTGGTCCTCTTATGGTGTTCTTGACTCTTGACTAACCGAATGGCACTTTGATTATCTACGAATAGCTTGGTAGGTTCGCATACATCTACATTAAGCTCCTGAAGTAATGTTCTCAACCAAATAACCTCTCTGGCTGCTTCTGAACCTGCCACGTATTCTGACTCTGTAGTAGAACGGGAAACACACTTTTGAGACTGTGACGACCATGTAACCGGTGCCCCAGCTAACATAGTCAAATAACCAGTTGTTGACTTTCTAGAATCAATATCGTTTGCAAAGTCAGCATCGGAATATGCAACAAAATTTAAATCAGTTCCACAATACTTTATTCCATAGTTCTGGGTTCCTTTTAAATACTTGAATATCCTTTTTACTGCTATCCAATGCTCCAAAGCTGGACTACAAAGGTATTTACTCACTTGAGACACAGCGAACATGATATCTGGGCGTGTGACGACAGCGAGAAACATTAAACTTCCTACAGCTTCTCTATAGGGCACACTAAGCATCCTACTATCTCTTGTAGATGCTTGGTTTGCATGAAGCACAACATTTGGATCGGCAGGAATTGCTTTGATGTTACAATTTACCATGTTAAATTTCTCCAAAATTTTGGCAACATACCCTTGCTGGCCCAAAAATATACTTCTTTGTTCTCTATTGCGACTGATTTCCAATCCAACATAACATTCTGCAGCACAAATGGTTATCTCGAATATTTTTCCAAGTTCTGTCAAAAATATGTCCATAACCTTTTTAGATTTACACATAATTAGACCATCATCAACGTACAACGCCAGGAATAGTTCATAATTTTCAAAGAGTGCATAAAAAATGCATTTTTCAGCATCTAACTGCTTGAAGCTGTATGAACTAAGAAACTCCACAAACTTCTTATTCCAACATCTCGGAGACTGCTTCAAACCATATAGGCTTTTGTTGAGTTTGCATACCAGAGTACAACCTTTTGTATTAAAGCCTTCCGGCTGCTTCATAAAGATTTCTTCTTGTAAATCTCCGTTCAGGAAAGCCGTCTTTACGTCAAACTGACAAATTTCTAAATCACTGACAGTTGCAATTGATAATAACGTTCTAACGGAATCATACCTTACAACTGGTGAAAATGTTTCAAAATAGTCTATGCCAGATTTTTGACTATAACCTTTTGCACAAAGTCTGGCCTTATATCTTTCAATTTTACCATCCGCTTTATATTTTATTTTAAACACCCATCTGCACCCAATTGCTTTGCGATCCGCTGGTAAAACTTGTAGTGACCACGTCTCATTTTTCATCAGCGACTTAATCTCATCTTCCATTGCTTTCTTCCATTCTTCTTTTTCTCCACTTTCCATAGCTTCTTCGTAGGTCTGAGGTTCACCTAATACTGCTGCACATGCTTCATACCAAATTGGTTTCTTAATATCTTCACGGTGTCTTAAATAATGGCCATTTTCTTCTGAAGCTTTATCCTTAGGCTGATTAATTTCTACTTCTATGTTTTCTGACGTTTGGTTTTCTTGATTAATTTCTACTTCTATGTTTTCTGACGTTTGGTTTTCTATTCTGCCTTCTGATTTGGTGTCTACGGACTCTTCTTGTAAATTATCTTCATCTTCCATCTCAAATATAACGTTGTTTTGACATGACATATTTCTACTGTCTTTATAAATACATCCATTGAAATTAACATGTTTCACGACGACAACTTTCCTGGCAGCCAATTCATACAATCTGTAATTGGAACTGTTGCCGTCATATCCCACTAATATTTGTTTCTTGGAATTTCTCTCGAACTTATTTCTGAACTGTTTAGGCACAAGTACGAATGCTTCAGATCCAAACCTTCGTAAATGGCTAAGATTTAATTGTTTTCCTGTCCATTTTTCGTAAGGAGTAACATGCTTATCTTGTGCACACAGGCGACGATTTAATAAGTATACGGCCATATTAATTGCTTCCGCCCAAAGATTCATCGGGAGAGCAGTACTATGCAACATACTTTTGGCACTATCAACTATAGATCTCAAATCTCTCTCTGCCCTTCCATTTTGCTCTGGTGTATATGGAGCACTGGTTTCATGTATTATTCCATGTTCTTTAAAAAGATCTTTAAAATGATGGTTAACAAATTCTGTTCCATTATCACTTCGGAATATTTTTATTTTATTACCAGTTTGTCTTTCTGACATTTTCTGAAATTCCAGAAATTTTGTGAAAACGTCACTTTTATGTCTTATGAAATAAACAAAACGATATGAAGTACAATCATCCTTGAATAAAACGAAATAATTAGCTCCTCCTAATGAAGTACTTGATATTCTACCGCAGACATCGGAATGAATGTATTCACCAGGTTTTTCAGCTCGTCTATTCAAATTAGCATTAAATGATTGCTTATGTTGTTTTCCATATTGACAACCCTCACACTGAATACGTGTGACTTCTTTATTTGAGATTTTGATATCAGGTATCATTCCTTTGTCAGACATGTCTTTCAAAGTACGAAAATTAACATGACCCAACCGTTCATGCCATAGCTGAACAATACTCGTTTCTGCGGAGTTTCCTTGAATTTGTAGGATTTCAAATAACATTTTATAGCATTGATTCTCCAGCTTCCTTCCAACAGCAACTACACCATTTTTATTTCTAACTTCTATGAATCTACTATTAAATTCGACCTGCAAACCTTTGCTCGTGGCTGCTCCCACTGAAAAAAGATTTTTCTTCAACTTTGGAACGTATAAGGTTTCTACCAATGTACGAGGAACTCTTCTACCATTCACAACAGCCATTACACTAATTGAGCCTATTCCTTCAGCGGTAATAAAAGAGTTATCTCCAATTTGGACATCTTTGTTCTTTAGTGGTGTTATTTGTGAAAACCACTCTTTGTGCGACGTCATATGCTTTGATGCTGCACTATCAGCGAGCCAGATATCTTCACATCCATCAGCAACTATATTTTTCATCTCAGCACTAAGAGCTTGATTTCTGTAATTTGGATCACAGTTTTGCTTGCTGTAACCAGGTTGAAGTTTACTAAGCCTTATTCTACATTCAGATTTGAAATGCCCCTTCTTGTTACAGTAGTAGCACGTTACATCTTTTTTAGAATACTTTGTATTAGGAATAAAATTACTTTTGGTATTAGAAACAAAATTCTTTTTGTTCGAACTATGAGGATACTTAACGAGTTTAACAGCAGCAAACGCAGTTGTTAGCTCGTCTGCCTGAGTAAGCCTCAATTCTTCTTTGAGAAGTCTTGTTGTAAGATTTTCAAATGTTTGTTTATCTTCGTCGTATGAGTCCCATGCAGTTACGAATGATCCATACTTGTGAGGTAAACTTTCTAAAGTTTTAGCTATTTTATCTATATCGCTTACTTTTTCTTCAACATCAGCTAGAGCTTGTGACATTGACTCTATGTTGCTAATATGCTGTGCAATACTGTCGGTTTCTGACATTTTATAACTGAAAAATTTTTGTTTAATCATCACTTTGTTCGCGGAGGACCTTTGTTCGTGAATTATTTTCAGCCTTGACCACATACTGGCGGCATTATCACACGTTATTACAGTCTGCAATTGACTAAACTCCATTGACATAGATATTAACATCATCCCTTTAGCATTTAAGTTTTCCCATGATTTCTTTACGTTTTCTTCATCTGTTATTACTGGTTGTTTTGCTTTACCATTAATTAAATCCAGCAAACCCTCTGCTCTAAATATTATTTCCATCTGGTATTTCCACAGTGAAAAATTCTTCCCATCGAATTTCTGAATATTAATATTCTTGAACTTGTCCATCTTATTACCTTTAGAATACCTTTAACTGGTATGTTAAATTTGATGTGACTTGACACGAAACTAGTTTTCTTCTATTACTAGAGAACCACTGACCCTTCTTATTGTACTGGGTGTACTGGGCCCATAACCTGAAGCAGAATATGCCTAAACTTGTGGGTTTTTAGAGCCAGAAATTAACAGATGTCAAATATAAATTATTTTATTTTTTATTCAACAACACTTTCTTAGTTACGGAGCTAGTACAATCACAACAATAACTAATATACAGAGCCTTCATTAATGACCGTAAGACACGTGACCAGTTAATTTGAATTTTATCTTTGTCATGTTTATGTCAGGTTTTCTAGGGATTTATCATGAATTTCTTGAATCCTACGTAGATCGCTCATTGCATGTTTACGGAGCCTAAGAAGCAAGCAGCGTCGCCCGATTTGACAATTCTCGAGCAGTCTCTAAAATATTAATCTGTGACATGACATCTAGTTATTTTCTAGGGCATAGACGTACGCACGGAAAGTGTTTATTTCGTTATTTCCAGTCCTCTTTCATTTCCAAGTGTCTTTAATTATTTTTACTATTGTAATTTGCGTATTTATCAGTTCTTTTCAGAACTACCTAATATACATTTGCTATTTTTGGTGGTAAGTAATAATAAAGAGAATGATAATTGATAATTTTAGGTTAAGTGTATTTCTAATGTTTCAGACGTGTGCAATTTGCAATGGCTTTTATGCCGCAACAAGATTCCTTTATTTTAATGGCCCATTTTCGAAGTGGATCTCGCAACGCAGATGGATCGTGGATATATTCATTTCAATCGTGCATTGATCAATTTAGGGAAGAATTTCCTAATGCAAGTATTCTATATGACACATTGGCCCATCGTAAGCACATAGTCCTTAAACGTTTTGCAGAACAACACTGCATTTGCAAGGAAAAGCCAACTGGAAGGAAAACTATTTTAACTGAGGTGGTTATGAATGACGTTCAGGAAAGAATGGATCAAAGCCCAACAAAGTCTGTACCAAAGTTATCTGCTCAAACAGGTAATTTATCTCTGACTTCTTTATCAATTTGATTACCTACATTAAGTTACTAATAGCTAAAACTTTTGCTTTACACATGAAATCATAATTTGAATAAAAATAAATTAGTGGGATTCTCTCAATAGTCGAAGAGCTCACAATATTTTCCCAGTGTCATTTCAGCATAGGTAAGGACAATTCGGAATTTTTACTGTTACATTAAAGTTGGCGATTGCATTTCACAGTTTGCCGATGAGGAATACGAAACTTGCACATCTTTTTTATTGCATAGAAATATTGAAATATGTAAGAAAATTAAATATGTAAAATATGAGGCTTTAAATGTGAGTAAATAACTAAAGTGTTAAACTTCAGCAGGTCATTTAAAACAGTTCAGATGTGTGTGACGTTACACTGTACGTAGAAGGCAACGATATGTGGCCTATATGCTGCAGTGTTAGTAATGCGATCTGACGTCATGGCCGTAGGTAGGGAGTAATTTTTTTATACAAATTCTTTATAGGGTACTGTATAATAAGGTCGCATGAAATAAATTTATTTTTATATAGGTCGTAAAAGGATTAAAATGTGCTAGGAACCCATAAGAAACCAGGAAATAAAAAAAATTAGTTTATCGCACAAATTTACGGATTGCTCAACATTTGAGGCTGGGGCGAGAGATTATTTGTATATACTGTAAACGACAACCCCATTGCATATATTTATTGTGTGTAAAAGTGTAAACTAGCTCTATACATATCGTATTAATGAGTTATCTATACATATGTTTTTTCGTTTTTTTAGCATAAAAAATTTTTATGCGAATACAAATTTCTGCTGTTTGATTTTTATTGTTTGTAATACATCTAGGTATATGAAAAAAAAAACAGCAGATATTTTTATTACATATTTTTCAATATTTAACAAAAATTGCAGTTTTGTGAAAATTCGGTCTTTCAAAGTGCTGCCACACTTGCCCAAAACCACTTGCGTGTCTGCCAAACGTATCTTCCCATCCCTCTCATGAGCCCCAAGATAGCTAACAAGGTTTTGAGCAGTTACCGGGACCTGTCGCCTCAATTCATGTAACAGTATCCGGCAAAATTCCAAAATGATGTTTTTTCGGACATATCTCTGAATCGCAACCACTTGCGAGGGTAAGACTTTGCAGGAGGTATGTTCAGAATCATATCTGCTGATATATCAAAACGGCAGACAGTTACCGGACCTGTCATAAACCGACTGTACTTCAAAGCCCCCACCACCCCGGGAAGGTGCCACGTAGAAATTTGAAAATCTTGGGTAGGTGACTTGGGGCACTACCAACAATTATATTTTATGGTCAGCAGACAGTCCCATTACCTGTCGCAAAAACATATAGGCAGCTCTCTGACTATCATACTCACACATAATCTTGCCATCTGTAATGATTTATTTTTGTATTAACGTTGTTTAATAATAGAAATAGCTTCAAAAAGTTTAACAATTATTTTGTGCTGATGGATTTAGGGATGAGCTGTTGTACCCTCTAATAAATAGTAAGTTGGCGGAAAAATTATAAATGATTTTTGCTCAATTGACATTGAAAAAATATCGCTGGCTTTTCGACTATAAAATGACCTACTGCAAACAACAAATCAATGAATTTGAACTTTTTCAGGTCTTTCAGTTGGTACAGCCCATAAAGCTTTAAAAAAGCTACATTTACATCCCTACAAGGTAACAGTTGTGCAAGAACTACTACCCCTTGACTTTGGTAAACGAGAAAGATACTGTCATTGGTTTAACGAAAATTTAAATAATGATGATGTGCTGGATTTGACCTTTTTCACTGACGAAGCATGGTTCCACCTAAGTGGTTATATCAATAGCCAAAATTATAGGACATGGGCTACAGAAAACCCTCACTGTTATGTGGAAACAAGTTTACATCCGTTAAAAATAGGTGTATGGGTCGCAATATCCAGGAGAAGCATAATAGGCCCAATATTTTTTCAAGAGACCATAAATGGAAATCTAATTTTGGAACTCTTTCTGAATCAGCTACATGATGGTGAATTGCAACTTGGTTACTTCCAACAGGATGGTGCTACTGCCCATACAGCAAGAGCTACTATGCAATTTTTAGAGGAATTCTGTGATGATAGATTAATCAGCCAGGGACTTTGGTCTGCACGTTCTCCAGATTTGACACCCCTTGATTATTTTTTATTTGGACACTTAAAGAGCAACGTTTTTAAAAATCGATTGCATGATCTTGACGAACTACAACAAGCAGTGGAAAGAGAAATTCGCAGTATAACAGTTGACCAGTTGAAAAATGTATTTGATAATATGAAGCGAAGAGTGCATATATGTCTAAATGCTCAAGGCCATCATTTTGAACAATTATTGTAATTTTTTCATAATCGATCTGTATTAAAATTTGTTTATCGTCTTCTAAATTAGTACTTTTTGTACCATACACTATAAAAAGGCAATAGAATTATCATGAAATATTTTTTTTTCAAGTAACTGTTTTTACCTACTATCCGAGTTGTGTGATTCATATATTAAACCCATTGGTTGTTAACGTAGATTCAATACTTGTAATTTTATGTAGTTTATTATTGTTTTTGAACATGTTTTATTATTTCATAGTATTGATTAATCTTATTAAATATTATAACTTGATAAATAATACACTTATAGACGTTTCTGGAATTAAAGATTATTAATTTATTCTGAATTCTATATAATAAATTCATTCTTACGAGTAATTTTTTGTTGACATTTATACAGGTCTTGAAAGCCATTTGTTGACAAATCTGCAAATAATTTACTGTATCTTTTGTAGACTAAGGCAAGTTTCAAAAAGTTGCATATTAATAGAATTATGAAACATACGACATAAGACTTATTCCCCTCTTTACGTTGTTTTTTTTTTCATTGACATAAAAGGCATCTACCATTCTACTTTATTATTGTCAAAAACATCGTTTGGTACAGAAGCCAGCATGCAATTACCCGATCATTTGTAACAGCTAGAAACATGGTTATTCCTTAAAGCACGGCGGACAAGAAAAGCGATATAAGAATGTTTCTTATATTGTCTATAATTGTTTATTTGTGGAATATTCAAATTTTCTTACTTTTTGTTGGGTATTTTGCCACTGAAAATATTTGAAAATGAAATGAAAATGAAAAAACCTCCGCCAAACGGATCAGATAGAAGTTGTTTCTTGAGTACTTGTTTATCACAAAATGTCTCGTACCTAAAAATATATAAACTAGAACAATGTTATAAACTATAAAAAATAAATATGAAAGCTAGTCAGTTAACGTTTCGGAAGATTGTCTACATCCGTTCTCAAAACTTTTGGCTTAAAGGTTTGGTTTTTGATAAAACCGATCTTAGCACGGAGCCCGCTTGAAAAACCATTCGTACCGAAAACCTCTTCCCAACTTTTCGTAATTTATCCGATGAACCATGTATATATGGAATTGCTGCCATAGGCCTAAAGATCTCAGGTAAGTAAGAAAAAAGAAAAGAATGTTTCTTAGTGGTGCAAACTTAATTTATAAATAAAATTAATTATTTAACGAAAAATCAGCTTGATATTTACTAATCATGCATAAAAAGTAGACCCCTTGCTGGTTCAACATATCTCAGAACTCTACTAACTGCGTAAGTCAATCGTATGTTTGTAATTATTAAGTGGTAGGTAATTAATCGACCACAAAGAAATTAGATCATATTTCTTTGTCACGCCTGGTGACATAGCTTGTAGGTCTGTCGCTGGATCTCCAGTAACCGGGATGTATGCCAGTTGTATTTTGTGTTCACTAAGTGGCAAGTAATCGATAAAAAAATATTTGCTTAAAACAAATACTTGCACCAATTGGAAAAGACATTTCGAGTTATTTACTGAAGTTTCTACCATTAAGAAACTGTATCGTATCACTTTTGTTCTCTGCTAAACTCTAACGAACAAGATTGATTGATGTCTTTAGTGGTTACAAATTATTCTCATATTTTTAATGTTTTTATTTGATGTCTTTAGCGGTTACAAATTATTCTCATATTTTTAATGTTTTTATTCACATTTTTAGATTAGAACCAGTGTAACATTAACAAACTCTTTCAGTTAAAATTCATATCATTTTTCAATATTGTTGAATATTGATTCTAACAATCAATGTTGAAAACAGACCGCTAATTATAGGTTAGATTGTTAGATTTCCAACTTGTAAATATGAGTACTTACATCTTTAAAATTCAATAAGATTAATAAATTATATGTATTTATCTAAGAGAGTTTATTAATGTTACACTGGTTCCAATTTAGCAATGAGAATAAAGTTACAAAAACGTAAATATAGGGTTTAATTAAATTTATCCAACAGTAAACTTTCAAGTCGACGCCACTGGATTCAGGGATTTTTGTTAAACAGGCGCGCCAACAGTGTTTAGTGGGTTGCATACATTTTGCGGTCACGTGTCTTACGGTCATTAATGAAGGCCCTGTATAAAAACAATGCAAACTACAAATAAATAAGTAAACAAATCTTCGTTTCCAACAGATTCTCTGCTAGAGGAGACTGCCGGGCACTCACAGAATACGTGTTGGACAGTCTCGTCGTCTTGTTCACAACCTCTGCATAGGGGTGTGTCATTTAACTTCATGTTGTAAAGGTGCTTCCTCAGCTGGCAATGACCAGTAAGAATTCCTGTCGCAAAGCGCAGGTTCTTCCTGGACATTCCCAGGTAGATCATCGTTGTATCCTTGTCAGGGTATCTAAGCAGATCCCTGGCCAACTGACAACTATGAGTTTCATCCCACAGTTTTTTAAATTTTCTGTGGGTGTCTTCTTTAATCATTAGCATTATTGCTGAGGTCGGCAGTATGTTGGAAGGGCCAGGTCCAAGTATACTTAGACTGGCTGCCTTCTTAGCCAGACTGTCAGCTTCCCTGTTGCCTCTGCACTGTGCATGCCCTTTGACCCAGCATAGAATGACATTGTTCATGCTGGAGGCGCCCACGAGTGCCTGATGGCATTCCCATACTGACCCTGTTGTTATTTTGTGTCTCTGTAGGGCCAGTAGTGATTGTCTACTATCAGTGTAGATTCTTATTGTTTTTCCCGTTATTTGTCTACGGGAAATTTCTTTTGCGGCTATGGTTATTCCCGCCAGTTCTGTTTGTATTATACTGGCTTGTTTATCCATAGCCCATTTAATTTGAATTTGCAGGTTCCTGGAGTATACCCCACAACCTGTTCCTTCTTTCTTTTTCGATCCGTCTGTGAAGATGTTAACTGTTCCTTCACTGACGGCCTCATTGCTACTGTTGGTGTGTATTTCATAGGGTCTATCAAAGATGAACTGTGGAGAAATACCATCTGCACGTACCTGCAGAAGTGGCATTTGTTTAATTGCCTCATTCCACAGCCGGCATCTGGTCACTCCACATCCTATGTTTGGCTGTATGCCAACGGATTTGAGACGTGCCATAGTAGTTAGGGCCACCTCTTCTAGATATATGTCTAGTGGTGGCAGGCACAGCATCACTTCCATTGCTCTTGTTGGTGTTGTTCTCATAGCTCCAATTGTGTTTAAACAGGCTACTCGTTGTACCTGGCTGAGCTTACGTTTCGCTACAGTCTGCTGACTCTTAGGCCACCAGACGATGGCTCCATAGGCTACCATTGGTCTTATTATAGCAGTGTAAATCCACATAGCCACTTTGGGTTTCATTCCCCAGGTTTTCCCTATGGTTCTGCGGCACTGCTCAAAAGAGATGTAAGCCTTCTTTAGTCTTCTGTCTAAATGAAGATTCCATGTTAGTTTGGCATCAAAAGTTACTCCAAGGTATTTTACTTCTGATGCGAAATTTAGTGTGGTATTTAGGAGAACGGGGGCCGTCATTGGCCCCAATTTCCTTTTCCTTGTGAAGAGGACCAGCTCTGTCTTCCTGGGGTTGACCGACAGAGAGTGTTCTCTGCACCATCTTTCGATTATTCTCAGGGCCATCTGCATTCGATCACAGAGGACTCCTTCGAATTTACCACTAAGCAGTATCGTTAGATCATCTGCGTATGCAATTGTGTGGAATCCCTCGGAGTTGAGGCGGCGCAGGAGGCTGTCAAGAACTAAGTTCCATAGAAGAGGTGATAAGACACCCCCTGAGGACAGCCTCTTGCAACCATTCCTCTAACAGCGATGTCTCCCATGTTAATCTGTACCGCTCTTTTTGAGAGCATGTTGGATATCCAGCCACTTACGATCGGAGAAACGTTCCTGCTCGTGAGGGCTGCTGTAATTTTTGGAAAGGTGGTTTTATCAAAAGCGCCTTCTATGTCTATGAAGACACCCAGGGTGGACTCTTTATTGTCCAAAGACTTTTCAATCCGACCACTAACCGCATGAAGGGCGGTGTCGGTGGATCTGCCCGGGGTGTATGCATGCTGATTGGGATGTGTGGGATTAGCAGTAATCGCAACATCCCTCAAGTATCGCTCACATAGCTTTTCCATCGCCTTGAGAAGGAACGAGGTCAAGCTAATGGGTCGGTATGCTTTGGGGGTAGTATAGTCTATTCTTCCCGCCTTTGGTATGAACACTACTTTGACTTCTCTCCACACCTTCGGAATATAAAGGTGTGCTAGGCACGTCCTGAATATTGCTGTCAGGTGCGGCACTATTTCATCCAGACCCCATTGTAAAAGGGCTGGATGAATGCCGTCAGTACCTGGCGATTTGAAGGGGGAGAAGCCCAGTATTGCCCATTTGATTCTGTCTTCACTCACAATTTGTTTGGCAGTTTGCCAGTCCAGTTCGGTGGGTTGAGTGTCGGTTTCATTTGGCCATTCCTTCCGATCTGTCACTACAGATTCTGGGAAGTGAGTTTCCATAAGCAACTCTAGGCTTTCATGTAGGTCGTTGGTACTGGTACCATCATCCCTTTTCAGTAGACCTAGGTGATTGTCTTTGTTTTTGGCAAGTATTTTATGTAGCCTAGCAGCCTGCGAGTAATCCTCGATCTCCTCACAGTAGGCTCTCCATGCCTCTCGTTGTCTCTGCCTGACTAGTTTTTTGAACTCTCTTTGATTGGTTCTGTATAGCTCCCAATCTGATTCAAGTTTTGTCATTTTCGCCTTGTTGAACGATGTCCTAGCTTGTTTCTTGAGGTCGGTCAGCGTCTGGCACCACCATTTAGTGGCTTCCCCAGGCTGCTGTTGTAAGGCCTTCAAGGGACACGATGCTTCGTAAGCTTTTTTCATAGCGGTTTGAACAGTTTTAACATACTGCTCAATCTCTCCGTTGTTTTGTGGCACCCCGTTGTGTACATCCCTCAGGTTTTCCCTGAGTTGACGTCGATATTCATCTCTGTCAGTGTCTCGGGGGTTCCTGAGGAGTTTTCTTGGTGCTTTGATTAATTTAATGCCGAATTCAATCCAGCGGTGGTCTGACATTGAAGCAGCGTCAGACACATGCCAGTCTTGGATCGAGTTGGATATACGGTTTGTAGCTAAGGTGATATCTACTATGGTTTGACTTCTAGAGTTAATGAATGTCGGTGTACAGCCTTGGTTAATTATATTAAGGTTATTACCGATTATATAGTCGTAAAGTGACTTACCTCTAACATTGTTGTCTTTGTTGCCCCAGGTTACATGGTGAGCATTGGCGTCACATCCCATGATTAGTTCCCATTTCTGGGTGAGGCAATGAGTTACCAGGTTCTCCATTTCCCTTGTCGGCGGTGGTGTTGCCTGGTCCTGGGGGAGATACACTGATGCTATTACGACTGTTGTTGGTTTGCCTGATATTGCACATTCCATCCTCACGCCCGTGAGATCAGAGGTTGAAAGGTGTTGTAATGGCTGGATTTTGATGTGCCGGGGGGCATAAATCGCTGTCCATTGTTGGTGAGCTGAAAATAACTCCGCTTAGTTTTGTTAAACTAGATATTTTAGATTTAACTATCCAGGGTTCTTGGATTAGAGCCAGTGTATCCTGCTCCACATCGAGTCGTCGGCACAATGTTGCCGTTGCCGCTCTACTGTGTTGCAGGTTACACTGGACTACTCTTACCTTGTTTGGCTCGTTCTGTGGCGAACGTTGTCGCTCTGCTGCAGACTGTACATGTTGTGGTGGGCGCTGGCGCTCATCCACTGGTTGGTGCGGCGAGCGTGGCCGCTCTGCCGCTTGATTGGCTAAGGTTTTATTATCCATATGGGTTATTTGTTGATTTCGTCCATCTGGTTCCCCACCCGCCACGGAGCCCTCTTTGGGGATGTCGCACGGCAAGCCCGTGCGATCACCAAGGATACCAGATGGATATAGCCCCCAGAGACAGGCAACGCTGTGAGAGGGTGGCGCAAACCTGACTGCCGAGGCGATCGACAGCCAGATCCACGACCCCCTACGCGCCCCCTGCCGCCAGAGACTCACCCTGCCGGCCCTCTGACGGGACGACGCAGCCGGTTGATCAGGAGTGGGTTAGCTCCCGACCGCCCGTCTAGCCGAACTCCGGACCAAAGTGGCGTGTTGCAGGCACGGCCCACTCAACCACCAGGATTCCTTCATCCGACGACACGGGTCGCCACGCACGGCACAAACACGTGGGGGCTGGTTACTATGGGATGTCGCCCAAATTCCCCTAGGCATCGTTAGAGGTACCCTAACCCTGGTACCATTCAGTCCTCGGCACGATGGCTTACACCTTGACTTGGGGGATGTTTTTCGAACCTCCCGGTCTAGATCCGCCGCCTTTTGTTTAAGCAGTGTCACCTCGTGCAGGGTGTGGTTCTTCACCACATGCTTACCAGCACCTCCGAAGGGGCATTGGTGAAGCTGGCGGACGGTCTTGGACGGTGATAGGCTAGGGCAAGAATGCTATATTCGCGTCAACCGTCCCTGGTGTGCGTCAACCCACCCCGGTAAACCCAATTAAGGGGCCGAGTGAGCCAACGCACTCCTTGACACCAGGAAGACTTATAAAATAATTTCAAATTCAAATGATATAAAATGTAAATAAACGACGAATGTTCATGAACACATACTCGCACGAAACATTCTTATTTTGTTATTTTTGTTGCAATTGAGATCTGATGATGATGATATGGAAAAGGGAAGAAATGTATTTCATGATAGTTGTAATTATCATTATTGCTGTCGGAAAAGCGAAAATAAATAACGACATAACAAAGAAATAAAATTTTTACATCGCTTTTTTACCTCAATAAATCGGGAAATGGCGGCCCCTGGAAAAGTGGGGCCCTAGGCGAGCGCCTAGTGCGCCTAGGCCTAAACGCGCCTCTGGGTTTGTTCCCTTGTTGCGCTCTATGCCATTATGCCTGGGCGGGCTTCTTCTCTTCTTATTTACAAAGTCTTAGCAGACGTATTGCGACTCATGAATTTTTCAAGGTGTAATTAACCTCTTTTTGCTGTGTAGCATGTCCGACTGCCGTGCGCCATCTATCGCGGTTACTTGTTAGGTGCAGGGCTTTTCCAAAACTCCTTATCATTAGCTTCCAATCATTCAATCGTTCTATATTGTGCTTTTTCCAGTTGATGGGGCTAAATAATGAAGGAATTCAAGAAAATACGATGATGATAAGTCGCTATGGGGGACATGTTTCTTGGAGAATCAAACTGTTAGTGCAATAGTCCAAAGAATTCGCAGCAAACGTCTTCAGACCCACATATCAAAAGTATCAATACTCCGTCTGTATGACTCCCCAATAATCCATGTCTCACAGGCGTAAAAATAGGTAGAGAAAGCTAAAGCGCTACCAAGTCTATCTTTGTGTGCCTCGTGATATTTCTATCATGTCAGATGATGCTCAACTGTGAAGTTGTCAAGCTTGCGACCTGTATTCTTTGTCGAATCTAATACTCGCAGTTTCCGATGTTATCTACAAGGGCCCCAAAGTATCTTGTTTTCTACCTCACAATTACTTACCATAACGTGTCTGGATTTTTTTCATTTGCTCAGGCTACAATCATAATTTTTGTCTTGTTGTAATTCACACTCAGAGCTTATTGTTTGGAGGTTGTCTAGCAGGAGTATAAGCTCATACTTATTCGCTACAACCAAGGTGGTATCATACGTATAACCAGATGTCCGAATGTTCCCATCTTTAATCATACATTCATACTTTATTTCATTTCACATTTCATTTCACATTGTCAAATGCCTTACTGTAGTCCACGAAACAAAGATACATAGGTACATTCTCGTGCCTTCTTGAAGAGTTGACGTAAATTCAATATTTGTTCTCTAGTACCACATTAATCAACAAAGCCTGTTTGAAGGTACTTGCGAGGACAGATAATGTTGAAGCCTGTATTGGCGACTATGTAAGATTACTTTACTAGCGTGTGACATTAATACTAGCAATCTATAGCAATCATCGGTCGATCCCTTCTTATGGAGTGGTACAAAGATTGACGTCCGTCAACTAATGTGAGCGCCTCAACTGTAATATTGCCATCTTTAGGTTTTTGCATGGCTGCCTCCAATTATGATTTCAGTATTGAAGGCTCGTTGTGGATCTTGAAAATATTAGCATTTCGTTCCGTGGCTACACCGTAAACTCGTTAGTAAGGCTGGAGTAGCCACTACCTTATATCCTTTTCCAACAAACTCAATATGACCGCTCGTATATATACTTAGTGAGCCAAATTATGTGGCAATGAGATGTAAGGGAAACGTCACACGTCACACCATTCCCCCACCAGTGACAAAGTCACGAGAAACCTGATGGTAGAAGAAGAACGATGGATAAACTGGACAGGAAAGAAGTGAGTACCCCATTCTTTACTTGACCCACTTTACCTGCATCAGCACAATCCTAGGAGAGGGGCTAAACAATGCAAGACTCGAGGAGGAAATAAATTATGAACTCGAATATGCTTGTGCGCATGTCTCGGTAGGGTATAGTGTAGGGACACGTCACACGCCACACTCGTCTTTGTAATCCTACCGTCAATCATCTTCTGACTTATAAAAGCAGTTTTAGCTTTTTTGCAGTACTATCACCAAATTTCAGTTATTTGATCCGTGATAGTTCTCAGTGTAGTCCTTGATTGACCATGTTTTGAATTTCAATTTGTGTGTAATCACCCTTACTGTTTGGAAAAGGTCCTTGATATTGTTGTGATCAGCATGTGACTCCAGTTCTTTACAGCCCAGGCAACCTGCAAATTTGGCTGTGTTGACTTAGCATTCTTAGAGAAAATATTGACACTCTTGGCTTAAAGGCTGATTTGAGAATCGTCAAAGCTACTTACGCTTTATATATACATATACTTGCGAATGAAACATCTTCTGAGACTTGCGCTGGTGCACAGTAGAATGGAACATACCTCTGCTTGAAACACACTTGGTTATTTGCCGCCACGTGGTATCGATATTTGAGCCTTTGCTATGCATCTATGTATGCCGGCACCGGTTTCTTTCTGAGTCTTCGAATTTTCTATTTTCTGTTCCAGAGAAAGTGCATGTCATGAGGGTGATCTTCAAATGTGCTTCATTGAGGACCGGGGATGCGTATATCCTTAGAAATATGTAGGTATTCCTCATTTGGGCCTCTAAGTGGTCTTTTCATGAAAGTTTGACTCCATGATAATTTAAACTTTCAAGTTCCCTAGGATACCTCACTGCACGAGAGAGATAGATACAACTATGTGTTCATAGGAGAAGAAAGCTCAAAATGGCGTATTTTTCTCCTTTTTGTGGACAGCATTAGCTTTACTTGGGCAGGGTTGATAGAGAGTATCCGTTGTACTAAAACATATTTAGCTCTCTATATGAGCTGTGATATGGTCACTTCAAATTGGTCTCATTATGAAAATCGGAGAGCATCTATCCGATTTTACCCAAATATGCTGAAAGATTTTGTATGAACTGTGCCAATATGGTCTGTTCATCTACATGTGCTCCTGCATAGAATCCCGGTTTGCTTAACTCGTCGGACATTAATTTCCATAATAATGAAGACAGTACCTTTCTGCGTGAACACCCTCAACCAACATTTACAGTAATTGTTTAAGTATGCAGCACAATTTCAATGTCGCTGTTGCTTTATTCATACGAAAATGGTATTATATCCTTCTGGACAGAATGCTATGTCTTCGAGTTAGAACTCTATTAGGCACTTCGCAGGTTACATGACAAGAAGTTGATTTGTCAGGTGAAATACCGCTAAAATATGCAATTGGTTAGAGCAAAAAACACCAGAGGTAGATACAAACTGAGATAAACACCTAATTAAGAAAATTTTTCGAAAGTTACGCTTTCTGCCACTTTCGACACAATATATGGCATTAGGCTAAATAAAGATGTTTATTTCTTGTCTGTTAAATGCAGCTGATATACAATGATAACTTTGACCCACTATTCGTCGCAAATAATTTACTGTGTACGCACTGTTAGCACCCGAAACTTACAGCCTATTATGGTGTGTTTTATGCGTAAAATATTAATCGAATTACAACTTTCACTATCTAAAAGAGTTATGCGAACTTAGTGTGGAATTTTTATTAGTATAATACACGATTTTAATGAAAGCCACCAAACCAGATATTTTGATATTATATTTTGAGGTCAAGGCAATCACCACATAAAAATATATTTCTCAATATTGTCAAGATTCGAATTAAAATTAATATAAATTGTAATAACTCTAACTTCTTTTTAAAATGATATTTATTTTCTAATTGGGTTGATGTATTTATGTGAATATGTATTAAAACGTTGTAAACTCGTTGAAGTCAATTGAATTTTTTTTCCCAACGTGTTATTTTACCAATTTCATTTAATCTCAACTTCTTGGATGTGGAAGTAAAACTAAATATTTTCGTCATCAAGATCGGTTGAGAAATAAAGATTTAACGAGAATAGAGTAAGATATCAGACCTTCTCTAGGTAGTTGTTACTACTGTATGGTAAACTATACAGTCATTTTACTTCCACATCCACGTAGTGGATTTGTTCTACTGTAATGAGATCTGGAACTAGATTGTTATTTCCATCCCTTTACATCTTGTATAAATCCGTGGATTTCAAATAATTTTAACAAGGGCTAAACACCAACACTTTATTTAACAATTTACTGGAAACTAACAATACTTTCTTAGACTAAAAATACACTTGTCTTTGTATTTACTTTCGGATTTCTGACCTCACTATTCGTTACCAAACTTAACTTTAATTGAACTTCTCCAGCTAGAAATTTTCTATACCCTTCTCGGCGGCGATCCAGAACAATTAGAAACTCGATCTTGTTCTGTACATTTTTAGAACCATACTTCTACCAGTAGCGTATCAGCTTCCCTTCCCAAAGGGGCGTAAGGCTGAACACTATCCACTTCTTAAGCCTGATCGTCTCAGTCAGGCAATTCAGAGTCATCAATGTAGTTAGTCCAGTCAGTCTATCCAAATGCACGATCTTCATCTTGAACTGTTTGCTTCGTTGAATCAGATGGACGACCTCATTATTTCGGGTAATAACAGTATACCCGTCCCAAGGTGGTTGAAGTTTCGGTGACCTTCCTTTCTTCCGCTGTGGGTTGTACAGCCAAACCAGATCTCCCACATTGAATCCTTCTGAACTACCCTTACAGTCATATCGAGTCTTTATTTGGTCACTAGCTGGTTATGGCTCCGCTATATCGTTAGTCAACCTCTTGAAAGGAGCTTCGGTATTGAACTGCTTCATTTCACCCTTATTTCCAGTCTGTGGTCACTTACTGGCTACACAAATCTTGCATTTGCGACACCAAGCCTTCACATCCTGACTACTTTTTATTGAATAAAATCATTCTCGTATTTTCTTCAGGGTCTTGTTAACACCGAAGTGTCCATCGAATGTTGCATTGTACACTTCCTGAAGCAGCTTCGCTACTCGACATCTGGGAATCACTAGACACATAACCACTTGCTTTCCATCCGGGCTTTCCCATGTTCTCCGCAACAGCCCGTTCATGACTTTCAGTCAGAGTCCCACTGCACCCACAATGCCTTCAGCTCCAATTCTTTTTCTGAAACGTCTTTCCGTTTTGGACGAGTTCCTCTTTCTTTGGCTCTCAATATAGGCCCAATTTCCTCATCGTTTAGTGGTTCTTGTCTGAGCGCTTCATCTGTTCTGTCAGCTGGCACTTCCACCTTGGTGGTGTTGACTGCTCCCATGCTCCGCAGTTTATCCTGGTGGCAGTACCTGCGATCCTCCTCGCACCCTCTTTTGGACAAAATGTTTGCGTTTTTCTGAGGTTTCGTTTTAGTCTCAAATTCTAGTAGTGATGGACCACGCGGCTTTTATCTATTTTGTTTGGTTTTCCGTCTTCTTGGAGGATTCAATTTAGCCACTAATTGACTGAACACTTTATGTATATCGGTCAACATAGGATTCTGGTTCTCCTTTCCTGGTTGAGGTTCTTCGGTAGTCACAGCTCTTTGACTCGGGATATCCTTCAAGACAGCTTCCGCTTCGCTGTTGTTCTGGTATCGAGATAACCTCTGAGGAATTCCTGCTCTCATCTTCCTGTATACCATCCAGAAAAGCCCCTACTGTCGGTTGGTCTTGGAATTCTTCCGGTACATCTGGGCAAGCCAGGTGAGCCAGTCTCCACACGGCAGCTTCGAACTCTTGCAAGCTTTCCCGAGCCTCTTGAACACGTGATTTCAGCTGGGTCTGGTACACTTGGGCAAGGTGTTGTTCACCATATCGTAAGTCTAGGGCATCTTATAAAACTTTAAAATTCTGTTGTTGCTCTACTGGGATTGTCTGGAGTATTTTCAATGCTTGACTCATTAATGCCACGATTAACGCCATAGTCTTCTCTTTGTTACTCCAACTATTCGCATACGCAGCTGCCTCAAACTGTCTTTTGAAAACGGTTCAGCCGTCAAAGGAGGGAGGTTTGATCCACTGACCTGATACCACTTGCTGACTTCCTCTATCCCTCAACTGTCTTTTAAGCAGGTCCATTTTCCCCTTTGATTTCACTTAATTCTTCTCGATGCCTTCCTTCTAGCTATTCCAACACCTTCTGGAATTATGCAAATAAGTCCTGTATTTGCTTTTCGGTTGCCATACTTCTGGTTGTTATAGAAATTTTCACGAAAATGCACTTAACTACACGAAAAAGTATTGTTTAGAGTCTTTATCACTTCGCAGTTCAAAAGATTTAATTACTACCACTAATGTCCTAATAAAATGTTCTACAATGTCTCAACAATTCCCTTAACACTATGTTCCAATAAGAAAATAACCCGCGAACAATGTCCAATAAATCAGTCCTCTTTGTTAGCATTACTTCCCGAGAATACACTGTCCAATCTTCTCGACACTTCCGAAAATCCTCTTGTTAACATTCCGCTTCTGACACCAAATTGTTGCGTATTTCCACCCCTTTTGGGAAACAGCCTGTATATAAACATTAACACTTTATTTAACAACTTACTGGAAACTAACAATACTTTTTTAGACTAAAATACACTTTGCGTTTACTTTCGGATTTCTAACCTCACTTTTCGCTACCAAACTTCACTTTAATAAAACTTCTTCCTCTTTTGCCGTGAATTGCCCTTTGCAATTCAGTTCGAGCAACGAGGAGCAGCAGTAGCAGCAGCAGCAGCAGCAGCAGCAGCAGCAGCAGCAGGCAGCTTTCAGCTAGAACCTGAAGATGGCAGATGAGATTCCGCCGAAACGTCGTTCAGACAACCATGGTTCCAACAGGAGCCTACCAACTACACGGGAAAACACCCGGAAGCACGTCAACACTTCATATGCCAGATGACATAATTTGAGATAACTGCCTTCAATTTAAACTTTTAATAAAGATATTTAAATTTTATGTGTTTAGACAGTGATGTTTAAAGAAATTGTTACAAAATTGGCAATTTGTCATAAAAAGTGTGAGAAATGTTTTTTTAATTGCAAGTAATTTACTAATAAAGATAATTATACGTACCATTAAACTTGTTTTTTTAAAAATACCTTGTAATAGATGTTTACATTTTACAACATGTAAAATATTTCTCCCTGTTTTTTACTCTTTCGTGTTTTAGTACTGTATTATATTGATGTTTCTTATCACAAAACAGCCTATTTTTAATTTAAATAAAAGTCATTCAGAAAGCATATTGAAGATATTCATACCTACAAAAAGACTATTTTTTTTTATAAAGAAAAGTATTCTCCGAGTTATTATTTTCAAGTAATTAAATTCGTTTCTCTAAGATAATAAAGTTAAACGCATCTTGCAACTAGAGACAAAAAAATCAAATTAGAGACAATTTTATTTTTTTCACAAAGTCACTTCTTATATTTTGTAAAAAATAACATTTAAATAGATATTGATTAATAGCGTGGAAAAGCACACAAAACCCTGTTCCAAGTAAAAATTGTAGTTTTAAAATAAACTATGTTATCCTAAAAACTTATTTCTAAGACTTAGTCCCTTCAAATTAGTAAAAAAAATCGCTGTGCAAGAAGTGAGGCATTTATGTTGTCTAATCATGATTTTCACCCCCCACAGCTCTAAAAAAGGGTGGCTTTTGAAAAATATATACGTATATATGAATTTTAGCGCTTTCTCGCGTTTTCCTATTGAGGAAAAATCATGCATTTTGGTGAAAAATGTCAAGAGAGCAAAGTTATAGAGAATAAACGTTCCCAGAAATTTTATCTCTACGTATTTGTCCGAATTCAGCATAGTTTCGCCGTAAGAGGGCGCGAAATAAATATACAAAGAGACTTTTGCGCCTTTTTTGGATTTTCAGAGAAAGTTATGCGTTTTGATGAAAAGTATCAGAGAGCAAAGTTGTAGACTATAAATTTTGTCTCAATGAATTTGTTCGAATAGTTTCGCCGTTAGAGGGCACGAAAATCTATATATCATATATTTCTCTAGCGGCGAACTATGCGAAATTCGAAAAAACTATAAAAAACATAGAGACAAAATTTATAGGAAATTTTATGCTGCACAACTTTGTTCTGATATTTTTCACCAAAATGCATAATTTTGGCTGAAAATTAAAAAAAAGGCGAAAAAGTCTATATATGTATATATCTCCTTTGCACCCTCAGCGGCGAAACTATGAGGAATTCGGGCAAAAACTAGAGACAAAATATGTAGGAAATTTTATGGTGTTCCTACAACTTTGCTCTCCTGATATTTTTCACCAAAATGCATAGTCTTTCGTCAAAACAGAAAAAAGGGGCGAAAAAGCGCTGTAATTCATATATATGTATATATTTCTCAAAAACCACCCCTTTTTAAAATTGCGAAGTGTGAAAATCATGTTTAGACAACGCACATGTTTCACTTTTTACAAATCTCAAAGCTGTGGGAAAATGTCTTTAATTTTTCCTAATTTGAAGGAACTAACTACTTATAAACGTAAATAGTTTGGAAGAACTCTATGAAGCCGTATTGAAACATTCTTTATAGGATTTTGCAAACAGCAGAAAAAATAACTATCTATAACTAAAAGAAAAACTTTGTGTAGAAATATTAATGAAATCTTTGCATTCTTTCGATAACCTGAATTCTGGTTATGCTAGCAAATTAAAATCCTAAAATGAATTTGTCTAATTTCTTATTTGACAATTCTCATTCTAACACTAGCATCCACACAGTCCCCTACGGCCATGCAGATTAAACTAGTATCCACATAACCCCCTACGATTATGAAGATTCAGTTAAAAATGAGAACAAAGACCTAAAATGAATTTATTTATCTACCTTGTCTTAAAAAATTGTTCATTCCAATGGATTACATTTTCATGAAATCTATCATTCTGTTTCCTGGAAATGCTTAGCCTTTGAAACGTTTTTCGCCCTTATTCTGGAGCTCATCAGAAAGACATAAAGCCATTCATAAAGATGTTTCATGCAAAACCAAGACAATTTCTATGAATAAGTGTGAAATGATTATATTTGACATTGACTGATAAAAACAACCTCACCTATCTATTAGCTAACTAGTATTGGAGCCTATATACTATGAAGCCGATTTAAAACCTTTATAAGAGTACATGGGCCCATATAGAGAAGGGTCTATGCCTATGCCTCTCTTTAAAACTATTATTCAAACTTTCAAGTTTTAATGAATTATCTAAAGCTTTACTCAGAGAGTACCTGAAGATTATTATAAAACCATACTTGGCTTAGGATAGGCACTGTATCAAAACTTAAAAGACACACACAAATACTTTGAGCGAAATTTTTGTATTTAATGAAGTAAAAATAAATGCATTATGGGCCGCTATATATGTTATAAAATGGACAATTGGCGATTGCTAAGAACAGTTCAGAAATACAATTAAAGATGGACTACTTCTAATGAATTGAAGGTACTACTAATAGCGGGCTAAAATTTTCAACGAAGCTAAGTTTACTGTAAAACATGTATTAGATAGTTCTCAAAAATTCGTGCACTCCCTAAAAACACAATTTTAAAAAAAATTATAAATAATTATTATTTTTGTGACCAAAATGCATTTAAATTGTTATGACCTGATTCTCTTAAATAGTTTAATTTTATAAAGTATGCATTACCTATTATAAGGCTGAAAAGTTTTAGAGAATTAAAATTATTTTCCCTGTATTTTATAATATTGGTTGGATAAACCAACTTACGGGATGCGCACTTTTGGTTTTACCAACAATTTTAAAATGCATGTCAAACCAATAATTACGGAAAAATATCTGTAATTATACTTTAATATATTTACCAACTGAAGTTTATTATGTATAATTATGCAATAACATTGTGCCAATCTGCTGTAAGTTGCATAACTATACAAAAAGAAATATACGATAGTTTTTATAAATAGATATTAATGACTAACTTTTTTCAGCTTCGTTCATCCACACATGTTCAAGGAAAAATCCAAACATTGTAAAATGTATACTTGAAAATGTGGAGATTATAAGACCAAAATTACTGAAAGGTGTTCCAGAACTACAAATACCTTCTTTTAATCCACTTACTATACCAGAAGCTCATTTACAGGCGGGGGGCAATTTCAAAGCATCATTTAAGAACATACAAGTTTACCATGCCGAAGAATTTGTGGTGGAATCCCTTCAGTTTGACATAGAAAAATTTCATCTCGAAATAGCTTTACGTTTTCCTAAGTTACGTATTATGTCAACTTACAATATCAATGGAAATATTCTAGTACTTCAACTTAATGGAAATGGTCCAGCGGACGGAAACTTTAGTAAGAACTTATTTAAATTATTTTAATATAAGTCGAGGTCTAATTAGTATAAAGGGTATCCTAGGATTTCACCTCAGTAGTTCAAGTGAGGTCCAAGCAGTACTAGTACTACGAACGGCCGCCGCACAGTGGCACGAATCGCAATTTTTTCGTTCAAAATCTATTTCGCAACCGATTGGTATAATTTTTTTTAAATACTCCTCATTTAATTGCCAAGAAACGTAAGGGAGTCGGTTTTTGAATTATGCTAACCAAAATTATTGAGCTTAGCCGAAATGGCCATATTCTATTTAAATCTTAGTATAACTTTTTTCTTATTCAATTTACATTTAAGGTCGCTGATTACGAAGCTGATATCCAAATTGTCATAAACCAACCTGCAAGATGGCGGAATCAATGGCGGCTATAAAATATTAAAAATGATGAAAAATATCGTTTTTTAACATTTTATAGCCGCCATTGCATCCGCCATATTGCAGGCTGGTTTATGAAAATTTGGATATCAGATTCGTAGTCAGCAATCTCAAAAACCCCTGAGTAACAAGATTTATGTAAATTGGATAAGAAAAAAGTTTTATTAAGGTTTAAATAGAACGTAACCATTTCGGCTATGCTCAATAATTTTAGTTAGCATGATTCAAAAATTGTCTCCTTTGAATTTTGGGAAATTAAATAACTAGTATTTGAAAAAAAAAAGAATCCAAATTGGTTGCGAAACAAGTGCTCTAGATAATTTTGTGCGGCGGTAGAAGACAAAGTATGATGTACTATTTTGAGTCAATCTCCACGCTCCTGGATTTATTTGCATGACGTCCTAGGACAACCGGTATATACACATCGAATGGAAACAAACAGGGAAGAGAATATGACAAAAAATTAAGTTGATGGTAGAATCGAGACTGGCCGAACGTTAATAAATACAAGTTGAGTGTACTGAGTACTAAGTAACTCAACAGACAAATATAGACGACTCAATACATGTTAGAACAAAATAGTCACATATGACTTATGTAGGTACATATTACATATGATGTACAATTCTAGGAAGTAGAAGCAGTGTTCCTTTTTATGTTAATCTTCTACTTTTTGTTCAAAATTTTGAATTCTACTTGAAGCTTATAAATGTCAACATTTCTATTATGTTGCTCCATCGTTTCTTAATAATTTTTTAAATTGACTGCTTGCAGAGAGAGACTACCTGTATAATTTTCTATAAAGGTTTCCTCCTTGGCAATTAAGTTAACTATATGCCAAATATTATTTTCATCCGACGAATTGTAAGAAACTTGCCACGCTTCTAGTGAAAATATATAGGATGGTCACTCTAAGAAATAATTAAGAAACGACGGTGGAAAGTAGGTAGGTAGCAGGTGTCACTATAATAAACACGTCTTGTAAAAAAAGTTGATAAAAAAATCTGCTCTGAACAACTCTATGTATTCTACCATATCAAAATTTGCATTAACTTGTCCTGATAGTTGGTCAACTTTCTGTAGTACATTTTTTCTATCAGCGTCACTTAGAAATGGAGTAAATTTTTTTGTGACCGACAAAAACAGAGTTCATGAAAATGCTCTTATTTTAAATGTGTATCGACTTAAAACCTATTTGTAAAAAAAAATCAACCGAACAATTCACACTTTTCTAATTGTTCTTTTAGTGGCGTACTACCTGATATTGTGGATAAACCCAGCACCGCGCCTCTGAAGGACTCGGCCAAAATTTATAATTATTTGGCGCCAGATGTGCCTTCGCAACGGCTGTATCCACTCTCAAGTAGATTCGTAGAACTCTTAACACCTCCCCAGAAACGAAAATGTAAAATTTTACTTACCGTGATTGCTAGTTACTTTTGATCAGATCGTCGTCTTATAAATTGGAACTTGAGAAACACTTCTTAAACTATAACATCCATTGATAGACTCTCTGAGTAATCGGAACACTGTACAGACGGATAAGAGTGTCGACCTGTAAACACAGTTATCCAATTCACGCCACAGAATCCCACGCAGGTCGTCATCTTAGATCCAGTGCATCAAAAAATAGTCGAATTTAAAATATGTTTTCATTTATTGATTGTAAAATTCAATAAGTATAAAAGATTGAAATATTCAAGTCTATAATTGTAACTGTAACTGTATACAAAACAACTTAGATCAGAGAGTACCACTCATGGCAAGACGTTACTTCTCAAAGAGAATGGTCTCAAGGGCTCGTAACTCATACAGCGGTGAGCGTATTGTAACAGTCGACAGGCACAAGAAGGTTCGCATTCCCAAATTTGTTTGTAAAATTTATGTTGAACTTTTGAAAATTAGTGACTGTCTGACAATCCACTTAAAATTTTGGATCACTTTGATTTGCTAATATTCCTTATAGGCAACTGTATCATTCGTCAGGATGAATTTGTTTTAAGAAGTACCATATGAGTTCTACGAGGCTTTCCTGCTGTGTTAAAATGTAGTAACGTCATAGAATGTAAAGAAACTTTTTTGACGAGCGTTCGAGCGGCGAGCGGCGATGCCCGTCAAGACCTTTTATATGACATTTGTGTCCAGAAGAATTGTTTCCTCCGCTTTGAATTTGTTCATTCTTTTTAAGGTACGTTACAGTGAGTCGATCTTGGAGTACTCTCTTTCACTAATAGTCCGGAAGAATCTGTTTGTTGTTTTTATGGCAAAAGCCGCCCCATGAATTTTTTCGAAATAACCCCGCACCATATTTATGGAAAATGGCTCCCAAATAAATCGGCTGAAATTGCAGTATATTTTAGATAATTTCTTCCTGATCAAAATTATTATGGGAAAATTGACAGTTTTCCAGATATCAGTGGGTGCAAAAGGGATGCTCATTTCTTATGGGAAGTGGGAATTTGCTGGAATCGATGTACGTTTTTTCTCTCGAGCTCCTGTTAAAAGTTCCTCTGGGCATCAGGTCGAAAAATGGACGGTTTTCCAGATATCGGGGTGCGAAGAGGGTGGTCTTTTCTTATGGGAAGTGAATTCATATATGTTGTTCCTCTAGAGTTCCTGTTAAAAAGTTCTCAAGGGCACAAGGTCGAAAAATGCACAGTTCTTCAGATATCGGGGGTGCAAAGTCAACTTTGCAACCTTGATATCTGGAAAACCGTCAACTTTCCGACCTTGTGCTCAGGAGAACTTTTGATTAGGAGCTGGAGAGGAATAACATATATCGATTCCAGTCAATTTCACCGGGGGCCACTTCCCATAAGAAATGAGCACCCCCCCTTGCACCCACGATATCTGGAAATTTGTCAATTTTTCGACCTTGTGCCCAGGGGAACTTTTGATCTGGAGCTCGAGAGATACAACATACATCGATTCCAGCGAATTTCACCTGGATGGGGGCCACTTCCTCAAAGAAATGAGCATCCCCATTGCGCCCCCGATGTCTGGAAATCTATCCATTTTTCGACCTTGTGGCCATGAGAAATTTTAATCAGAAATAACTTATCTACAATATACTGCGATTTCAGCCGATTTAACTGGAAGCCATTTTCCATAAGAATTGGACGCGGGGTCCTTTTGCGTTTTGAGTTGAGGTCGACACTACATACATAGTGAGTGGGATTTCTGTTCTTCGCCATAATACTTCAGGGTGCTTCCGAAATTTAATTTTAGGGTACTTTTGAAAAAAGTGTCTGAACAATGCGACGGTGTGGTTTTCCATCTACGGCGATCTGAAAAACTTTGAATTTTTTGATAAAAGTTTGTCTGAACGGCGGTGCCCAAGGGAAGGTTTCCGTCGTCCGCGTTTTCACGTCTTTCGCGTTATGAAAAATTTTTCAAATCAATTTTTTGCGTGATAAATTTATTTTTTCTTATATATTTATATCTATTTTCTTGTACGATTTTACTAGGTTCATTAACAATATCACCCTACTTCGTTTGATCGATCATTTATGGGAGACCCTGTAGGTCACATGTCCTTGAATTTTATAACACCCCTTTCACACGGTATCGTGTAGCAAGGCAATTTAATCGTAACGGTATTAGAGAATTTGATTGGCTGTTGACCCGATCTGGTTTCCTCGCATACACTGCCTCTTATCTTTCATTGATTTTATCAGATAGTGGACGGGAATATACCGGGTGTCCAAAAAATCTGGATCCGATCTAATATTTCCAGGAAAGTAAGGTTTCGTGAAAAAAATTTCAAATTAAAGTTGTCTGCTTTTGAGGATGACATCTATTGAACACCAAACCACTTCTAACGCCCTCTCGGGGGGTGGGGGTGACTCCAAAATTTTAAACGGCGACCTCCATTTTTTTGCACGGATCTCTTCTCTTGAGAAAAAGTCTCAACCCCACCCCCTCGCCGCGCCGGGGGTGGGGGCGACTAAGATTTTGCATGGTGACCCCCCATTTTTTGTGCGGATTATGAATTCTCTTTCGCGTTAGAGAATTATGTTGATGTCAATGTTTAGTGCAGTTTTGAAAAAATTTCTCTTTATTGCCTTTTTCTGGGCTCAATAACAGTATCACCGACTTCCTCAACGAGGAATTAGAAGGTATTAAGAGTATCCCATTTTACAAACTTGTACTAGATGTGTGATTTCGCAAATCTTCAGGAATCTTATGAGTCAATGAAAGGGTATAAAATAATGTATCTCATAATTTCGAAATTTAATTATCTGCCTTTGAGGGTCTATTGAAAAGAGACTTGACACATCATGACACGACTATGCAAGAATTTATACGGCGGCGTGCGGAAAAATCATCGAATCCTGCGAAGTTTTTTATAGTTGATTCAAAAAGAGTGAAAGTAGATCCAAGGGCGTGCGGTTGTACTGGTGTCGTAAATACCATAACTTGTTTACGTTACTACATATTTCAATTTTATTCTATTACTTCAATCTATGATAATGTTTCACCCATAATAACTTATTTATTTACATTTGGCAACATTTCATCTTTAATAATTAATTAAAATTCGAATACATAATATAGAAAACTATCCAGAGCAACACCACTGTAAGACAAACGCCAAATATATTGTAAGGCCCTTGTTGCTTCCCTGTACACCAAGCAAAAGAAAAACGTTTCCTCTTTGTATTAAGTGGTAGAACTATTTAATGTTTAATGTATTTTTATGGTAGAATATTGTCAACAGTATATAGCTTCAGTGAAATAAACCTGCTATTTTTTTAAATAAAAATGCCGCTCATTTCTTGCTCTACTTTCCACTCTTTATAAACTATACAGTGTTTCTCAGCGGGAACTGAATCGATCGATATAGGGAAAAGCATGTAATAAAAAATTATGAAAATAAATTCCATAATAGTATACGAAGTGCTTTATGTCTTACATTACATTTTGTCAAATTCAAACCTCAAAAACTTTTTTAGTTCAAATGGAACACTCTGTATTTTTATACATCCAGTTATGTAAAATCAAATTCTCTTTTTTCTGGTATCGGCATTGCAGGGGTTAAAGTTAGAATTTTCTAAAATATTTGCGATTTTTAGTGAAAATTCAACTCAGCCGTTATTAGAAATAATCATGAATGTCAGTCATTCTGTTATATCAAATAATACCAGCACGTTTAAATTACAACTACGGAGATTTTTTAAATTTGTTTGTTATTTATGGAGAATGTAATAAAGTGATCTTGATGAACACCAAACACTGTAAAACGCATATTGGATAATTTTAGAATATTTGACTCTATCAGGGCAGGAACTCAAAGAAGGAAGCCCATCGTTACTGACGCAAACATAGAAATAGCAATTCTGGGATATTTTCGGGAATTTCCAATTATGTCATTAAGGCAAGTTGCTCTGGAATCGGGATTATCCAAGAATTCAATTACATAACAGAATCCTGTCAAAATATAGGTCAATTCTCATTCCATATGGTTCAACAGTTAAATGAAACAGAATTCCTAACGAGAGAAAATATTTGTGAATTTATTTTAATAAGGCATGACGGTGACAATTATTATATGGACAGTTGAGGAAAAATTGGCCAAAAATGGACTTTTCAATCCACGCAATTCTCATTGCTCGAGTTCTTACATTACAATTTTTGAGGAAAATTTAAATACTAAGTTAAAAAGATTTCTTCTTCCGCTAATATGTCTAAGGCGTCCTCATTTAAATTCCTACTTTGACAGCCAAATATTCTAAAATTATCCAATATGCGTCTTAGAGTGTTTGGTGATGGTTTCTGTTTAAGTGAGTATCCAGTCGGAAATATGTTACGTGTTCTTGATATTACTTTATCACATTCACCATGAATAATAAACAAATTTGAAAAATTTTCGTGGTTGTAATTTAAACGTGCTGGCGTTTTTTGACACAAAAGAATGACTGACGTTGATGATTGTTTCTAATTATGGCTAAGTTGATGGCAATTTTGACTAAAAATTCTTGAACATTTAAGAAAGTCACGAATATCTCAAAAAGTTGTAACTTTAACCCATATATGCCTATACTAGAAAAAATTTAACTTTACATAATTTGAATTTAAACCAAAAAAGTTTTTGAGGCTTGAATTTGACAAAATGTCACTTGAAATACGAAACACTTGGTATACTATTATATAATTTATTATCATTGTATACCATAGCTCATTTTGTATTTTTTATATGTGGCTCAAGTCGAAAATATATAGGGTATTCCATTTAAAATAAGCAAGTTGGTATCGACTTCCGGTGTAACTGGAAGTACCACATGCTTATATCGATTTTGGTTGAATTGTCTACACTGACTTTAGTAAGTCACAACACTTTCAAAATTATTTTTATCGATCGATTCTTCCCGGTGAGACACCCTGTATATACATGTACACGCCACTGCCAGTCGATTCGGTTTTTTCTCGAATCACCCTATAGGGCTGTCAGTGACAAAACCGTACGTCAAATATTTTAATTGAATTGAATTATTTACCCCAATGTTTTATTTCCAGCTGATCTTCAGGCACACTTTTCTGTCGCTGGCACATCATACAAAAAGAATGGACAAAGGCATGTCAGACTAGAACAAGAAGAAAAATTCGACCTGCTGCTTGGAAAACCACACTTCCTATTTGAAAATATTTTTGGAGATAACAATGAATTGAACGACCAGACCAATAAGGTTATAAATGACAATATTGAAGATTTAATTATAGAACTCCAACCAGTGTTAAAACAAGTAATTAAAGCATTTATTTTTGGAGTAACCAACAATATATTTGCGAAATTTTCATATGATGAACTATTCCCTGATATTTAAAATGTAGGTTCAAGTTTATACACAATTTTTCGACTAATAAATTATTTTCCATGCTCTATTGTTTTAATATCTTTATATAATAATAGACAAATAATTGAATAGATATCGGGATATAATGCAATCATTTTTTTCATTATTTATTAATTATACAAAGTAGGTAGTTAACATTTATCATCTAATAAAGGATAACTGCTATATTAATGTAAATTCTCATCACCAAATTCATTAGTAAATGTAGTTTTACCTCGAAAAGTAATTTTAAACAATTATGTTAAACAAAGTTTTCAAGAAAAATTAAAGAAAATAGCCCAATCGTCAGGGGTTTTAATGCGTCATTAAATGTTGTATGGCTGAATTTCAAGATAAGTATTATTTTGGTGTAGAATACGATTAAAAAAAGTTTACAGCTATAAGATGCCGGCGACCCCAAATATATCGAAAATATTGGCCGAAATTCGGTTTTTGGTCAATAACTCGAAAAATAAAAAACATATAACAAAAAACTAATAGCACTAGGCGATAGAGGGGGAAATTTCACTTCAAAAATATATATGAAGTTTTTTTGTACGATAAAAAATGTACGCTCCAGATTTTTTTTTAATGCACGAGAATGGAATGTGGTGACACACAAGTACGAGGCGCGAAGCGTGCGGGTCTCGAACGCGCTACACTAAATTTGTTGTAACTTTTGAACTAATTAATGAAATTGGGCTCAAGAAAGCTTAAATGAAAGAAGAGACATGTGACTATTGGATTATTATATTTTAAAATATAAAAATGAATGTATTTAGAAATAGTATATATATGAAGGCGAAACATAAAGAGATTTCCGATGAAATCGGTAAGATCTCTGCCATTTCTACAATTTTTAAGAAAAAACCTGGATCTTCCATATACTACTTTTGAAGTAACATATAAAAAGATACGACGAGTGAAAAAAGTCACAAAATATTATTTTTGAAGATGTACATTTCCAAAATTTCAAAATTTTGAGAAAATGATAAAATTTGATATGTATAACTAATTTTAATCGCCTATTACTCTGGTTTAAATCCCGTTATTAGATTTCCGTCGGTGCGATTTTTAAAGCTTGAAATGTATACTTTATGATGCTTTAAGGGGATTTACCTTAAGGATTAAATTAACCCTCTCTTTTACGAAAATGAAAGAAACATTTTTCTTTGCTCCAAAATTCCTGAAACTAGGGGTAAAATAAACGTTAACAACTTTTATTTAAAAAATTATTTGTAATACCTATCCATCGGATTCTTTGATGCATTACTTCAAGAGTAATATGTGAAAGTTTAAGCTATTTATCTCAAACATTTTAGAAATGTTTTAGAGCTGTTACCGATTTCAACAGAAATCTCTTTATGTTCCGACTTCATATATGTACTATGCCTGCATACAATCATTTTGTATTTGAAAATATGATAGTCCAATAGTCACATGTTTCTCATTTCATTTAAGATTTGTTGAGCTCAATTTCATTAATTACTTCAAAAGTTACAAGAAATTTAGTGTAGCGCGTCCGAGACCGCGCACGCTTCGCGAGCGTACTTGTGTGTCGCCATCTAGAGCCGACATTTTTGACCGTACAAAAACTTCATATATATTTTTAATGTGAAATTTCCCCCTCTATCGCCTAATGCTATTAGTTTTTTGATATATATTTTATATTTTTCGAGTTATTGGCCAAAAACCGAATTTCGGTCAATATTTTAAATTTTTTTAGGGGTCGCCGGCATCTTACAGCTCTAAACTTTTTTTGTCAAGCAACAAAAAAACTTATTCTGAAAAATTCAGCCATACAAGATTTAGTGACCGGCCTTTATCAATTTCTGTCTCTGACAACTGGGCTATAAAGGCACTGTGCTTAATACAAAATTCATGTTTTTACATTTTTGAATAGACTGTGTATTTTGTCACAAATATGAGCTCTGATTATGGCTGGCCGGGATAAGTAGAACTTGTTATAAAAAAATTATGTTTTCTCGAGAAGGCTACAATAACAGCTTTGTAAGATGTAAACAAACAATAGTAACATATGCATGTAACAAGTCACCTTATGGGTATTTGATACATTGTTCGTGAATTGATTATTATATACAGGGTGGACCATTAATAATAGGCCATCGTGCAGGGGTAGATTCTTTGGTCCAAAATATGAGAATATAACTAAATATGCTTTAGTAAAATGTTGCTGTGGAAAAGGATACAAGGTGTAAAAATTCAAATCATCTTTTCGTTTTTTTGCAATAATTCGACAGCCTCTTGACTGATCTTCGCCAAATTTGCTAGAGAAACTTTTCCTATTTTAAGAAATAATAATTTATGTATTTCACCACGTTAGACCATAGAGGGCGCCGCAGGATCTGTATCTGATGATTAATTTTTTTCATTTTTTTTGACGAAACGTTGTGGTACATCTGACCAGAAAATCTGATGAGGCCGTCATTTCCACGTAAAAATGGTACACTTGGTAGAACTTGATAACTTCAACCGTTTTCGAGGAAATCGCCGTTAAACATTTGAATGGTTTTTTGAAAGACAAATTCAAATTTAATGAAACAAACTGTATTTATTGAAAAGTGTACTTTGATTACGTTTTAGTTCTATCATGTACGTCATTTAATCATTTTATTTTGTTCTTGTGTTCCTCGAGCTAATTTCTTTAACTTCTTTATTTAAAATGCCTCGACATAATAGTTTTTCAAACAGGAAAATGAGGGACATGATATGTGTTTACGTACAAAAATATTTTAGCGGACGTGCTGCATCGAGGAGATACTCATTTCAATATCCAGATAGAATACAGCCAGACCATCAAATTATCAAAGATCTGTTTCGTTGTTTGGGATTCCTTTCGCCATAAAAGTGGCAACTTTTACTCGCCGAGGCATTTTTAACTGAAGAAATACTGGGGAGTAGAAAATCCTCATACCGTTAGAGACAGGCATTTTGAGCACAAATTTAAGATTAACGTTTGGTGTGGTATTCTCGGCGATTAGTTACTGGGACCATTTGTCCATCCTCCGAATTTAAATGGACAGTCTTACCTGTTTTTCTTCAAAATACTCTTGCTGATATATCACCTGCTTTCATGCTAGGCATACGGAACAAAATGTGGCTTATGCAAGATGGAGCTCCTCCTCATTTTTCCATTGAAGTCAGGAATTATCTTGATGAGATTTTCCCACACAGATGGATCGGTCGAGGAAGTGAGTTTGCTTGGCCATCAAGGAGTCCTGATTATAATCCTTTGGATCATTATGTTTGGGGACATATGAAGTCCTTAGTCCATGTAAATACTATCAACTCAGGAGAAGAACTATAGGACAAAATACAAAACGCAGCCAGTTTTATTAGAGGACAGGAAAATGTATTTTTCAATGTAAGAACATCTTTTATGAAAATAATTAGAAAAGGCATAGAAGCAGTTGCAGCAATGGGGTTTTTGCATGGGGGCAAAGTTTATACAATAAATATTAATGTCATTAAGTCAACTTTGATGTTATTTTTTGGTCTTCTAGTTCTAATAAGATTAGATCCTTATTTTACACAATCTTTTGATTTATGTATTTATCTCAATACCAGGAAAATACTCCATTAGTTCATAAGAAAGTGAGAAAGAGTTTACGCTGTTATTATGATCTTGTTTTCCCTTACGTTTTGCACTTTTTTCAATAAATACACTTAGTTTAATTAAATTTGAATTTGTCTTTCAAAACATTATTCAAATGTTTAAGGGCAAGTTCGAAAACGGTTGGAGCTATCAAGTTCTACCAAGTCTACCTTTCATACGTGGAAATGACGCGCGTATCAGATTTTCTGGTCAGAAGTACCACAACATTTCGTCCAAAAGAAATATGAAAAAAATTCATTATCAGATACAGGTTCTATGGTGCCTTCTATACTTACCATATTGCATTGCCACCGAACTTATACACGTGTGCAAAATTTCAAAGCTCGAGAACTATTTGAAAATTTGCCTGCATGTCCGTCATATTGGATTTAGGATGATGTCATATAGTTTATCGTATTTTACTCATCGAACCCTTTCATTTAATCAACTCCTGTTGAAGCATTGAGAGTGGAAGCCTTAGAACCACTATTACACTTGAGACGTCAACTTCTGTCAGAAAAAATGATAATGAAGTTCAAAAATAAAAAATCTCTTTTAATAGAAAAAATGTATGAACTAAATATATTTGACCTTACCAACAAATACTGGATTAAGAAAGACTCTCCACCTTTATGTTTTTCCAGAAAATGGATCAAAATAATTTAATTTGTAAAAGCTATGATTTTTTTGTACTTTTATCTAGAATATCAGTTACCACAATACTCAGAAATAAATTAAATAAATAAAAATGTGTTATTAAATGTTCTGATGGAATCGAAGAATTCAATAGATGTATATACGGATGCTTCCAAAAATGTTGACGGTGTTGGCTGTGCATACACTGTACCTACTTTAGGCATACAAAGATTATTCAAATTAGACAAAATTATCTCTATTTACAATGCCGAGGCTATGGCGATCCTCAAAGCCTTAGAATATATCGACGATGATCAACAATCTACGATTCTATCGGATTCACTTTCTGTACTCCAAACTATCGAGAATAGTCAAGTCTTCACTTACAATATTAACCCTTGTATTGCTAAAATTAAAATTTCAGTAAATAACTTAAAAGAGCGAGGGAAGTTAGTAAAATTTGTTTGGGTTAAGGCGCACATACAGGTTTAAAACACAATGAAGAAGTAGCCATAATAGCAAAAAGAAGTATTAATGAAGGAGAAATTTTGAACAGCGGACTACACGTCCAAGGTGTATAAGCATTATCGAACTTAAAAGTAAAAAAGCATGGACAGCATTATGGACAGAATATGGTATAACAAATCCTACGCGCTATGCAACAATTCAACCAGACATTCCAACTAGATATTGTTATACAGATTTTATGTATTCTAGAAAAGACATAACAACACTCAGTAGATTTAAGTTTGGCAACGGGTGCTACCCAGCGCATCTCAAGTAAATAGGAGTAGTAGATTCAGACCTATGTGATACATGTAATGTCACCGCAGATTTAGATCATATATTTTTACTTCCACATCCACGTAGTGGATTGGAAGTATAGTAATCGTAAAAAAAATTTCATTTTTTTTTTTACGTGAAATAGGTTTAGAATGTCATGAAACGTTGAGATTTTAAATTTGAGCGAAAAAAAATTCTGTCTGTCTGTCGGCCTGTAACTATTTTTGTACGCACATTTTCTCCGGAACGGTTTAAGATAATTACTTGAAATTTTGTACACGTATACATTATACCGAGATCTGGAACTGGATTGTCCTTTGAACATATCCGGTGAAGGGTTGGGGAATAATAGGGGGAAATAAGTAAAACAAGCTGGTAAGAGCATAGAAACTTGAAATTTGATGTATATGTACTAGAAGTCAAGGCTTCAAATTACCTTCCACATCTTTTTTATGATATTTTCATCCCCCCACCAACCCCCACTCCATTATTAAAGGGTTTGATAAAATGAAATTCAGATATTCACTTGGAATTTGGTACACGCATATATTATAATGACATCGGGAACTAGATTATATTTTGGGATTATTCTGATGAAGGGTTGGGGGTTAAATATGGGTAAGTAGGGGAAAATAAGTGAAGCAAGCTGGTAAGAGTACAAAAACTTGAAATTCAGTGTATGTAATAGAAGCCAAGGCCTCAGATTTTTTTATAACATTTTTCAAATCCTACCACCTCTCCGTTATTAATGTTATTGATAACATAAAATTGAGATATTCACTTGAAAATTAGTACACGTATGTATTGTAATGACATCTGATTGAGATGATTCTATTGAAGGGGTGACAGGTGGTAGGTTGTGAATAGGGGAAATAAGTAGGGTAAACTAGAAACTTCATTTTTAACGCATATGGTAGAAACCAACGCCTCAAATTTTTTTATTACATCTGCCCCAAATATAATTAAAATAAATATGTATGACTAGTAATTTCCACATACTAGAGCGCAAATCTAATCAAGATGTTTCCGTTAAAGTGACTTGGATGAAAAATCTGGATGTGGAAGTAGTGATTCCTTAGGCAGCGGTTTTTGAATGTGTGAAATACAAAGCAGAAAGCGATATTTTTTACAAGATATCAACTGATCAAAATACTTATCATCCTAATAATATTTGTCATTTGCTAGAGCTGAATAAAAAACCCACCTATGACGTGTTCTCGTATTTCTTAAAGCCATTAAACTTAATATTTAGAATAGGTTAGGTTAGGTCAACTTTGCTTGTATTTTCTTGTACATTTGTTTAGCGGCAGTATTGTTACATTAAATTAAATTGTTCATCGTCTTTTTAAAGCTTTCTGAATATAAATTATAAACTCTCACACACATATTAGACAACCCCTAAATCCTAAATTTATATCCGAAAAGACATTACATATTTGAAAAAAAGGAGACAACATCTATTCCTTACCGTCATTGTCAATGCTTGAGGCCGGAATCGAACTGAGTACGTGTTAGATAGTGTGATCAAGAGTGCTTGTTAATGTGGCTCAAGAAAGTCAAGTTTAAATTTATTTTTGTTTTACCCTTCAGACTAATTCGGAATCCTAAAAAATGATCTCCTCTAAATTTGCGCAAAATCGAGTAATATTAATACGTGGCTCCCAGGCCATGAACTTTCCCATGTATTTCTTACGTGTAAAAGACATTTTTTCGTAAAACAACAAAAACGTTGAAATGTACTAGAATAAAGATCGTATACAAGTTCCCTCTTCAAATTTGTCCAGAAGATACGATTTCTAATTCTCCTTTAAATTATTCCCTCATAAGACCCTTTTATATGAGTCTAAAATGGTCCCACAAAGGCAATAATAGAAAGAAATATAAGACGATCTTATGGAGGATTAATTTAAAAAGAAAATATTATTTCGTATTCTATGGACAATTCTGACGAATTGAAACAAAATTTGTCTTAACCCTCTATTGCATGATTTATTTTAATTTGGCAAAAAAATATTTCTTCTACTATTTTGTTCTTAAATATTGTCAAACATGATGTACACATACAAATTTTACATTTGGCATCTTTTATTTAAAAAAAAAATATATGTTCCCATTTGGGAACATTATGTACACAAAGAAGTTTTAAAATATAAACAGTAAAATATTTTGCAAACACATTATTTTAAACTAGTCATTTATAAGTGGGAAAACAGTGGAATTCTTTAAAACAATTGTTTTTATTATTGAGACACAAATGCACTCCACATTTATCACAGCGTATGCGAGATTTTCCCTTGCAGTAATTTCTTTTACACCTTTCTCTATTTTCAGTATGGGAAGGCCAATGACTGATATTGTCAGTTTGAATCATATTTGTAGGGCGTGGTTCTAAACATCTTCTTTTCGGGGTGAAGACTGTAGGTGAATTACGAGGTGAGTTGTAAGTAGAGGGATTACTAGAACTGGGGCGCCCCCTTTTTTTTTCAGTTGTTTTGCCAGCCAAACATAAATCCCGTGCTAACATTGTTCTAAATTCAATTAGTGAAATGGTTTCATTTCTTTTTAGTTCCTTGTTGATTCTCCTTAAGAGCAACCAAGCATTGACTATAACAACATCAATCATATGACAAAATATCCGCATATACCATTTTCTACTCTTCAATTTTATTGGGTATAATCCCAAGAGAGAATCTTGCAGGTCTACGCCACCCATGTGCATATTATAAATATTCACAATATCTGGGCGTTCAATGTCTTTATAACCATTCTCAGATTTGAAGAATCTTTTCACTTTAGTGATTGGTTTTGTTCCAGAAAACGTTGATATTAGTGAAACTATACGATTATCGTACCATTGAACTGTATGAATATCTACGTTATCTACATTAGCAGTTTTCTCGACATGTGAACCCCTACCTTTTTTTTCATTTCTTTTTCTGTTATAGTCTTCAAGCCTCTGAGGCGATTTGTTTTTACTGTAGCGACACTCTTTATATCTAGTTTATCTAAATAGGCCAGTAAACTCAAACCAGAAAAGTAGTTGTCATAGTATACCTTATGGTTCATATTTCTAGGAATAGGTCTACATAAACGAACTATAATGTTACTAGCTGCTCCAAGGTCAGGTTCGCCTGGCAATATATTTTTGTCACCTTTACTATTGCAAAGTTCAAAATTCGAAGTAAAACCACTTATTCCAGACAAAACATACATCTTGTAGCCCCATTTGTGCGGCTTTTTAGGATTATATGTTTTTAGAGTTGATCTTCCTTTAAATGGAATTATCTGTTGATCGCAAGACATATGTTCCTCAAATGGTATTTTCTGGCAGGCATTTTTTATTTGGTTTAGTACTGGCATAATTTTATCAGTGTTTTTAGTGGCCTGGTTGTTGTCAGAAAAATGGAGAAACCGTTTTATGGTTTCAAAGCGATTTACTGGCATTACATCCGCAATTTGTGATGTTCTTGTATCAGAAGCCCAGTATCTACGAGTTGAATGTTGCCTTATCAAAGACATCCATACCATTATTCCCAGGAATTGTTCAATTTCGTTTGAATTAGTGGTGAATGGTTTATCTGGCCTCTTCTGCACACTGTATAGGCACGACTGCTCTACTATGTGGGAAATAAAATCATCTGTTATAAAAAATTTGAACAAATCGTATGCACTATGCAAAAGTAGAATGTCTTCTGGAAGATTACAATCTCCCAAAAATAAATTTTTTTGGGGATCCCTGGTAGTCTCAGATTTTTTCCACGTGATTTCCACTTTATTTTTGCGGGAATATATTCTCTTATTTGCAGGAAGACCAAACAATTCTGCGAGAGGAATATCATCTTCGGGTTCATCATTATCTGACTCTGCAGCATTATCTTCGAAAACTTGTAGTTCCACTGTAAAAAATATGTTGTTTAGGTATATTTACTCACGGATTCAGATTTTTATCTGAATTTTCCTTCATCCCCGTCATCAGATAATTCAGAATCTTCACTATCGGAAGGAATGTCTCGTACCACTTCAAATCTCTTCTTCCCATAAAACGAACTAGGTCTTATTTCTTGAAACTCCATTGTAATTCTGCAAGAAACGGCACATTTAGTCGTAAACAGAAAAAATAAATATATGCACCTAACAAACTTTGAAAGCATGTTGTTCCCAATTGGGAACATATATATAAGATGTCATTCTAGGTACAACTTTTTTAAAAAAGGGTCAAATTTTGTACTAATCTACTGCTAAGATCATCATATAAATATAAAAAAATATTTCACATACCTGTAATAAGTTTTCACACAGTATTTTCGACAGTAAACACACTGACACCAAAAAATCTAACTGATGACTAACCTACAAAGTTTTAATTGACAGAAATTATACTTGAGGCGACATCTATCATCCAAAACAGTAATAACCAGTAACTAAACATGTAGGAAGCTAATATATTCTGCACAAAAACAGAAAACTTTATAGAATCAGATATTTGAGTAGTTCAAAAGTTGTGTTCCCGTTCGGGAACCTTATGCAATAGAGGGTTAATATTTCACCTGAATCAAAGTTACACTTAATTCAATTAAATAAGAATACTACTGAACGCATGTTACAGTAAACTAATAAAAAAGGCACAGCTACATATCTCTCAATTAAGACTTATGAGAGTGGCCAATTTTGTTTTCATCACTGCACAACCCGTCGGATTGTGGTAATAATAATTTACGTTACAAGACCAGAAATAGGTGTTTTGCAGGACAACCCAAGCCTGCGGCTTGCTTGGGAAGCTTGGGAGACCTGCAAAACACTGCTCTTCGGTCACGTAACGTACAATGTTTTTTTTCGATAGATCAGAAAATACACCTTTTCATTTTATTTTCTGCTTGTAACGCTTCAAAATCTGAATCAACATTTTTCATAACTTGTGAATTGACTTTTGAAAACTCGTAAAAGTTAAGTGTATTATATCTATTTTACACTTATCACAACAATTAACAATAGTTCGTTTCTATAGCAGCAAGAAAGCAAAGCCACCTATACCAAAAATTGGCGGCATTTTTTACCTTCACGAATCAGAGTCTATTTGGTAACCATTGAAGTGTATACAAAAAAAAAAATTGAGCAATCAAACTGAAGAATTCGTATAGTTATGCAACTTTGAATACGGAACTCAAAATTTACAAAAATTCTCCAGTTATTGCTATGTAAAAATAGTATTTATTATTCAAGCAAAATGGAATCAACTTCCTTGAAAAACACATATATTCCCGAGTAAAATAAGCTTTGGAAAGTTCAAATCGGACGATTAGAACTGAAGTTATAAAGAAATAGACTTATAAATAATTATGAATTTTGAGGTAATTTTGCAATAATAAATTTAGCGGCGGGTGAATTATATTTTTCCCGCAATGAGGCTAAATTTTTTTACTATTATTACAAGAAAATTGGCGTGCTACGAGCAATAACACTATTAATTTAATTCTTGGCCTAAAATCACTAGTCTCTGCTCGAGACATCTTAAGTTCCTAGCTGTGTCGTGTATCTGCTTGCTCAATTTTATCGTTTGGCTTACTGTATAATTTAGTGAAACGATCTGAATAATTTATTGAAACAACTTGATCGGCTCTCAGTCTAAAAGAATTGTCACTGAGCAGTAGGCAGATTGATATATATATATGAAATGGAATTGTAAAACCGCTGCCTAAGGAATCGCTACTTCCACATCCAGATTTCTCATTTAAGTCTTTTTAAACGAAAACATCTTGATATGATATTTGCAGTAAGTGAAAATAATTGCTCATAGAACTTTAATAATATAAGATTTTAAACCGTCGCGTCGGCCCTCGAGTGGTAATGGGGGTGGTTGATGCCCAAAAATGTTTGGAAAATTTTGTTCTCATACACACACTGAAACACAATTTTATATTGGTAACCTCTCTAATAAAGGAGTAGGGATGTTGAAGGTGGTGGTGGGGGTGGCAGGTGTTATAAAGAAAATTAAGACCTTAACTTCTAATTTATATATACACCAAATCCCTAGTTTCTAGACTCTTACTAGTTTGCTTTACTTATTTACCCCCCAATCCTTTAAAATACAATCTAGTACCAGATCTCGATATACGTACTTGTACCAATTTTTAAGTCGGTTCTTAATTTTATTTTGTTAACTCCTTTAATATGGAGTGGGGGTGGTAGGTCATAAAAGAACTTGAGACTGTCGCCTCTAGTATATACACCAATTCCCTAGTTTCTGAACTCTAACTAGCTTGCTTTCTTTATTTTCTTCTATTTACCCCCCAACCTTTCAACGAAGTTATCTCAAAATAAAATGCATTGGATATGTCGTTATAATACATACGTGTACCAATTTTCAAGTGAATATCTCAATTCTATTTTATTAACACCTTTAATAATGGAGTAGGAATGGTGGTGGGGGTGGCAAATGCTATAAAAAAATTTGGTGTCCTAGTATCTAGTATACACAACAAATTACAAGTTTCTGGAAACTTATCGGCTTGCTTTACATATTTTCCCATATTTACCCCTATTTCGCTGAAGTGAGCTGAAAATATAAGTTAGTTCGAGATATTATTATAATATATATGTGTACCAACTTTAAAGTCAATATTTTAAACTGTTCTAAAAAAAAACCACGGGCACATAAAAATAGCTCCGGAGCGACCGACCTGACAGACAGAAATTTTTTTCGCTCAAAGAGTGACTGCAAAAAAGGCCTAAAATTCGCCTGTTTTTGCATAGTAGATAGGGGGGCAAGGGAAAGAGCAAAATAAATTCTATAGGGCTCAAATTAAACTTTCAGAAATATTAAGGTGAGCATTGTACTTTTTCGAGAAAATGCAAAAATCCCCTTGTTAAATACACACTTATTACATAATAACTAAACAACCATGGGAAATACAAGAGGAAGTTCAATCAGAAGAGTGCATACCACTTAACCCTTGATACTAAACTAGATAAAACTAACAATAATAATTAAAATAATAATAATTAAAAAATAAACATAAGATTAGGATATTTAAGACAACATATTCTGATTACACAAACCGAGAATGAAATCAAGTATAGAGTATCCTTATTATACATTGAGAAAATACTTATATATGTTCGTTTTAAATTTAGCGTTTGTAAGAACCTTTAAACTATCTGGGATAGAGTTGTATAGCCTATAAATGGCATATCGAAAACTTCTTTCAAAAAAGACGTTTTGTGAGGAGGAGGCGTCAATTGATCTTTACGTCTTATGTTAATATTGTGAACATCACTTCGAAACGATATTTTGTTATATAAGTAGGGAGGTGACCAAGATAATATGATTTTGTGAAACAAACAAAGGGCATAGGTTTTAAGGCGATCTTTTATATTTAACCAAATTAATTCGTTCAGCTTATGAGACACATGGTCATATTTTCTAATACCACATATGAAACGGATACAAGAATTTTGAACCCGCTGTATTCTGCTTAGGTAATCTGTGTAAGCATGGTCCGCAAACAGGAGCACAATATGTGAACTGTGATAACACCAGTGTCTCACAAAGTATTCTTTTCGTGATTTTTGTCAAATAAGATTTGTGAGGGTATAATAGCCTCAGAGCAGTATAGGCCTTTTGGATAATTTTTGTTGTCTGCTCCCGAAATCTCAGAGACCTATCTAAAATTAGTCCAAGATTTTCTCAACTACTTGACGGCTCAATTTTGACATGCTCAACCTCAATATTCATATCGTGTTGTAGATGAATACAATCCGTCTTTTTGCCAAATAAGACGACAGCTGATTTCATTGGATTAAGTATGAGAGAATGCTCTGTAGATATTCTAGAAAGTTCCTTCAAATCACGATTAATTTTTTCTGACGCATCTAGATGTTCTCGGGCATTAAAAGAATTAATCAATTGAGTGTCGTCGCGTGTGTATAGCACTATGCTCGATAGATTTGGGAAACTGGCTGGTGTAGATTTTAAACAACAGGGGACCTAGAATTGAGCCCTGCGGTACACCTCGTGTCAGTAATCTCTCGTCAGAAATCTTTCCTCGCAACCTAACCCTCTGAGTACGGCCCTGCAAGTACGACTGGAGTAGTTGAGTTCCCTCAGCATTTATTCTACACGAAGTCATAATAGCTACCAAAATAGTATGGTTAATGGTGTCGAAGTCCTTACTAAACTCAAGTAAGACTAGGGCTGTGCATTTTCCCTCATCAGTAGCTTGTATAATGTTGTCAGTCATATCTAATAATGCTGTACAACAACTGTATCCTTGGCGGAAACCCGATTGTACATTGGGCAACATATTATTTCTATCCAGATATTCACGTAATTGCATTTCAATAATCTTTTCTGCTAAGTTTGATAACCCCGGTAGAATGCTTATTGGTCTTAAATCTGAAAAATTTTGCGGATTTTTTTTTTTTTTTATCGGAGTAACGAGAGCATTTAGCCAACAGGATGGAACAACAATTTCTCTGTAGACATGGGGTCGACTAGCCATAACAATAATTTTAGTGAAAATTCCACGACGATTGTATGATGTGGGTAGGACTTATACATTTTTTCGTTTCCTGGGGTTGGTATTTTAATTATTACAAGGTGTTGGAGGGTTGTAGGACAGTTTCCTAAACTCGTCCAAATCCAGAATAATACATAATCCGTAAAAAATTCATACAATATAAAATCTGAGTAGTAACAGTTGTTTTATTTTTTTAAATATTCATTATATACTGCCTTTTTAAATATTTTCTACCCTTAAATAGGGGTGATTTTTACATTTTTTCAAAGAAGTAAAAAACACTCTCACCTTAAAATTTCTCAAAGTTTAATTTGTGCTCTATAGGATTTATTCGGCTCTTTCCCTTGGCCCGCTATCTACTATGCAAAAACAGGCGAATTTTGCGGTCACTCTTTAAAATCTCGACGTTTCAACCTATTTGGACAAAAAGAATAAAGAAAAATCACAGATTTCGTAATTCTTGCAACCATCGGGACATTGGAAATGATAACACCATACATAAAACTTAAACTACTACGATCCACTCACGATTGCGACACCGCTGTATTTCGACCTTAAATGAAAACTAGCAACTTGACCCTCCGGTGATATATGCCATATTACATTTGCATATATCAGTCGTTGCATATACGACAGTCTCACTCGACCGCGACACCGTCTTTTGACCTTGAGCGAAAACTGGTAACACGATCTCCATGTACGAACATAAACGTTTCCAATGTTAAAAACTTTTTACGATTACTGTACTTCCACTCCACTACGTGTATGTGAAAGTAACTTATACTCTTCGCAAATATAAAAAGAAGAGTATATTGCATTTGATCGGCAAATTTCTAAAATCGGTAATATCTCTCGTAGAGAAAAAATTTTCATGTCACTGAGTTGGTGATCAAATTCTGAATAACTTTCAAAATGTCTGTCCGTCTGTCTGCCCGTTTATATGTCTGTCCATCCATCTCACTGTCCGTCTGTCTGTCCGTCCGATACGTTTCTTGCAAACACGGTAACTTAAGAATGAAAAGTTCGAATGCAATGAAATTTAGACAGTAAGTTAGTGTTAGCTAGAGGAAGGACCCTATTGTTTTTTAACAAAATCGATCGATAAATAAAAATGTGCAACAATTACTTATATAAAAAGTGCAGTAAATTGGTGAAGAGTTATATCGGTTAGTTTGTTTGTACCTAAAGTTACACACAGTAGCTTTCTGAAAATAATTGCAAAAGTTTGTTTTGTACTTTTTTAATAAATACAATGGGGTTCTTTCTCTAGCTAACACTAACTTACTGTCCAAATTTCAATACAATCAGACTTTTCGTACTTAAGTGATCGTGTTTACAAGAAACGTGACGGACGGACGGACGGACGGACAGACAGACAGACAGACAGACTGGCAGGTAGACAGGCAGGCAGACGGACATTTTGAAAGTTATTGAGAATTCGATCACCTATACAGTAATATGAATTTCTTTTCTCTACTAGCGATATTGCCGATTTTAGAAATGTGCCGATCGAATACAATTACTCTTCGTTTTCTATTTGCGAAGAATATAAAAATATTGACCTGCAATAACCCATACCCAGTATTTCCTAGTCGTTGTAATAAAGTGACTTCCTTTTTGAATTCCTCATATCCTATTTTCATTAAATAAAAATGCAGAAATAACCCATACTAATAATTCCTAGTCGTTGTAATAAAGTCACTTCCTTTTTGAATTCCTCATATCCTATTTTAATTAAATAAAAATGCAGAGGTTAAATAAAATAGTTTATATTAATAAAATTGTAACAACAGATGTTTGACTAACAATAAAGGAATAACAGATCCCAATTAGAAGTAGTAGCTGCCCTTTAGTTTTGATATTGGCTCAATAGATATTCGAAGAAATTCTAAAAAAAAACTTGCACCTATGATATATTAACTAATACAGATTTTGATAATTTAATTATAGATTTTATCGCTTTCGTAGTGTGACCAGTGTCTACTAACACGTTAAATTCCCAGTTTATAAAATCAGTTCGAACATTGGAGTTGCCACAGTCTAGAGGAACAAATGAACTAATTAATTGCAAATAATCCAATAACAATGTGTTAGGGTCAATTTAAAAGCCACAGTTCAAATGACCGTTTACAGGCATCTGAAGCTCTGAGTTGTATCATGTACATACCTGCTCTCTCAAATATATTGTTTTGCTTAATATTCTAATTTAATTAAACGATCTGAATATTTCATTGAATTGTAACTTGATTAGGCCTCAATCTGAAAGGACTATCTCTGAGCTGTAGGCATATTGATACCTTTGAAACGGAGCACAGTTCAACACTCGCAGTAGACAGACTGAAACCTAAAACTAGGTCAGGTATGGTTTGGCTATTTTGAATCACCCCGTACTTACATGAAATGGAATTAAAATACTGTCATCTAAGGAATCACTGCTTCCACATCTAGATTTCTCATTCAACTCGCTTTAAACGAAAATATCTTGATATTATATTTATACTCTAGTAAGTGGAGATTATTGCTCATAGAATTTTAATTATACAATATTTTAAATCGTCGGTCCCGAAGTCGTAATGGAAGTGGTTGATGTAGAAGTTTGAGGATGAGTTCTTCTGGAGGTTTCCTGCATATACAGAGTGTCATACTTAAAATTTTCGAGACCATTTTCTCGATAACCAAGAGAGATATTTGAATTCTCTAAAAGGTATTTTATGAATGACTTTAGTTTTGAGTAAAAAGGATCTTTCTACAATTTGAGATACAGATGGCGTTGCGATGCAGACATTTTTCCATCTCAGGAATTTTAAAAAGTGGTGCATTTTATGCAACTTTTATAATACATACAATTTTGGAAAAATCACTGGTATATGGAAATAAAAATTTCTTTCAGTAACAGGAATGCCACAACTCTGTTAAAATTAAATTAATCTAATTTGCCGACATAATTGTTTTATTAACTTTATTATTATCAATTGTTGACAATTAAAAAAAAATGCTCAAAATAATATCCTCTAAATGAAAGACATTATAAATCATTCTAAAAATTAGGCATGTTCCGCTTGATTATTAAATGGAAATATTTCAAGTAAAAGCGAAGTATTCGTCTTATTACGGAGTAATTAGATATTAGTCCTTTGGGGCGGATTGTATCAAGCAAGTTTAAACCAAAATCAGCTTTACCAAAGGTCAAACTTCATTGTTACAATTGTTACAGCAATCGTAACTACGGATTTTGATCCTTGATCAAGCTGATTTAGATTTAAACTTAGTTGATGCAACTCGTCCTTCATCTTTAAACATATTTTTATTAAGCTGTTCACATTCTTATCTTACAATTTCGTGTCTTATATAGAATATTTTCATGGAACGCATTGTCTGCGTCATTCATAGCTCTGGCTTAAAACAGTCGATGAGTTAGATATTATAGGCATAGGTAGGCAAGTCAGAGCTTCTAGTGACGACTGGGCGAGATGAGAAAACTTCGTGGTAATCTTGGCCGGAACCTGAGAGAGCGAAAAAACAGATAGCGTACTTCGGCGCTTTAGACGAAGATGGAGCAAAAACTGCTGTAATATAGTAGCTGGTCTTGTTGACGTAGGAAGGTATTAGGGAATATTATTACGAAGATTATTATTGAGAGAGATCAGTGACCGAACGACCATCTGCTATATATAGTAATAAATGTTTTCTGTAATAGTAAGATAATAATTAATAAATATAGCTTTATTTAAGTTGCTGATTGTTTTCAAAAACAATCCTCTTTGATGTTCAAAGTTGTTCAGAATTCAATAACATGAGAATTTCTTTCTACGAGCTATATTTACGATTTTAGAAATGTACCAATTAAATGAAATATACTCATCGTTTTGTATTTACAAAGAGTATAATTAACAGCTACTAATTGTTCGAAACAATTTGTTAACAAAATTTTGTTTTCTCAAAATTACAATTTTTCATAAAGTATAAAAAATAAAAAATAAAAAAAATGTGTTTTTTTTTTGGTAGGTACTCATTTATTTTATTTTTGTTTCTACTGACTAACCTACCTATTTGTAAAAATCAGGGACATTGTCCATTGGGTAGGGCAACTTGCGAAGTATATAATTTTAGGTCTACCTATGATTCAAACATTTTGTTCATTTACTTTTATATAAACAGAATATTTAGTTCTTAATATGGATGAATAAAATAAAATATAGGATTTCATTATTCCTAATTATCTATTGAGCCAATAACAGTCCCAATGTTATTGTTCTACTTGAGAAATGTGACAATACTACAAATAATGTGTTTAAGCTGGTAACCACTCTGATGCAGGTAATGTTGATAAAATCTTATCTGCCACTAATCTAAACAGATCGTTTGATGCTTCAATAAAGATGGGGTTTACAGCATCCATTACCCGACGTGGATTCTCGTTAAAGAATGTAGCGATCAAGTCAGCTGAAAAGAAATTTTATTTGTTTTATTTTATGTAATTTATAACCATTTCACAAAATAAACAGACTGAACATTATTATATGGTGTGCACAGGACATGTCTTATTTGTCTACATGTACGATTTAGGGCGGTGTTTATTTATTTTTCACTTTCAGATTTTTCCGGGACACCTGCCAAAGGACAGCCGGTCAAGAAAAGACAACTTGTGTCCTGATAGAAAGCCATATTAATAACTATATCGACGTGTAGGTATATAGACTGTGAGTAAATTATATATTTAGTTTGCATTGCTCATTATTAAGATATTGTTACGCATTGCACCCCCCTGAGGCCTAGCGAGTGATACGCCCATGTTACTAATAGGTGAAAGTAAGTACCAATGGTTAGGTAACCATTAATACACTCTTCTGAAAGCCTGTAGATGGCTCTAGAGTTATATTGTTCTGGAATTAGAAATCTCTAGATGGATCTAGAGGCAATTTTAGGATATATCGACGAAATCGACGGCGGAGAGAGAAATTTAAAAAAGTGAAGTTTGGTAGCGAAAAATGAGGTTATAAACATTGTAAAAGTTAGTTTAGAAGTATTGTGTAATCAATAAATTATTAAATAAAGTGTTAGTGGTTACCCCTTGTTAAAGGTATTTAGAACCCACGGATTCATACAGGGTGTTTCCTAAGGGCGGAAACACGTAACATTTGGTGTCAAACGCGGAGAGCCTACCTATGTTTGAGAAGACTGGGACAGTGTTTTCGGAGATAGTGCTAACACAGGGAGGACTAATTTACTGGACATTGTTCTAGGATTATTTTCGAACAGAAAAATAGTGTTAAGTGCATTTTTGAGACAATTTTGGAACATTTTGTTAGCACGTTAGTGCTGGTAATTAAATCCTTTGAACTAAGAAGAGATAAAGACTCTGAAGAAGACTTTTTCGTGTAATTAATTAAGTGAACTTTCTAGAACTTTTCTACTTGGACAGTAGTTGGATGGTGACAAAGACTTTAAATAAAAGACTTTCGTGCTATTCTGCGATTTCTCTGGACAATACCATTACCGATATTGACGTGATTATTAAATTTACCGTAATTATATGCCGGTAACGTCCAGAAGCATGGAATCCGAGAAACAAATACAGGACTAATTCGTACAAATGCAAAAAATTATGATGGACCAAGAAAAAAAACGGCAGGAAAATAAAGAAGAGGAAAGAAAACGCAAGGAAGAGAAAAAATTGCACCAGGAAGAAAAAAAACAAAAACGCCAAGAATTAAGAAAAATTCTTGAGGATCAAGAGAAACAACGTCAGGAAGAATTGAGAAAAATCATGCAAGGCTTGGACATTAAACAACAAAGAGAAGGAGACGAACTAAGGAAAATTATAGAAGGCCACTGCTGTCACTGAAGAACTAAAGGGAGAAGTAAGTGAAGTAAAAAAAAAGTAGACAAGGTAGAAGACAAAATGCACAAGATGGCAGGGGAAATACACCAGCTTAAATGACAGTTGAGGGATAGAGGAGGCCAGCAAATAGTATCATCAGGCCAGCAATTAAAACGTCCCTCCTTTGACGGTCAAAGTTCTTGGACAACGTACAAGAGAGAGTTTGAGGCAGCAGCGTGTGCGAACAACTGGGATGACGAAGAGAAGGCTATGGCACTGGTCCTGGCTTTAAGAGACCAAGTAACGGAGTTGCTCCAGACAATTCCGATAGAGCAACAAAAGAACTTCAGAGTTTTGGAAGCTGCCTTAGATCTACGATATGACGATCAACACTTTGCCCAACTATACCAGGCCCAGCTGAAATTGCTCGTTCAAAAAGCTGGAGAGAGTCTGCAAGAATTTGAAGCTGCGGTGGAAAGACTGACATACTTGGCGTATCCCAATGCGCCAAGAGAATTCAAAGACCAATTGGCAGTGGGGGCATTCTTAGATGGAATAAGGGACAAGGAGATCAGGCGAGTCCTCAGGCTATCCCGATATAACAGTAGTAGCCTTGGTGTGTGCACTAGAAGTAGAAGTCGTCTATAGGGATACTAAAAAGTCAAGAGTGCGAGCTGTGGCTATCAAAGAATCGCAGCCAGAAGAGAGAAGTCAGAGCCCTATCTTGATCCAGATGCAGGAGATAAAAAAAATGATCAGCCAATTACTGGCTAAATTGAATCCTTCAAGAAGACAGGAAACCCAACAAAATAGGGAAAAACCAAGTGGAGGTATTAAATGCTATAACTACGGCAAGGTAGGGCATATCAAACGAGACTGTCGACAGCAGAACTCGAGAAGAGCAAATGCTGAAATGGTTGAAGAGACTCAGAATAGAAGTAGTGGAAGGCCAAGTGGATGTAGTATGAAATGTTATAGGTGTGGAGAACTAGGACATATCCAGCTAGAATGTCCACGGAGGAGCTGGGAGAGAGTAGAGGCCGACGCTGTGAAGCCGAGGGGAAAACAGACGAAGCCGGTACCAGCGAGGCTGTTTCAGATATGGAACGTGGTGCTCCTATGGAAGTAAAGATTTTCCAGCTTCGAAGCTTTCCGAGAAGTCCACCATTATAAGGATGTGAGACTGAAACGAAACCTCAAAAAAATACAGACACTTTATCTGGAAGAAGGTGCAAGAAGGATTGCAAGTACTGCCACCAGTAGAAACTGCAGGCCACGGGAGCAGTAAACACCGTCGAGGTGACAGGACAGATGAAGCGTTCACACAAGAGCAACTGAACGATGTGGAAATTGGCTTATATTGAGAGCCAAAGAAAGGGGAACTCGTCCAAAATGGAAGGATGTTTCAGGCAAGAGAGTGGGACTGAAGGAACTATGGGTGCAGTGGGACTCACTGAAAGTCATGGACGGGCTGTTGCGGAGAGCATGGGAAAGCCCGGATGGAAAGCAGGTGATTATGCGTCTAGTAGCGAAGGTGCTTCAGGAAGCGCACAATGGAACATCCGACGGACACTTCGGTGATAACAAGACCCTGAAGAAAATACGTGAACGATTTTATTGGGTAAAAAATTGTCGAGATGTAGAGGCTTGGTGTCGCAAATGCAACATTTGTGCGGCCAGTAAGGGACCACAGACTGGAAGTAAGGGTGAAATGAAGTAGTTCAACGCCGGAGCTCCTTTCAAGAGCTTGGCTACCGATATACCGGAGCCATCACCATAGCCAGTGACCGAATAAAGGCTCGTTATGACCGAAAAGGTAGTTGAGAAGGGTTCAAGGCGGGAGATCTGGTTTGGCTGTACAACCCACACCGGAAGAAAGGAAAGTCACCGAAACTTCAAACACCTTGGGATGGACCGTATACTGTTATTACCCGAATTAATGATCGGATTCAACGAAGCAAAAAGTCCAAGATGAAGATCGTGCATTTGGATAGATTGGCGAAATACATCGATATCTGTGAATTGCCCTACCTGGACGTTAAAGCTTAAGGAGGGGGCAGTGTTACGCATTACACCCCCTTGAGGCCTGGCGAGTGATACGTCCATGTTACTAATAGCTGAAACTAAGTACAAATGGTTAGGCGACCAGTAATACACTCTTCCGAAAGCCTGTAGATGGCCCTGGAGTTATATTGCTCTGGAATTGGAAATCTCTAGATGGATCTAGAGGCAATTTTAGGATATATAAGGCGAAATCGACGGCGGAGAGAGAAGTTTTAAATAGTGAAATTTGGTAGCGAAAAATGAGGTTAGAAACATTGTAAAAGTTAGTTAAGAAGTATTGTGTAATCAGTAAATTACTAAATAAAGTGTTAGTGGTTACCTCTTGTTAAAATTATTTAGAACCCACGGATTCATACAGGTTGTTTCCAAAGGGCGGAAACACATTTCAACAAAACTTCAAAACGGGGGACTTTCTTCAAAATTTTATTTCTCCTAAATTACTTAATATTATAGAACAAAAACTATATGAAAGCGGATATTCTAGATAATATACTATATATTTTGAACGGTGTTTACGTGCTGTGCAGAGTTGAAAAATGGAAGAATTTTCGAGGTAGTGCGCAGTTATTCTTGTTTGTGGAAAACCACATGTGGATGACAAAGATTACTCTGTCGATATGCTTTCTCTATACTTAATTAGAATTTTCCTTCTCAATATCATATCGTATTATTTGATGAATTTCCATAAATTGTTCTTTTGAAAATCTAAAATACCTTTTAAAATGTTCATCACTCAATGATGGAATGAAAGTATGGAATTCTCCGAATAACTTTCTCTACTTCAAATGGTTTGCAACCCAAAATCGGTGTGATCTTGCTCCCATAAGCAATACATTGGTTAGAATATTAGCTTCAAATTTATTATCAGAGTCATCTTCATCTGAACTCTGATCAAAAAGATGTTTCTCAATTTCGATGTTTGAAATCCGGGATGAAATCATTTTCGGGTATTGTTAAACAGTCTACTAAGCACTGCGAAGGAATGCATTCACACAGCATCAGGGGACGATCAACCACCGCTTTTTTTAGCTTAAAACAGCACGTCACGGCTCAACTCAGTACAGCACCACATCCGGTGGACTACAGGCTTTAACCTTCCTCGAGCATATGCATGAATCTGCCTAGATCCCTACATAGCTGCATAGTATAGAATAGAGTCCCTGCTGGGTGTTGGTCTGTTTGTCTGTCTGTTCACTCGGGCTAACTTTGAAAACTATTGAGCTGATTTGATGAGGTTTTCATTACTGATATAAAGTGAGCCGAGCACCAACGATTTTAATGAAGTAGCGCGAAACCTGAGAGCTAACAATATTAATAAAACATACTATTTATCGCAATGATCCACATTTACCGAGTCACTTTTATAATAGTTTAATAATTATGTGAATCAATGTTTTATACAAATATACGGGAGCTGAGTTCTCTCATCTAAATTATATTTATTTCGAAAGTGTTGTCTCTCTTGTAGTTTAGGAGCTGAGTGGCCTTTTCCACACGTTATCGTTTCATGGTGTCTTAGATATTTATATCGTATTATGAATGACTACACGTACCCCAATTACGCTGGCAAACAAAACTTTCGGGCCGTGCGCGGCAACCGGAAATTGAAAAAAAAATTTTTGTTACCGGACCAAACCTAGCGCAAAATGTTTGTTTTGGCCTGTACAGTACTGTACTTTAGCGGCAGACATTTCTGCCGGGCGGTTTTGGAGCAATGTGCCATCAAAGTGGCGAAAAATGAACAAAACTGAAATGACAAAAAATAGTAAAAATTGAAAAAAACGTCTGCCAGACCAGAGTATGGTTCGCAAGACACGAAAGAACCCTAGCCTTGGCTGGCAGACGTTTTTTTTAAATTTTAACCCTCCCAAACCACCTCATAAAAGTTAAAAACAAAAAAAAAATCACGTTTTCATCTATATTCTATTCAAATACATACTTTCGTTTTAAATTAGATAAGGGAATCCCGTTTTTAGGTAAATTGCTTTAGATACGTTTACTTGTGAACGTTTGATAATGGCTCGGTAACTGCCGAAGGTGTAGGTAACGTTCTAGTTACAATAAATTCAGTGATAAATATCAAAGTAAAAAGTGTTTTAACAAATCATATAATGCTTCTCTAACAACAAAATAATGTTCTCAGAAAGTTATGGTTGTAACTGTGGAGGGTTTTAAGATTTCCCGCTAAGCTGAGTTTCTACCGCTTCTCAGACGTATTGTAACATTATCAAAAGAAAATTCTTGTTTCTAATATAATCTGTTATAAGTTTTGTAAATAAAGAATTATGCATCTCAAGACTCTCAAAACAGAATAATTTCTACATAAATTTAAAAATGAGAAAATGTACTATTTTAAGCTAAAAAACCAGAAGTCTATTTTGTCACGATTCATGTTCGATAGAAATAATTAAGTCGCACAAAGTTCATAATCCAGCTAGTGAGGGAAAAAATGAGATTTGGCGTGCAAAGGGTGGGGTGGTTCCAATTTTTCATATATTGATAGGTTTAGGCCCTAATGAAAAATCCAAGATTTCGACCTTAAGAGGTTGCCGCACGAGTCGAAATCTTGAATTGAAGATGCAAAAATGAATTTTTTCAAAATAACTCTCCAATGGTTGATCCCGTGACAAAACCTTGAAGGAGACAAAATTTCCCACATTTTTTGTATAAACTTCTTTTCATAAGTCTCATAGGTAACGAGTTACAGCGGCGCAAAGACGAACACTTTTCCAAAAAATAGTAAAAAAAATTTCGGGTGTACACAAGAACTCCAGACTCAATGCCCTCTTTGACATCTACAAGCATCGTGATGAAAAACATGAAAAAATTGCAGACACTGGAGAACGCTCTTTGGTTGCTTTATATGGTGGATATCTCCACCAACGAGAACGAGAAAGTTTGGAAGAAATGTACTATCATGTAACGATAAGTTTCTGAAACCTACCTTCTGATCAATAATATTTTGATGAAACTTGGTAATACAGGACGTCTAGGACCATTAAAGGTAATCTTTACAATAGAAAACCTACGATAATAAGCTTTAAGTACATTGTGTGTTTATTGCTATTACAAGTTATTAGGATGTATATTTTCTAGAATATCCGTTTTCATGTAGTGTTTGTTCCAACATACTGAGTAAAGTAGTTTACAAGAAATATATATATTTTTGAACTTCTGTTGAACTATTTTTCAGAACAACACAAAATAGTCAATGTTTAGATATATCATTTACTCATAGCCCTACCTATAATTATTATTAAGAGGGCTTCCCATCTGAGACAATTTGCCCATGTTATTTATACATACCCTTTGTTAGTTTAGCAAATAATTTGTGTAAAACATTGATTCAATTGAAACGAAAATCTAACTTAGATTATACACAACTTTAAACTTTAAATTCTCTTTAATACGGAAAATGAGGAGCACAAGCGCTCGTATTTTCGCGTTGTCTGATTGAAATCGGATTTTACACAATTGTCTTTTTAATCAAAGGTACAAATTGGAGGACCGAGCTTCAAATTTGTTTCTCAAGAACAGCTACGCCCAGGACCAGGAAAGACTTTCCATCCATTCTTTGTAGTACTACATCAATTTTATTATCACGTGGCCTATGAAAATGATAAATTTAGCCTTGCTGTTCCATTCTTGGACCCCTACTGCTTACAAATCTTAAGTGATAACTTTGCTTAAAAAATTGTTGAGTCTATCTACAGTTATGTCTTAAACTAAATACTTTTCGAGAAATCGCATTTAGAAGTTTTAAGCACTTAAAATTAAAAATTCAGAATTAAGATGACAAAATTTTATATTTCAAATGTTCGAAACATGGATACAGTAAAAGCCTGTATTGGTAGTTACTGAGAATATTTCGTAATTTATATTGTGAGTTATTCACTATTCTTTGGCAAGGTATGCTAGGAAGCTTTGTGGCATACAATTTTACTTAATAATTTTTCCCCTATTAATGACGAAACATCAATTTGTAGATTGCTCAATAGGACGTTTAGCTAATTCAACATCGAAAACAACTGGCCCAAAATTTGCATGACCAGAATTGCAAAATGCAGGGGAGCTCTATCTTCAAATCGACCTCTGAATGGTTTCTATAATTTTTAATAACTCCAATAACCACTAGATCGTACAGTAGAACTGTACGCAACTTCTTATATAGAACTGTCTAAGTGAACAGCATTATTTTAAATGATAATGTCTGAGGATTGTAAATGTATCATTATTTAATAGAACAGTAAAAAAAGACCAAATAAACAATGAGTTAGTCTTGTAATAGCAATATTATGATTTCATACCTTCTGGGGTATTACCAGGAGTATATATCTGAGTTTTGTGCTTCCAAAGCCTATTGCGTTTTTTATGATAAATTTTGTTTTTTGAACAGTGTTTTAGGGGTTTACTTTTTCATTTTAATACCCAGGGACGTCAAGAGTTCTTATCGGCTCCACAATTTCAGAAAATATACCTTTTTTGAAAACAAAACACCCTGAAATTTTTCTGCCCAAATGTTGAACCATGTGGACACAAATGAATTTGTTATCTGAAATTTGAATTGACCGCCATTTTGTGCATTAAGTCCGAAATTGATAATTTTCCTTCAAAATGTAAATCTCGATGCCAGCTTTCCGATGACATTAAATAAATATTTTTTTAAAGTTATTTTGGCCATTTTATTGGCATTTATTTCAGAAGTTTATTAGAAAAGGAAGAGCATTGCGAGAACTTTAATTTAAAGATAAAAATGTATCTCTTAAATTGACATATTTAGGCTTTGTCGTCCCTCATCACTCATTTCATAAAAAGCGGATTGGAAAGTTCTTCTTCTGTGTACAGTTTTATAATATACGAACTTAAGAAAAGATGTAAATATTCACAAATTCATGTAAAGATAAACAGAATATAAATCAAATCTTAAACTAAAATATTTTGTTTTATTTTCTTACCTCCATACTGAAATTCTGAATTTTTTGCAGTCAGTTTTATATGACCATCACCTACTGTTATTTTTGAGTTTAGTTTGTTCACTTTGAAGAATTCCTCACCATCTCTTTTGTATTTCTTTAAACTCCCTCTAACGTACATTTCGGTGTTGGCTAGAATAATGAATAAGATCAGTACTTGTGGAAAGAAAAATGACATTTAAGATGTCGTCATCATATTTGTTTCAATCGTTGCTAAATAATCATTCCCTGTTGGATCATTTTCAAAGTATCAATAGAATTTCTGAATACTGAATTTGTCAAGTATGGTGAAACAAGAAAATCAGATCTTGTTAGATCACAGAACCTTTTGGGCAATGCCTAAAAATCTTCATACTGAAAAATAACATCAAATAACTCTTCTTGAAACTTTTCCTAGCAATCCTCTACCCATCAACTTTCGTCTATTTCAATTTTGAATTATTTTGCATTCAGTCATGCTTGTCGATGTTAATGCAGTGTCAGATGCGCCACAAAATTGAGTATAAAAACAAGAGACCAACTACTTTGTTTTTTCATAACATGTCCAGATAATTGGAAAATAGCGATATATTTGTAAAAATCGTAGTAGGTGCTAGATAGTGATCAAGTAACGTGTTCTAGTTCTCTTTGGCATTTACCTGTATTGTTTATATTCAAATATTATTTTAATTTTTATCAATCATACTTGTATTTCATCATCATATCGTATTAATCATTATATTTGTCACAAGGTGGCGACAATTCTTTAAAAAAACCAAAGGGTAGATGATCACCCGGACGAATATATCATTCGAGCAATTGGTCACAATAAATTCAAACAAGGTTAAAACACATAGTTAAAATGATGACGTTTTAGAGTATTTATTAATTTTATACACGAGTGTAGAGGAGGAGGAGAATTAGCACGTCTCAGAATTTCACGAACGGAAGAGGATAATTGATATATGGTTATAAAATTGTTCAGATATTAGTACCAGCTACTTGACTCTACCTGATTTCAGAACCAGTTAATAGGGTATTTCAAAATATAGTTAAAAAAAAAAATTATTACATCCATACTATTTGCAAAAAATACAAGATTTACTGTGAATAGACGATATATACTGAATAAACTAATTTCAACTCAATGTTGACGAAATAGGAAGGTAATTCTTTAAAAGAATTTACACGTCATCTATTTTACTAGGAGGTAAATTTTCGACATGCACAACGTACATATATGGGAAGATACCAAATAGGTCAGTGTCCAAGTAAACTTAGAGGCGTACCTTTTATTACATTCAAACGAAATTTTACGTGCTAATAATTTTTTTGTCTGGATGGATGCGGCACCCACTTCACTCCCCCCTAATAAATTGGTTCGGGTTCAAAAAATCTTTCTTTGTAAATATTTAAATCATATTTAAATAGATTACTATTATTATTCATTAAAATTGTGTTGTAAATCACAGAGATTTGATAAGCACACAGAGATTAAATCTAATGCTTTAGTTTTTCCCATATCTCTTTACATATTCATGTGTTTGAGATGTGGTTCTGAAGACGTTACTATTAATTTTTTCGATAGCTCTTAGCACCAATAGTTTCTTGTAGGAAATATGTCCAATAAAGTGACCTTTCAGTACCGTATTCTCGTGAATCCTCTCATTTTCTGGCCACATTAACTGGAGAAAGGATAATGTAGAGAACCAGATGGAAGTAGGCAAACAATCAAGGAGCCAGTAAGAAGAGTTTTGGTGAAGACACGCGTCTAACAGGCAACCACGACGGAGGGAGTGATGCTGTCAAATGTGCCACACAGCAAAGAAAGACCAAGTAAGGTAACGCATGGAAAAGAAATACTTGTCAAGACGTCGTGTATAAGAAGGAAAGGAGGGTGATAGTATACTTACTGAAGTTTCCTTCAAAATATCCACTGCTCTTTAATGGTATGACTAGAAGTTGTCCAAGTACATCATATTCCATTTCCAAGTGCAACCAAGGAACATTTAATCGGATTTCTCCAGTTTGCTTTATAGGATCAGCCCTTAAATAATATAAACATGTGTATATCAATATTATTTATACCATGTAGGTAATTTTACTAATACATGAAAAATTATTTACTCATAGATGTTTGTAAATGCACACACATATTCTTACAGGCATGATACATTTAGTGTATACATTATACAGATTCGGAAAATATAGTTCGTGATATAGGGAATAAACTTCGATGTAATTGGGCTACTGAAAGCAGAGTGCGTGGTGTCGACGCGATCAAGCGGTGTTGGTATGAAGAAATACCAATGCCCTGCGTTGATCTACGACAAGGCGTAGATACACGCATACATATCACGAACTTTAATCTCGGAATCTGTATATACCATGTAATTTAATTAAAATTGTATAATTATAAAAGCTGAACAATCGTCACTGCATTTTAACAAACCACTACTGAATTTTTAAATAAACTCTAAATAAATGCAGATGACAGCTAGGCGGTCGTTTTGTCAGGTCAATGTTATATCTTAGCGTACTTCTCTTTTTCAATGCCACAAACCTGTCATATCGAATCTTGTTCAACGTAAAATAATTTATCAACTCATACAAATACACCACAAATTTCTCTCCGACAGCCGACAATTCTTCTTTCGATGTGGTAGCATCCAGAAATATCTCACTCAGTCCAACTATGAGTCTCTGGTGACTTAATCATTTCAATTACTCCTATTTTCCCCGTAAAAACAAGAGGTATTATAATAGTCGGACAATGCATGGGTAAATAGTAGAAGTTGTCGGGAGCTCTTGTACTTGTCAGTCAAGGTTTCTATCTTGTATATGACTGTTGAAAGAATAGCACCACCTTTGTTTCTCTTTACGAAATATATATTGCTCTGTTCAGGAGACAGTGCAATTAACTAAATGTATCTGAACCCACAACTACAATGTTTCTAATATTAGTGTTAATTCGGCTTATGTTGTTACAATGTCTACATCGGCATCTTCTTTCGCTGTTATCATCCTCTATGATATTGAAGTTCTGATACTAGGTTAACGTTAATTTCTATTTATTGGTTTTGTTGCCCAAGAAATTATCTTTTGCTGTAACACAAACGGTGTTAATCTCCAACGCGATATTGCAGGATGAATGTCTTGCCGCCCCTCTGTTCTGTTCCTCATTCTTCGTAGTAGACTTTTCGAAATATCCGTTATAAACAACAATCGCATTTTCCCAATATTTATTGAGAATATGTCCACGGCAGTTTTCTAGGATATCACCGTACGTAGAATTCTTTGGTCATAGCACATGGTGTAGTAGGAATCCTCCATTCAAAACATAAGTACCATCGTTCATATTAAGCTTCTCGACAACAACTTCCTCAAACGTCTTCATAAAAGAAAATTTTGTACCATTTTAAAGAGATATAATATCATCAAATATGGATGGTGGACGTCCTGACAATTCATGATCCCATCACAATATTAATTTGTTGGGGCTGTCGCTGACATACAAAAAACGGTTAAAGAGTTGTTGAGAATTAACGGTAACTTCATCTAATTCTGATTCTTGTTATACTTGGATTTTTATTATGTGTTTCCCGTGAAATTTGAGCTCTCCTAAATGTTTCCCTTTGATTTTGTCAATAGCTTTAAGCCCAATTTCATAAGCTTGGTCACAATTTACCCAATCACCACATACAAATTCAGATTCCAAGGATACTAGTTCTCCCGAGAGTTTAATGAACGGAGTGTGTTGTTGTAGCCAGGTGGCAAACATTAATAAGTCACAGAGATCTATTTGTTTTCTTGACTCTCGTAGTTTAACATGTTGCTCATTATATTGTATTAATGGTTAAGGTTAAGTTGAATAGCTTTGGCTAGACTTCGCCTTAGCGATTGGATGTATTGTATGTACATGCTTTCCTAATAAAGACTTTATTATTATTATTATTATGTTCCAAAAAAATTTTCGGCTTCGTGTACTTTGAGGAAGAAGGAAGTTTCAAGGACCCATTTCGAAAGAGTGCTGTCCGTTAAGCCTCGTTCGTGTGTCAGTGCCGAAATAAATGCACACATTTATTGCTATTATCTCATTTACCTGCAGTACATTTTCTTTATCAATTCATAACTTTGTGACTGTGTAACGAACATAGATGAAGTACAAGTAAGAGCGCTATAATTTTGGTGAAGATCGAGAAGAAGGAACTATGTTTTCCTAGCTCACTTATTCTATATGTTTGCTTCTTACACATATTTATTGACTGAAATCGTAGATATACTGTAAATGTACATACAGAGTACTAATAGCTAATCTTCTCATAACATGCATTTACAAATGTTTGCGTGTTAGGAAAAATTGAACTTTTCTTAATTCAAATTAGTTTTGAAATATGTTTTCAAAAACTAGAAGGAAAAACATATAATCAGCCCTTTAAAGTAAATTTTCAAAGAAAATCTATTGACACCATTACAATAATTATGTTGCACTCTGGTCCAAACTGATATAAAAATTACAAAATAAGTGTGTATGCGTGTGCGCACGTATGAGTACTTACTTTAAATCTTCAATAATTGTACTGCTTCCGCCAATTACTTTGATGTTTTTACACGTAGCATTAATAGTAACTAGGTCATTGTTGGTTCTATTCACTGTCATTAAAGGAAGTTCGAATGGATCCAGTGCTGGTAAACTAAGTTCTGGTATTCCCTTAATAAAGTAAGGTCTTGTATTTTCGAATCCATTTAATACACATTTAGCGAAATCCGGTTCTGACTTACTGCAGGAGTATGTCTTCAAATATCCAGCTGTGAAAGTGAAATATTACTTAACTACATTATGTAACGTACGGTGACATACATTTTATAACCTGAACAAGGATTACATAATTTTATGTAACCTATGTCCTAAATATGGAACTTAAATTTATAACTGTAAATTTATTAGTTTATCTAATTTATTCAAAATATTGTACATTTTACCCATGTACACTGGGGAAAGAAAGTAACATGTGACTTGCTAGGCAATCATAACACCTCAAATCCTTATACTTACATCAAACTTTGAATTTTATTCATATTTGTTATAATTAAATGAAGTATCCGACAGAAACAGGTAAGAAAAAAGTTACGATAACTTTGCATCCAATCCCCGGTAACACAAAATGTTGGACCAACGTACAGTCCATATGGGTCCAACATATGAATGATGGCTTTATACGAATTGTACGTTGCGTTGGTCCAATATTTTGTGCCGCTTAGGTTATAATTTAGAAAACGCTTATGGCCATTTGCTCCGCAGTACCATGAATTGGCAAGGACAGATGAGATAGGTGAAAAGAGAGACTATTTCGAGGGTATAAAAGAGGTTACTCGTTTAAAAGGCCCATGTGGTAATACTCAAGACCGACTGTTTCAGTGATCTATTCTATCAAAGGATGCTCAATGTATCCACAGGCCACATCTACTTCTACAAATAGTACTTAGATCCCGTATTCAGTTAAATAATTTTTGTATCATAAAACACTACTATTATACTTCTCAAAAAATTGAATTGAATAATATAAACAATAATTTTTTTTTATATGAAATAGCAAGATGGCAATATCGAAGTGACCCATTCAGTTTAAATTTGCTATTATTTACATTTTTATATTTAGAAAGGAGGAGCTTGAACAAGAGGAGTTCCTGACACATTACGTAAAGGACTAAAATAGTGTACTGATTCCTTTAGGATGAACACATCAGCCGAAGCAGGAGTACACGGTGAATGACCAAGAGGAAGTAAAAGCTTTTCTCTTAAACAACACTCCACTCTATTCCAGGCAAAAATTCTAGCTATATTTGTTTGAATGCGAAAATTTAAATTAACGGTACGCAAACTAGCAGATCTTTATTGCATCAAACAGTAACTAAGGCACTAAGTGCATTATAAGACTGACATAAAAAGCTTGAAATTCTAAGCGAACGGAACAGAGTTAAGTTACCCTGGGTGCCGAAACACTCCAGAAGAGATGGAAATGAAAAAGCTGATAACCTTGCTAGGCAAAAAGACGCTAATGTTTTCTTCGGTTCAGAACCGGTGTGACTAATCCTATACCATTGTATTTGGTCTTTTTAATAATAAAGTAAGTATTATTATTATTATTAGTATTATTATTAACCCGTGCTTACTAATAGTTTAACCGGAGGGGTAATTAAACACTAAGTCAAGTGTAAACACAAATACTACTGGCGGAACATTCCAAGAAGATGATATGGATAAACAACGGACCATACCCAAAACATATTGAAGAAGAGCTGCTCTCGAAGACGCAGTTGAGAATAATGACAGGGCATTTTATTGTTATGGAGCACTTGCACATAATCGTAAAATTCAACGGTGATCTAGATTAGAGATTAGGCAATAAGAAACCAGAAATGGCGCAGAAGATATCGTGTCTACAGGCAATCACAAATGGACTCGGAATCCATTAACACTCGCCCAGAAGTTCACTTGTATCACCTGATCCGAGGCATGCGAGTACTAACTACTGGCCTTGATCAACGGAACCCCCGAAGATTACTCCTGTTTTGATTTTCCTTAGAGTTTGACAAGTAGTTGGAACCTCAAATAGTTCAAAGTTACATATCATATAGACTGTGATTTCCACTTCCTTTTGACAGATTCTACATGTTGCGTTCTCTCCTAGATCCATTAGATTATACGTCTATTGAGCCGACAGTATGCGGCCATTATCTCAATGGCTCTTCTATTTTGGTACAGTAGGTCTTCCATAGATTTGGTCGATATTTCTAGAACTCTGGCTTGTCTTTGTCGTGGAAAACGTTCTCACCGTTCCAAAGATTTATTTTGTACTCATTTATTATTGTATGTTGACATCTAAGTAAATCGTTTAAATGGAATAGATGTATATACGAAAGATCAACGGGAGTGTCGTATATGTCCTTACTAATCTGCATGTGTATTAATTACAATGCTGTATCATATGCCATAGAAACAATAGCTTGTCAACAGTTTCTATGATATTTAGTTCATAATAATAAAAACTATGAAATAGAAGATATATTGAAGAAAGAGGAAAATTATTGTCAATAAATAATTATTCAGATAGTTTTAAAGCATATGATTAGGACACCAACTAAAAAATGAGAAAATAAGTCAAACACAAAACTAATAGATACGATAAAACAGAAGTACTAAAAAAGTTTTAACAAAATATCCCCAACAACACTATAATATATAAAATTTAAATGAAATTGAAATTAAGAAGAAGGTAATCCCTTATACAAGGGAAATAATTCTCGTCGTTTAAGCTGATTCTATACGAAAAAATAGTAACAAAATACCTCATAAACATTTAGAAAAAAAAAAGGATAGTAATAGTGATAGTGAAAAGGGATGTAGTTTGTTTGAACTCAGGAAAGTTAAAGAGCGAGCAACATAAAATTTGAAATATTTCCTATAACTAAATGAAAACCAACTTGAAAAGTGGTAAGAATTTTGCCATTTTTCAACCTCAAATGTTATATTTCAGTTCAATTGTCGAATGAAGTTGAAAAGTTATATTTTGCAACCTTTGAGATGTAAGACAATTTGATTATTTATGTATAAATACCTACCAAAAAATCAAAAGTTCTATTTTTCCAAGCTATTACTACTCTTTCTTTCATGGAATTAGACTAATAGGAATATTACGGTTATACTATAGAGGCAACATGAAGAGAATAGAATCTCTATTTGACCAAGAATACAAAATAGTTTTTGGCAAGTCAGTAGTACATGCATAGCTTTATTGATTAATTTTATATATTAATTAATGTAATGAATATATGTAAATAGATTTGTATAAATATTTAACTTTCATTAGGTCCGAAATTTTTTGTATAATATCGTCGATATAACACTGCAAACCATCAAAATAATAAATCGTGCAATCACGAGCACTTATTTGTAACATATGACACTTCAATGGTTCTTCTTAATAATAAAAATAATAATTTATTTAAGGCCAATCATAACTAATCCCGGAATTCCTGTTCTAAAATTTATCCTGGAAATCCATTTAAAAGTTTTGACGTTGAGCCGTGTTAGAGGAAAACATATCGTTCACAAAAAGACATATACATATAGACATACAGGCGGCACGGTATGACGGTGAGTAATTTAAAAAATATATATATATTAACCTAAACGTAAAGAGAAACCAAAATATTTGGTTACTCAATGCTTAAAGTTTAAGGTATATTACATGTACCTAATATTCAATTAAATTTAAATTATAACAAATTTATGAATATTTTAATGATCCTTCTGACGTAACATACTTCATTTCGTTGTAAGATTTCTCTATTACTTAATCCTTACGGATATTTAAATCACACTTCCGGGTATCATACATGTACAATTTTATAACATCACAAATGTTTGTCAAAATAGCCCAAATGTTTGGTAATCTAAAATTTGAATAGGTAATCAAAACTATTAAGAATGTGAAAAAATATAGAAAAATTAAGAACTTTGAAGTTGAAGCACCTATGTCAATGGACATGTTAAAAAGTAAATTAACAAATTTGTAAAAATTTTAAAAATGAAATCTGAAAATTAGAAAAATTTGAAATACAATAAGATAAGGAATTCCGTGGTAAATGTAGTTAATTTTTTTTTCTATGTCAACAGAAATAAATTAAACCTTAAAAATTATCTCCTAATTTGTGTTTATTTATGTAGTTGATATGGTGGAAATTAGAGATTCTTTCTCACTAACATTTGTATACCTAAAACATATTAACTTTAAGAGTAGAACAATCAATTTATAAACAAAGACAAAAAATTGAAAAGGTTTCTCTTGTGGTAAATTTTATCATATTTAAGAGGGCATTTTACAAATTTTCTTCAAACTAACTATTTGGAAATAATATTCTAGGTCTACACTGCCTAATTTTGATGTATTTGGTGAGTTTAGTCAATACTCCATGGATGTGATAGATGGGGCTGCTGGTGTATCAGCCACATTTATAATTATTGCAAAAAATAAACAAAGAAGCCGGTCATGAAAGAGAGTGTGTTTGGACTGTGATGGAAAACACCCTAAAGACAAACAGAACATAAATTTATAATTATTGAACGATGGAAGCGGTGTCCAAGAATTTTGTAAAAACGTTGAAAACTGACTTCCAGTGACTAGTTCAGCTAGTTACATTTTTAGCGATTGTTTTTAGATTTGAATAGTGGTATAATAGGTGTGAAGCAAAATTGTAATAAAAAGCTTTTTAGGTATTTTGAAAACTGCAAAATTTATAGTAAGTAAGCTAGAGGGAAACATTTCATGAAAATTTCAGGTCAGTTGCAGATGTTGGTTTAAAATTAAAAATAAAATATTGAGTAGAGGCTATCCAACACATACGTTTGCAAAAATGAGCTATTTTTAATGTCCCTTCCCACTTTCGTAATACTTGTGAGATTTCTATTATGTAAACGTTCGTTTGCAAATCCCCGTCTACATTTAAAGATGAAAAAGTCGGTACACTTTTTAAAAGAACAATTCCAATTATTTTTTGTAAAAACGTTCATATTTTATGAAGTCGCTCCACCCCACAGTTGATTTTGTAAAATTTTCGGTACCTCTTTAAAAGCGAACTACTTGTTAAATGGCCCCTAAAATTTGTAGAATTATTAATTATTAACAATTAACATATTTTTATCTAATATTAATCATTGCCTATTTCCTAAATTAATATATTTAAAATTGACATTTTCATATTTCTGAAATTTACGATTTCTTCTTAAGACAAACACTGTTATGTTTCGAAAATTGTATATATATTTTTAATTATCATTTGTGTTTAAGATTTATAGTAGCTATATAAAATATAAAAAGTTAATTGTAGTTTAAAGTTTACTAATTAAGTATAAGGTTGAATTCAAGACCTATCAATATCCTTGACAAGTTTTATAATGAGCAGATTCAGAATGTTTATCAACATTTACATTAAGGTTAGAATAAATATTACGTATTATATTGCATTATGTTGTATTGCATTCTTTTTTCAAACTAAAAATCCATATAGGACGGAAATTTGAAAACTATGGTGGAACATGGAAGCTACTACCTGTACATTCTAAATTTAAGTAAAATAAAATAAAATATATAAATAACAACTTTCACAAATATTCAAAGGCAAAATCAGGATTTTTTCAAAAAATCCTTCCTGTAAACAACACAAAACTTAAGGAAATTATGCACTAATTAATACCCTTTCTATGATATTACTTAATATCGTGGTTATATATTCTATATTTTCTATTTATTATTAAATTCTTTATTTCAAAATAATACGTACGCAACGTTTTACATTGTGCAAATTGCCATAAAACACACACAATCACAAGATACTTCATTGTTGAGACGAATAGAATTAAAACTCGCTACATTCACAAGGCAGCAATATTTATACATCCATATATATGTATATATAGTGTGAGAATATTAAACCATCTCTCTAAATTAGTTTTAGTTAGGGCTATAAGTTTGGGTGGGTAGTTTGCGGATATGCACATCACTAATTTTTTATATTATGTATTATTTGTTGTGAATGAGCAGTTATTAGTATTTAGCAACGACTCAAAATTGAAAGAATTTATCAGACAACTAGTTATTATTTATTTCCACACGTTGTCGCCTTATTACGACACTCGTTAAAAAAAACACATTTTTTCGATTACGTAGGTAAATAACTATTTTTAATACAGGGTTTTGCAGAAGCAAGGAACAAGTTTTCTGTTTCGGAAATGAGAGAGTTGTGGAAACAATTTAAAAAAAAAATGAACGGCCTTTATAAAAACGGTCACCAAAAATTATGAAATAGTCTTCCATAGTCACGTCGCGAACCTTCTTACCTATTATCGATATTATCGAGTCCGTTAAACATGTGTTTTGTTATTTGTTTATTTTGAAACTAACGTCAATATTGATATTTGGTAAAAAGGTTCGATTAACCTGGCGACGAGATTGTGAAATACCGTTTCGTATATTTCCATTAAGCTGGGTTCAATTTTGGTTCAATTTTGTTATCCATTTCACTGGTATCTTATGTAGTTTTCACAAAGTAAGAGAAAATATCCGTCGTTTTTAATTCTTAAGCTTTAACATCATACTCATCAGAGAATTATAATATCTCTATATGCTTATCGTGTAAATCTATTAACATTTTGCAATTATGACCGCCCTATTGAATTTTGAATTTTTAATATCCCAGATCAAATTAAGTATCGGCTAATTCGAAAATAATTTATGCCAATTTTAATGCTCTTGCAACGAAATAGTTTTCCGTTATGATTAGATAGTTCGCCAAAGTTTCTATTAAACTATTTTCTTCCGATTTTTGTTCACATTATACTAGATAGAGCTTGACGAAACTATTATAGTACCACCACCGAGTCATACTCTACAATTGTAAATTAATTTATCGCTTACTCGTCTCAGAGTAATAAACCTCCTACTTTTAAACAATTCGGCTAAAAAACCTTAGACAGGTTGCTTTTATTTTTTGAACACACATCTTATGATGATGATGATGATGATGACGTGATGCTGACGTCATCAATGTGGGACCAATGGCGCAAACGCAGTTTCTTACTAAAATTTTATCGAGAGTGTACCACTTATTTCAAAAGTATCCTTGAGATGAATTTAGCACACTAGTATTTTTTTAAAAATAACTTCAGAAATCGCTTTTTATTTTAATTTATTGTATATAATATTACTAGTGCTTAGAATTTTATTGGCAAAAGTTTTTCTGCCTAGCAATATAAAGATTTAAATTGGCAGTTTATTATCTCATTAAATCTGGAGGGAGCGCTTTAGGGCGACGCACAGTGATTCATTCAAAAATGAATTTTTGTGGACAAAATTCGATCTACAGCTGAGGTTTGTTTGAAATGACTACATTTTTTTTAAAGTATTCCCAAAACAATAATTTACAACGCCTTACTGCAGAAATTGAGGCAAATTGGCTAAAAACCTAAATTTTTTTACTCGTTTTTTTAGAAATAGAATATTTACAGTGAAATGGCGAGGATGGACCTTCCTACATTTAAGATCTCTGGTTTTTAATGGTTATACATTACGTTTTTGGGTTGTTGATTACGAATATCATATTCGTTTTATACAAAAGTGGTCCAATTTTGAGAAATTGGCCATTTCTTGGGTGTTTTTGAAAATTTTTCGAGGTTTTTATTACATAATTTATTAAACTATAATATGATCATAGTATTCTAAGCTTCTTGGATTGATAAATAAAGAAGTATCGATTTTTTGAATATCAATTAAAAAAATCCATTATCTATCTATAATAAATTCAATATTTGTTTGTTTGTTTGATTATAACTCGAAAACTGCTTGACCAATTCAGCTCAAATTTTCAGAGAATATTGTTACAAAAATCTGGAAGGCTATATGCCATTAAAGTAATTTTTGTGAAAATTGCATTAATATTTGTGCTTAGAGAACGGAAAAATCTATTTTCAAAAAATTAGTAACGAGTATTTTATATCTTTTATACTAAATCAAAATGAAGGTTTTAAGCCAATTTGCTTCAATTTGGGCAGTTAGGCGCTGTAAATTATTGTTTTGAGAATTTAGTAATTTCAAGCAAAACTCAGGTATAGATTGAATTTTGTCCACAAAAATTCATTTTTTAAACACTGTGCGATGGATTGAATCCTGGATAATGAACTGCCAATTTACATAAAATGTACTATTCTTTGGCAACGTAGCTTGAAAACACAATTATATATAAAAGGGTCTAGCAAAATAAGCTAGGCGAAACGGCCCCAGAAAACAATCTTTGAAATAACTTATGTTATAATATTGGCAAATCATAAGAACACGATTGGCAAACTTTCAGCCTTCATTGGTCCTTGAGATAATTGATAAAACATGTGCGGGCACGACTATTTTTTAAACTTGTTTTTCTCGAAAACCATTTTAGCTAGACGAATGACACAAAAAGGCTCTGTTAGACCATTAGTTAGTTTATATTATATATTTATTCTAGATATCTTAAATAATTTTAACAATTCGAAAAATAAAATAAAAATTTGAGAATGATTTTTTTTCGGTTAGGGCCGAGGCACAATTGTCAAAGAAATATGTCATATGGGTAATTACACTTACTATTACTACTAATTGTTTCATTAAAAGCAAATGGGTGCACACTGCTCATCAGTTATGATTGGTTCTATGTACCTCTTATTTGATGCAATTGTGTCATATACACATGCATTATAATATACAAAATTACATTAAAAATTCACGTTAAAAGGAAGTGGGTGCAAGACCTAACCAAAATACTTTTAAATTAATTTTATTATAAAAACTCCATATTTTACTCATTGTCACTATTTTGATTGTTTTGATTACCACAGGATTGAATCGCCTCTCGCACCATACCGCTCTGCACTCAGTACGTCAGTGCTGCTCTTGAAGCAGTTTTCCTTGTGGTTTGCGTACCTAAGAAAAACTTTTATTTATTTAAATACAGTTTTTATTTTTTTAAACATGTGATATTTAGTATTTACTATATTAAAATATAAATAAAGAAAAAAATATAATTAATAACATGTTGGATGTTAACTGCGGGAAGCAGATATTTCTGGGAACGGGTAAATGCGGAAAGCAACGGATGCATCTGCTTTCCGCAGTTAACAACCAACATTATATTAATAGTATTATTCTGCTTTATTTTATTATAGTATAGCAAACACCAAATAACATATTTAAAAAATATATTTAAAGAATAGAAATTGTATTTAAAAAAATAAATAGACAAATTTTCTCCTAGGTAAATAATTAAAATTATTTAAAAAATCTAAAATAAATATATAATATTGACCAACTACTGGTCTAACAAAACCTTTCGTCTAGCTAAAATATTTTTCGAAAAAAACAAGTTTAAAAAATAGTCGTGTCACCGCATGTCTCGTCAATTATCTCATGTATCAGTGGCGGTCAGGGGCTGAAAGATTGACAATCATGTTCTTACGACTCACCTAACATATCCTGCTAGACCCTTTAGCAGAAGTGGTATTTAGGGAGAATACTTCATGAATAAATTAATTAAATACATAAAACATAATTTTAGTGTCAAGTTGTTGCTTCCAGATGCTCTCAATATTTTATAAAATATAATGGCAAATGACATTCATGGAAAACATTTTACAAAATATGACATATGATATATGTCAGTGTGTACATATTATTACAGGGATAAATATCGTTTCCTTTATAATATTTCCGATTATGTCATTATTTAACATAGGCCTATTTTCGCTATTAACACCAGTTACCGACCTCAGAAGACGTGCTACTTCCATCCTGAACATTTTGGCGAACCGCTTCTTAGAGGAGTAGAGAGTTTTCACTTGCCTAACGTCTCATAGACAAGGGACTGACTGCTTCACATCATCTTTGGAGTATGGTATATCCACTATATGGTATGGGAGCCCTCGACCAGGATTCCTAGCCTCATCGCGACATGAGAATTCCAAACTTTTCGGAGAACTTATACCCAAATCAAGAAAAAAGTCCTTTATGATGGAAGTTTTCAACGTTGCTAAACGATCGTAAAACAATAGTGAACATGTAAAAAAGATGGACTAAAATTGTTATCGCTACACGTCCGTGTCCTGGCTTTTGTGTTGAAGTAGGGTGTATGGAACTCTATAAAAATTTGAAGAGAAAATTCCAAAATTTCCCGATAAATTCTAAAGTGGAAAGTTTTTCAATAAAAATAACTCTTTAGTTGGAAATTATAAAAAATTGGAAATGAAAATTGAAAATTCGCCTATAGGGACTGATAGAGAATTTCATAACGAACATTTTAAAATTCGTAATTACACGATCTAAAAGTTGATTTGGAACACGCAGCGTAAGAGACGACTATATTTCATTATCTACAACCGTGCGTTATTTCTCGTGTGGTGTTGTTATGTATATTGAATATCGTTGGCAGTTGTTACCTAATGTCATTTCTTCCACACAGAAAATGTTCGTTTAGACTTTCTTTAGGATGTATAGACCCTGGTCAACCATCTAAAAGAGGTTTCAGCCATATCATTGTAACTCAGTCAGTCAGTTTCAGGTTTCTGCAAGGTAGAAAATTTCCATTCTTCACGGGGTGGTGTTATTTTACGTTTTAGATAGAATTCCATTAACAACGGACGTGGTGTTATAAAAAGATTACACTTTTGTGTTACCAACGGAAAATGCGTTTCCACCGCATTCGCAATGCCCCAGAGCTTTACTTTACATAACAAAGTTCTCTATTTTCCATTAAATTAAAAATTGTTTATTGATTTGTCCGTGTCGGGATGACAAGGAATTTTGGTCGAGGGCTCCCGTACTAATACAATCCTCGCCTAAAGTTGCATAGTTTCTACGTATGCGCTGATACACAAGTCGTTAGAAGATGAAAAGAGATCGGCGTGTTTCCCTTGTCCAAGTGACAAGGGGTTCTTTGATGGGGATTATTACCTGCTCTGAGAGACGTGGTCGACTCTGGATGTATCGCCCCACGTTGGGAGGCGATATTGAAGTTACAGAGGTTATTTTATTCTTAAATATGCAGATTGATTCATTTTGATTTTGAATTTTTGCTTAGAAATGTTAAATTTGTAAGATATGCTTCACTGCGAAAGAGATTTGTTGGAGTTTTTCGAAATAGCCCGCAGCTTGCAGGATAAACCGGTAAAAATAATGACATGAATTTATGATCTGTCTGTCTGTTTTTAGGTCTTGAGATGTATTCTGATTTGTTTGGTGCCGCGCGCCGGCTGTTGAATGATACACTTGTTGTTCTTCACTTGTAACTGGATGGCTGACTGGTGTATAGATAAGTTTTTATTCTTATGTTCGCTTACTTTTATTTCCACATCCACGCAGTGGACAATTTTGTTACACAAAACTATAATTATATATTTTTTGCAAAATTGTCATTTAAAAATGTGTTTACTAAGCATGCAAAAGCACAATGTGACCCTCATTTTTTCTATCCCCTACGCCCAGCAGATAGCCGGTTTCGTTAAAAAATTTCATTTCATAACGTATACACAACCTATTATGCGGCTGTAAAATTTTAGCGAGCCGTGTATTTTTAAACAACTGAATTTTTTCGGTGTGTCTAGGCTCCCGGTAACCAATTTTATCCCGGTATAAATGACAACTTCATAGTTATCATAAGTAACTTTGAGCAGTCTTGCTTGCAAAATATTGAGGTAGGTCAAAGTCGTCTGCAGAAAGTCAGTAGGTGGTATCCGAGAAGGGAAAGGAACATTTACGCCGTTCTTGCAATTGAAACTAAATTGCTGAAACGGTGCAAACGTTCCTTGCTTTTCTCAGATTATACCTTCTGCATCTCTATTCGCTCTACGATCTCGTAAGATTGTATGACTATTGGACATTTGTACATTATTTTATTACTCATAAACTACTTCTTATGGTGTCTACTATATGTCACACACAATTTAAAAATCAAAATACAATAAATGGATGTTGTAAACGTTCACCATTTACGATATGTTGTTATACCGAGATAAAATAGGTTACCGGTACCGGGAGCCTAGACACTGAACATCCTTACCATTACCATTCCATGTCCCCCGACCCTTCGATACCCCATAACTTATTTATCTTTAAGAATTTTTACTAAATCTCACCACATTTTTATACTTTGACAAATTCATTAAGCAGGTTTTTTCATTTTAATTTTCCTACATAAATTAAAAGATTATTTTTGTTCCGCTCCTATGACACCTGACTATAAGCTTTAAGCTTCTATCTTTATACCGGCGGTAAAAAATCAGAGATTCATAAGAAACATTAATTTATAAGAAGTGTTTGATAGTAATTATAAATTCCGATAAGCTTCGCATAGGTCCCCAGCCGTACTACCTGGCTCACATCGTTTCTATGTATTTATAATTTTTTACAAATTATAGAATGTTTTATTACATTGTAATAATAATAATACACAAATGAGGTATCTAGACATAGGTTTAAATGTAGTGTATCTAATATTGAATAAACTGTTTAAATTGGTAAATTGGGAGCCTAGACACACCGAAATTCTTTTCCCTGTATTTTTAACTTACCCTCGTTAATATTTATGTTTCTTGTTTTAGTACATGTTAAATATGCCTAATAGGTTAATGTTTTCATTTTTCAGATCTATACATTAATAAATAGGGGTCACCTTGTGTACCTTCTAGGTTTGAAGGTTATTAACAAATACTATTAGAAAAGATACATATTAATTTGTCATTTTTTTCAAAATGTTATAATATGTGTGTTTATAGATTTGTATTTGAGTTAATTTACCATATCCTGAAATAAATAATGCAGATAAGTACCTACTTTTTAATTGAAACATGTGACTATTGTCTTATCTTAAACTAGTATTTCTGCTAAACTCAACATTATTTGTTCTGTTGTATAAGAGTCATACCTGTAATGTAAGCAGAAAAGATGCTACTTGAGCTTGTAACCCAATCAACCTGTCATGGCCTAATTTTAAATTTACCAAAATTTATACCCGGAAACAAGAAATATGGTTGTATAGAAAACAAAATTGTAAGAAAGATTTGTGTGGTGAACTTAACCTAAAAATTTGATAAGATGACAGAAAAAACAGTTTTTCGTAACTAAAAAGAAACTATGACTCCAATCGAAAAAAGTTTATTGAGAAAGTTGTAGGTGCTAAAAAGATCTTTCGATTGCTATTTATTTAAGTACCAATCGCGATGACATTTTTCGAGATATATCGAAAAAACCGTCAATAATCGGCTTTTCTTGTTTTCGCTGCATCAGTTTCAAATTTACGTTTAAATATTTACTATCAGTCATAAGTATAGATCACGGCAAGTCGAAAAAGTGCGTTTTTGCAAAATTTAAAAATATCTTGTATTTTTCGAGATATAAGTATGGATTTTTCGAAAAAAAGACGTTCTCGAAGATCGGCTAGACTTGCTCAACGGAGGGTTCTACAGTAACGATCTTGGGTAATATTTAATTATTAATGCAAAAAGTCAATAAAATAGTCCCTAATGCTTTTTTTATAAATATAGGTATTCATCATTATCCTCCAAATGCTCTCACTGTACGTTGTAAATTGCGCCCTGCACAATAAAAAAAAACTATCTGGGCTCCAGAAAGTCGGAGGACAATTTTTTTTTGTAAATTCGTTAAAAATTGTCACTAATCGATTTCCGCATAACAGTGCATTCTGTAAGTCGGACAGGAATATGAATTTTTCTTAGCCTAACGAGACTCTGTCCCCCTCCTCGGTATTCGAGGATGCTGAACACGATGGCTGTAGTTGAATTTCTCTCCGAGGTTACCCCACTCTCCCCAAACGGCCAGAAACTACCCCCGAAAGGGGTAAACCGCGTATCAGCCGTCTCCTACCTGCCAAATCTGTGTTACCCCAGGATACTGAGCACGATGGTGATGTCGATACCCCTCCTCGACCCCAGTCAGTCATCATCCGATACGTATTCAATGATCTGTGACCTTATACTCACTTAGGTACTTCATAAAACCTCGTTTCGAAGGAGTAGTTTCTGTCCGTTTGAGGGGTCGGGGAGAAGATCCAACATCACCATCGTGCTCAGCATCCTCGAAAACGGAGGGGGGGGGGAGTAACACAGGTTTGGCTGGTAGGAGGCGGCCACTATTAAGTCATTTCCGTAAAATTGGAATTGGCAAAATTATTTAAAAAAAGCATAACCTAATAAATGCAATTATTTTAAAGACATTTACTTACCCTTAAAATTAATAAAACCGTTCAATTGTTTTACAGCATAGCGCAACTTTTTATAAAGAAAGTGAATCCAAGATCGTTACTGTAGAACCCTCCGGCCGATTTACGCGAACGTCTTTTTTTCGAAAAATCGATATATCTCGAAAAATTTGAAAACATACAGCAAGAGAAGCCGATCTCTATGGTTTTTTCGATATATCTCGAAAAGTGTTATCAATTGATACTTGGCAATCGAAAGATCTTTCCAGCACCTACAACTTTCTCAATCAACTCTTTTCGATTAGAGTTATTTTTTAGGTTAAGATCGCCACTTTAGATCGCGTCCATCGAAACACAATTTTTTCTTAGATTTTTTTTTTCCATACAAACATATTTGTTTATATATAAGTAAGTATAGATATAGAAATGGTTTGCTTTTTAGGAAGTGAAATAAAATACACAGAAAAGGGAGAATGGCTAAAAGACAGTAATCTGAATCATACAGACACCTAATATTTTTCTAAATTACTGTAGATGGTTAATACTAATAAGTCGTAATGTTTGTAAAGGCAAATTAACGATGCACAATATAATCCGTCTTCTATTTAAAATAACAAAACATGTCAGAAGAGCTAACTGGTTTTTATGAAACTATTTTACGTAGGCACTTATTAATTCATTACTAACTGAGTGTTTGGTAGATAAGCGCAAGAAGAAATTTATAATGACCAATTAAATAAATATCATAATTCGGTTACATTACATAATTCATTTGGAATACACTAGGAAATGAGTTTTGAAAGTAAAAAAATCTAAGAATGGTAATTAAAAAGTATATAATCAAAGTGTAGTGAAGCAGTGAAGCCAATTACTAATATCCTTGTTTATACAAACATAGATGCTCCAAATAATATTTGAAAATGTTAAATTACTTCAACATTCACGTAGTGGAAAAAATTCAATTACTCCCACATCCACGTAGTGCATGTCTTTCGATCTGTCTGCCTGTCGATCTGTTTGTCGGTTTGTCGATCTGTAATTTTTGTGCGCACGATTACTCTAATTTAGAGTTAAAATATTAACATGAAAGGGTATAGCAGAATAAGTAAGGCAAAATAACATCTGAAGCGTTTAGACCTAAATATGTTTTCCTCAAGTTGTAGTCCCCCTGTCGCCACTCGAAACCCCTGTAAACTAATAGGTATAATTTTTCGTTTTAATGTTTTTTCTTTGCAAATTGTACGTTAATTATTATGAATAATATGGAGAATATATATGTGATTTTAGCATATCTTAGGGAAAAAAATGTGCCGATTTTACTGCCCCTTTCGCTTTCGTATAAAAAAATATTAGAGAAATCAAATAATTATTTATTCAAGAAAATAATGATTCGCGTACCTACACAGAATTTTTACCAAAAATACAGCTTCTATGAGTAGTTTATTGTCAAATTTTTTCAAATTTTTAAAAGCGGTGTGTACTTAAAAAAATATACTCTTATAACTTAATGTTTAGTGGTGCTCACCATTGAAACTTTATGTATCCATATTTCTTACGTTTTATTCGCATACTGCCATTGAGGAAGAGGATGACAATCTACAAAATGTTGGTCAAATGGTCGTAATACAAACATCATCAGTTCATTATGGTTGTTTATCTTATTATTATGTTATTTACGTTGATACGTAATTATCTATGGAAACAACAACAGACATTTGAATTTTGTAAAAAATGTTCGCTAGATTATATGACCCCAACTTTTAGTAAACGCGTTTTTTCTATAAATTGAAGTATAGTTAGGTGGCGTTGCGATGCAAAAACATTTTTCTATAGCAGAAACCTTGAAAGGGACGCATGTGATGAAACAATACATTCTAAGCAACTTTTGCAATGCGATCAATTTTCGGAAAATCATCGGTATTCGAAATATCCCATTGAAATACAATTGTTTAAATAACAAAAATCGCCATAACTTTTTAAAGTTAAATACATTTAAACTATCTGCATAATTATTTTGTTAGCTATTATTATCAATTAGAAAAAAAAATATATTTTCTAAAATTTTTCATGAAAAAGAACTTATTTTCTAAAATGTGTTTAAAAAGTAAGCCAAAAAGGCATTTTTGTTGCTTAAAAATTATATTAAAGTTCAAGTATCTCGAAGCCCTCCGATTTTTGGAAAACTGTTCGTATTGTAAAAGATGCTTACAATAATGTATTGTCTCAACACATTCACCTATTTTTCAAGGTTCCTGGGATCGACATATTTTTTTGCATCGCATCTATACTTCAATTTGTGGAAAGATCGTTTTTACTAAAAACTAAAGGCATTTATATATGCTACTGAAGAATTTTTGCAGAATTCAAATAGGTATTCCTTTCAGTAATCGAGAAAATTGTCACGGGAATTTTAAGTATATTTACCAAAAATTTCTTTTTTATTTCCATAGATAATTTAGTGTCGATGTAAATAACACCATAAGTACGTTGTAGTAAGAGGGAAATTTAAAAAAAAATTCTTGTACGATTTCATGCCTCAACAATTTATTTAGATTTCAATGAAAAAGACAAACAACCATAATGTTTATATTATGATTACCTCACCAACATTTTGGAGATTATTATTTTCTTGAATAAATAATTATTTGGTTTCTTCAATATTTTCTTTTTATACAAATGAGGACCATTTTTTTCTTGAACTTAAATCACATCTATATCCTCTATTTATTCATAATAATTAACGTACAACTTGCAAAGATAAAAAATGAAAACGAAAAATGATATTTATTAGGGTACCAGTGGCGACAGGGGGCTAAAACTCGAGAAAAACATTTCTTTTCCTATTGTCGATCTACTGACGCCGAATTAGTTCCAAACGCTTCTAAGGCCATTTTACCTTACTTAATCTGATCTCTTAGGTATGTACATTAGACTGCCCACAAAATAAAAAAAGGTCACATATTTTGGAGGCCCATTGGGGAAAAGTTTCTATAAGTTATAAGATCCCCAAATTTTGGTGCAAAAACTCTTTGTGTAACAGGTCGCTAGTGTCGATTTTTTACCTGAAAAATGAATTTTTTAAAGCTGACAGAGGATAGAGCGTGTCGAATCGCAAACCAACCTCGGATAGCTTTCTCCGTCATTAGATTCTATGTATTTTATGATGGGGAATACATTGACACCTGTTAAAACCACCAAGATTTCGCCATCACATGTTTTTTGGTAAAAAAATGAAAAAACGATGAAAAGAGCACAATTTTGCCATTTTTACACTGTGAAAAGCAAGTTGTTTCTTTAAGTTTGGAACTATAGAAAATCGTTGTCTATCATATGCAAATTCTCCTGCCTCCGCATCGTCGCAGAATACAAACCATTGAGCAAACGCGAAAAAGAGCTAAATTACTGGAATTTCTGCACTGATCCTATTTAGGATCTTCGCATAGATGCAGAAATAGTCTGCTTTGTACATTTGGAGAAAACCGGTGTATTATGCTTAACCCCTTGCAGTAAGTTTTGAAACTGATCCTCCACCTTTCTTATGTTGCCATTACATGTCTCTGCTAATGAAATTGAACGTTCAGCTACATCATTGGTAACTTTTAACCCTTTAATTTTTTTTAAGCCCTCCTTGAATTGAGCATCTTCACCTCACAAGGAAGGATCTTTATCAAGAAAACACATCGGGATATTATTCATTATAAAAAAATTTTGTTCTAGACGTTACGAGATCTTGAATTTTGAGCCTTGCAATAGCTGCTCTTGAAACGTTCGAGAATCAAAAAATGACAGACCCACCAATACTTGTTTTTGTCGGATTCCGCTTTCCATGAAATAATCATAGTTCGTTGCGGTAGTGGGTAATCAAATTCACACCGGACTGTCATCTTTTTAAATGATAAGTAAGGATGCCAGCCATGTTTAAAACCAGTCGGACCAGACCGTGGGAAGTCGTAATGGATCAGTACAGAAAATTCAGCAATTTTGCTCTTTTTCGCGTATGCTTAATGGGTTGTAAGTGTTCTGTGACGATGCGGATGGGTTTATCGGTTGGCAGGAGCCATTGCATATGATAGACAACGATTTTGTATAGTTCCAAACAAAACACCAAGTATTGATGGGGTAAAAGCGGAAGTTATAGAAGAAATTGCAGAATATATTTCACCTCAACTAACATTTCTTATAAATAAAATATTAGAAACTGGAATATGTCTTTCTGCATTCAAAACTACAATTGTAAAACCATTATTAAAGAGCGGCGATAAAACTAAATTGTCGAACCACAGTCCGATCTCAATGATAACAAATTTTACGAAAATAACTGAAAAATTAATGAAACTCATCAGAATTAACGAATATCTAAAAAACACAAAATAATTTCTGACAGACAATTCGGTTTTCAAAAATCCACTCAAGATGTCATTTCATTTATTACGTTAAACATTTATAAAGCATTAGATGCAGGTAGACCAACGCTGGGTGCATTTCTAGATCTAGCAAGGGCATTCGACACTGTGCTATTAGAAGCATTGGAGGACATTGATTTTCGGGGAATTGCCCTAAATTTCATGAGGAGTTATTTATTAGAGTATAAACAACTCGTTTAAATAGATGAAACAATGAGTAGCGAATGTACAATAAGTTATGGAGTGTCACAAGGAACGGTTTTGGACCCCTTATTATTAAATTCAATAGATATATATGTTTTAATTTTATACGTAGGAGTATGGAGTATATCGTACGTATGTAATGTATTGTTTGTATTGAAGTATAGTTATATTATAAGTAAATGTATTTAAATATAAATGTATTTTACAATATTTTCAGTATTGTAAAAAATTATTGGTAATTCAACCGCGGACAGTCCTGGCTTTGCGGGTTACCTTAGTTTATTTGCTTGTTAATTGAATTTGTTGTGTACTGTTATGTTCTCTGTACAAATACTTAGTAGCTAATAAACAATTATATTATTATTATTATTATTATTTTCGATTTACCCGTTGCCGGACAGGGCTTCTGTGCTTTCCGACTGATACCACACGGTAGCTGCGCCGGCGATAATTACAGCCATTCCCTACGACCTGTGGGGTTAGTGACGGTAAATTCCTGAATCGTGTGCCCTAAGTAGACGAAGGGACCTCAAGACACCGCCTTCTGCGTTTGGCCTGCCAGCCATTCGGCTGATTTCTGACAGGCTGGTATTGTCTTCAGTTCTGAGAGCAGCGTAGGCTTCATACCTTCGAGTACACCGATTATTAGGACGACCATCTTGACCGAGTAGCCTGGGTACAGCACTTGGAGCTCGAACCGGAGATCACGATATTTGGTCCATTTTTACTCCTCTTTCAAAGTGATGTTTGGCTCAGCAGGTGCCGAGAACTCGATCACAAACATTACCTTGTTTTGATGCTCGAAGAGGACTATATCAGGATTGTTGGCTTGAATCAACCTGACTGTCGGGAACGAGAAGTTCCAATAAATTCGACACCTCTCGTTCTCGACAACGGACCCAATGTCTCCGGGGATGGATATTATTATTATTACTATTATTATTATTATTTTTTTACGCGTTAGATGCTGGACAGTTCTCCCGTGTCTCCGACATCCTCACGAGGGAAGCGCCAGCGAATTATCTACAACCACTCCCCACATCCCACAGGGTTAGTGGTTGTAGATTCCAGAATCGTGTGCCCTAAGTAGACGCAGGGACCCTAAGACGACTGCCTTCTGCATTTGGCCTGCCAACCATTCGGCTGATTTTTGGAAGGCCGGTATGGTCTTCAATGCTGAGAGCAGCGTGGGCCTCATCCCACCGAGAACGCCGATTATCAGAACGACCATCTTGACCGAGTAGTCTGGGTATAGCGCTCGGAGCTCATACCGGAGATCTCGGTATTTGGTCCGTTTCTCCTCCTTCAAGGTAATGTTTGTCTTGGCAGGTGCCGAGAACTCGATGACATACATCGTCTTGGTCTGGTGGTCGAGGAGGACTATGTCAGGCTTGTTGGCTTGAATCAGCCTGACGGTCGGGAACGAGTAGTTCCAATAAATTCGGCACTTCTCGTTCTCGATAACGGACTCAATCTCTCCGGGAACATAAGGCAGCACTGGTGTTTGGTCTACCTCGTACGAGTGCCGAAGATGGTAATACAGCACTCGTAAAGCTGCGTTATGTCTGTGGATGTATTCCGAAGTCGCGTAAATCGCACATGCAGATAGCAAATGCATGAGCGACTCCGGCGCCTACAATTTAGGTCGGGGACCTCTACACCCATAACACGACTGCGGTAGACCAAGGTGTTAATAACACCAACTTGGCAGGCCACAATGAATCCCTCGGTCTCCGACTTTAGCCCTGCTGACCTCAGGAATGCGAAGGTCAGCTTTGTCGATAAACTCAGTGTCTCTATGTTGTTGTAGAACACTCCATGCATGGGTTTATCGACGTGCTGCCTGAACAGATCTCTCTGCTCGGCAGCTTCATTTTGGGTTATCAGGCGATTTGGCGGAAGCTCAGTTACTGACTATGCATCGGCACCTCGCCTGCCTCTTCGCCTGAAGTCGAAAACGAGACCGAGATCATCTGCGGCCCTGCGTGCGGCCTTAAATAAAAATCCGCCCACTCCCACGGTTTCATGATCTCTCACTAACAGCAGGAGTGGATCTGAGCTCCTCAAGACGTTACATGCTATACTCAGCGCTACTCTGCCTTGCATGCACTCCAGGCTCAAGAGTCCTCTGCCCCCCCGTTGGCGTGGGAGGTACACTCGTGGAACGGACGATCTAGGATGAATGCTTCTCTGAATATGCATCATCTTGCGGGTATCCCTATCCAATTGACGCAGCTCATCTACTATCCACTTGACTACTCCAAAGAAGTAGAGCAGAATCGGAACGGCAAGTATATTAGTCGCAGACACCTTGTTCTTTCCCGAAAGTTCGGAAGACCAAATCTTTCGGAGTCGGTGTCTGTATTTGCCGCGGAGAGTGTCCTTAATTTGTTTTACGTCCTGGATGTGATGTTGTTGCACACCCAAGTACGTGTAGGTGTCTCCGGCATCCAGATGTCTTAGGATGCTTCCGTCTGCCAGCTGCGCATCTTCAGGGAATAGCCCGCATCGTCCTCTCTTGAGGTGGACGACTGCACATTTGTCCAACCCAAATTCCATTATTATTATTATTATTATTATTATTGTTATCATTATTATTATTATTATTATCATTATCATTATTATTAAACTAGAAGAAGCAACTTCCTTTTCACTATATCCCTGTAAAAATGGCAAAACTGTGTCTATTTCATCGTTTTTTAAAATTTTTTGACCAAAAAACATGTGATGTTGTAATCTTGGGGGTTTTTAACTAGTGTCAACGTATTCTTCATCATAGAATACATAGAATCTAATGGTGGAGGAAGCTACCCGAGGTTGGTTTGCGACTGGACAAGCTCTATCCCCTGCCAGCTTTAAAAAATCCATTTCTCAGGTAAAAAATCGATACTAGCGACCTGTTACACTACAAATTTTTTCAGTAAAATTTGGGGACCTTTTAATGACATCAAATGGGAACTTTTCCCCAATGGGCCTCCAAAATATATGACCTTTTTTACTTTGTAGGCAGTCTAATGTACACGTATGTTTTATAAGAAGATCTGGAACTAGATTATATTTTAAGCTTATTCCACCGAAGGGTGAGGAGTAAATAAGTAAACTATGCTAGTTCGATAACAGAAACTTGGAATTTGGTGTATATAGTAGAAGCAGAAGTTTTATTTTTTTTTTATGACAGCTACCACCCCCCATCACTATCCACACCTCATTATCAAAAGAGTTAACTAAATAAAATTGTGATTTAACGTGTATGCGAAAACAAACATTTCTCAAAACAAATTTTGGCATCAACTACCTCGATTAACACCTTGAGGTAGACATGCTCAAAAACGATATTATTTTCACATATTGCGAATACAGTACCAAAATGTTTTCCTTTAAAGAGACTTGGATGTGAAATATAGAGGTGGAAGGAATAATTCCTCAAGCAGAGATTTCTTACCTATATTTCGGGACACCCAGCATATATTACGCCTATTTAAAAAGTAAATCATTCACCGTCTAATTGTACATTCTTAATGAACTTTTTACTAGAATCGGATTGAATGAGTCTTAATCAAAGTATGTTGTTCAGTAATTAGTAAGATAATTTTCAGTAAAGCATTTTTGTAGGTATTAAAATTTTATTTAATGTATCAATTGTCATTAATTGCATCCAGTGATAACGTTTTATTTTTCTTTAAATCTCTGCAAAGCTGACATTAAAGATTAGCAGTTTACCTCATATTTTTTACATGTCATCCTTGAACGGTCCCTTCATGCAGTATCTCCTTTTTTAAGCTATGTATTCTTGTTAAAGGAATGAAAAACAAGTTCGTTTCTACATTAATTTATAACTTGTTTTTACAAAACGAAACTTTCAATGTTTGCAAAAGGTAGAGATAAAGGTCTAAGGATATTTATTTTAAATATTAATAAAAATGTTCTTGAGAAATTATTTTATGGATGTAGTACTTATGTGTTTATATTCGAGCCTAATAGGAACGCAACATTATTCCCAAAGAGACCTAAATAATATTGAAGAGTAGTCGTAGTCGGGCGCAGCCTACTGCGATTTCCTAATTAATGTTTTGCTCGAATGCAGCTCAATGAACTTTTAGGTGTTGCCACTGAGATTAAGTTTATAGCCAATGTTTTATATTCTTGTTACTCTAATGGAAATTCGTACTCGGCAATGCTTCATTGGTTCGTAGTAACCTTTAAAGCTTTTTAACATTACTTTAATATAAAACTGTTCCATGATATTTACGTATAAATCTATGTAAAGAAAGACATAGCAAACTGAAGTGCATGAGAATCAATTAAGTCCTAGGTAAAAACAACGAATTAAAATCTGTGAAAAAGTGCCTAACATAATAAGAGTTACATGAGGCGCCACACAAGGCGCCTACATCGGTCCAGTACTCTCTTTGTTTTTTATTAATGATGTAATTCATGCATTTTCAACCTGGAAAGTTCGGATAAAATTCTATTATGTACTTAAATCTCTCGATGATTGTCTCAAAATTTAAACAGTTCTCGATAGCTTCTAAGCTAGTGCCTGAAAGATTTCATGTGCGTGAATAGCAGCTAATATAAAACGGTTCGTTTCTATAAATGCCAGAATCCTATTATCAATAATTATAACATTACTTTAGAATCCCCTGGCTTAATTTGTGATCCTGGCCTTTACTAAATTTTATGTTTATAAAATGGATCTGCCATACCAAGCTATTAATTCTCACGTAAGGTTAGATACAACGGACTTAAAGTAGCTAGAAGATCGTAGGAAACTTGCCCTCTTCTATTTTCAACATAAAATAACACAGCGCACCAAAAAGAAATAAAAAGTACAGACCAGGGAACCAGACCTATGTATCCTTATATATCCTCGGTCGTACACCCCCGAAAACATTACCTAGAGACAAAAAACACCCCTAGAATGGGGTAAAGAGAAGATTAAGCAACGACAATAGTTGTTACATCTTAATTAATCGAATTATACAAATTAACGTTAAACAGTAGCGTACATACAATAGACACGAAACACGAAAAATCCTCCTCATATATAAAGAAATCGATACAAAACAGCAATGCCTGCTGAAAAAGCTCAATATATGTAAGTTTTGTTAAAGTGATAAGAAACTGCATCAGGTCTTACGTAATCTTCATAAACTGCCCCTATAAGCACATAAGAACAACCAAGGCAGGAAGTATCATAATTAAATGCAACTCTAAGGAAGATGTACAGACACTCAAAAATGCCGCAAAACAAAAATTAGGAAACGTATATGAAGTCGTAGAAACGAAATTGCGGCAACCAAGAATTAAAGTAATTGGCTACAATGGCGATAAGGATGCACAAGAAATAGAACGCAACATCAGAAATCAAAATAGTTTCATTGATAACACGGATGTTTTAAAAGTAACTTATGTAAAGAAGACAAAACAGAAAGGTGCTATAATATTTGCAGAATGTTGTGGCTATTTAAGGAAGGTTTTAGTCGATGTTTAAATATTGCCCAAGTGTTCAAGTGTGGGCCACCCTACGAGCGACGTGGTTAGCGTCACTGGTGTAACCTGGCTAGCACAGTAAAGATACGGAGAGCTAAAGGGGGTGGAGTTCAAAGCTTGGGCGCCATTGATTACTAAGGGTAATCAAAGAAAATCAAAGATAAAGATAAACAAAAGACAAAAGTTACATATATACATAGTACTATATTACAAAAATATTATATTACAACAAATAAACTATCACAGCATCAACGATACTGTATAGCAAAATATTGGACAGAAATATATACAAAAGAAACTATATTACAAAATTTACTATATTACACGATACTCTATATTACAATGTGCCCCAACGGCAAAGCAAATCTGAGGCGTGTACGAGAACCAAAAATATATTACAAAAGATACATCTCGTAACTTTCACCTCAATACTAAAATCATATATTACACAACGTAGATATACTTGAGATCCTTTACGAGAGGCCAAATAACTATATTACAGAAGATAAGTCTCGTAAATTTATCTCAATATTAAAAATCATACTTTACAATAAAATTAGGAACTTGAGATCCTTTACGAGAGACAAAATACTATATTACAACAAATATGTCTCGTAACATTATCTCAAAGTTCATAAACTTAAACACTTTCGTTACAACCAAAAATTGAACCACGACTCACTACATCAACAACAAAAATGCATTACAGTACTACAATAAGATATTAATCATAAGGAATCACGATAAAAGCAACTACGAAACAATACTACGGCGGAATATTTGCGACAACGAATTCAGGATATAAGGAACTACGAATTAATATACAACAATGAATTTAAAATGCAAATAGCCAAAATATAATAGATTTCACTTGAATATAGTATGTTAATTTTAGACATTTTTGGCTCTAATAGCTCAACAATCATGTGAAAATAATCCCTTTTATTGGTAACAATTAAAAGTACTTATCTTTTATTTTGTTATCCAGATGGAGATAACTCCTAGATACGGTCCTATTCTCCGATGATCATGGGTTTAATTTCACACGTGGCCGCCTTAATCCCATTGTGAGGTTAAGAAATCGTAGAAGATTGTCGCCAAGACAAAATGAAGAAAATCTCTTCGCCTAGAATGTTTTCATGTATTCCGATTCAAAATGTAGTATAGCAAGGTGTGCATAATCTCAAATCTTGCTTAAAGCAAATAATATAACGCCAAAGCTACGTTAAATCATTAGACGTGAATAAGTTTTGTTTCATAAGAAATTAATTCTTAATTTATAAGAATATAAGAAAAACCTAAAACAATATTTCAAATGTTAGATGGCATTTACCGGTATAATTATCAAAACCTTACCTCATGTGATCATCACGAGGTTTTTCAAATTCTAACATCCCCATTACAGGTCAAACAAAATTATAAATACGTCTAATTAGTGCAATGGTTCAACGAGAAAGAGAAGGAATTTAGTCTAACGCGACGTAGTGTAACATATGTCCCGGACCGACAGTAACGTGGCTCCGCCCCAAAAAGTAGTTCCTTTATTTTAATGAAGTATTAATCAGCTAAAGGATCCATATTGTTACTGATAGTTCTACGTTTCATGTGGCTATCCGACTTTATTATAAATACTCGACTTAACTTCATTTTTCAGTTAGTTTGAGTTATTTATTTAATTTAATTTGAATATCATCGAGCGTGCGCTGTTCAACACACCGATGCATAAGCATAAGTTACTACCAACTTCTCATCTGTTTAGGAATGTTCGTTATAGTACCAGAGCATAGGATAATAAAACGTTCGATTATTAAAATTTTTCTACTAAATGTTAGAAAATGTAACGAAGGATGCTTTTGTGCATTCCGCACGTTACAATATCCCGCAGCCCACATAAAAATATATAACAAATATATATATTTTTGTTAAGAGAAACGTTTTTTCTAAGAGATTTTCTAAGAAATTTTTCTAAGAGATTGTTTTTCGAAGAGATTATTTTCACGTTAGATACATCATATTTCTATCAGATATAACCAAAATACAATATACACTTATAGAGGCAATTTACATAAATAGTAAATACAGAATATACAACATATGCAACATAAAGCAGACAATTTGGTCTATTTGCTTAAATTATTGTTTTCTAAAATTATTTATCAAATTTAAAGAAGGATTATCAATGGAGATATCGTTATGCATGGCCTTGATATCTTTTATATAATAATGACCAATGGTCTTCCCTTCTAATTCATATATTAGAGGAGATATTTCACAAGTTATAATGCTTTTTAAGAACTTAGGAGCCGACTTTTTGAAAAATATTTTCTAGTATCACTCAAAACATAGTTCCTTTTATAAACTACATCTCAGACTCCGAATTCAACATCATGTTTCCATAAGTTATATTATTTTTCTTTATTTCGTTCATAAACTAACTTTTTTTTTTTTGTTACGTAATACCTAATAGGTTGATTCTCTGTTCAATTTATCGTATGTTCAGCTAAGCTAGTCAATGCTAAATTTTGAGATACCAATTTTTGAAAATTTCTGGAACTTTACTTAATTGTTGTTTTTGATTAACAGTTGAATCATACTAGGTAAATACAGAACAAGTGTGCAACATAATATCACTAAGATTTATCAAAATTACTCGTCGTAATATTCTTAGCATCATGACCTGGACTATTAGTTTTATGTCATAGGTGACATTTTATTCATTTCATTACTAAACTTGTTTTCAAAATCTAAATTCAATTTGAATGGTTCACAAAAGCCTATATTTAAAATTATAAAATGGGGAATATTTGATACAATTATACATTTAAAATAGCTTTAAAAGAAATTTATCCTATAAAACATTGACTACTTGTATATTAGGTAGAATTTAATTATTTTATTTTCCTATATAAATATAAAGATTATATTTGTTTCTGCACCTCTACCACCTAACTATAAGCATTAAATTTAATTCTTGCAAAAAAATAAAGATAATAAACTTCAAATAAAGGAAGGTGTTTGATATCTCTTATCAACTATAATGAGATTGTCACGGTCCCTGATTTCACCATTGACCATCAAAGTTTTTATGTATTTATATCTTTATAAATCATAAACGATATTTTATAGAGATTTTTATACATACATTGAAATTTCTAGCAGTAAGCTTGACATTTATACTTTATAAATAGGTAATAAAATAATTTAAATGATAAATTAAATGGTTAACTGTATGTGCGTGATAAATATTAACTATATTTAGTTCTAATGAATTTTCTTTCTATAGATACTCTATTATTTAAATGACTAAGAGAACTTTGTGCCTGAAAATTTTTCGCACTTAAAATTTGAAATGATACAGCAAAAATGTATTACATTTTCATGGGTACCTATGTTTTGAGATATTTCTTGCTTTACTTGATCAAATTATAAGATAACTTGAGTCATAAGTTCAAAAGCATACTTGCAAATTAGCTAATTGTTAATTTAACTTTGAAAATTTATTTAAACAATTATGTACATGTGACAATTTAGTTTTAATCCTTTTGTAATCAGGATATCGAATATCAGAATAAAATTTAGATATCATACCCTCTAATATACTCATTTTTCCTACAAATTGAAGTTTCTCGTCATCTAAAAATTGATCTTCTTACATACTCCCATGAACGATAGCTCCTCTGATCCTTAGTTCATAGTTCAATTCATCTGAATGTGAGTAATTTACCTCCATATTGTATAACAATAAAATTCTCACTGAAACACAATTTCCAAGTATCGATTAGAATATATCAAACGATTAACTAAATCGTTAGTAAATAAAAGGAATTTTAAAAACATAGCATTAATAAACTAATATTAAATGTTAAAAACAATATTTACAACATACTAAAGCTAAGAAAAATAATTACAAAAAATAGCAAAACATAAAAGACAATAGATAAACAGCAAAAGATAAAGATAGCAGACAAATAGTGAAAGATAGATAAAGAGAATTTTCCTTGAACTCTACTCCTTTAAAGTAATCAAGCCCCCCGTTGGGCGCCACTTTGTGTGGCTATTTAAGGAAGGTTTTAGTCGATGTTTAAATATTGCCCAAGTGTTCAAGTGTGGGCCACCCTACGAGCGACGTGGTTAGCGTCACTGGTGTAACCTGGCTAGCACAGTAAAGATACGGAGAGCTAAAGGGGGTGGAGTTCAAAGCTTGGGCGCCATTGATTACTAAGGGTAATCAAAGAAAATCAAAGATAAAGATAAACAAAAGACAAAAGTTACATATATACATAGTACTATATTACAAAAATATTATATTACAACAAATAAACTATCACAGCATCAACGATACTGTATAGCAAAATATTGGACAGAAATATATACAAAAGAAACTATATTACAAAATTTACTATATTACACGATACTCTATATTACAATGTGCCCCAACGGCAAAGCAAATCTGAGGCGTGTACGAGAACCAAAAATATATTACAAAAGATACATCTCGTAACTTTCACCTCAATACTAAAATCATATATTACACAACGTAGATATACTTGAGATCCTTTACGAGAGGCCAAATAACTATATTACAGAAGATAAGTCTCGTAAATTTATCTCAATATTAAAAATCATACTTTACAATAAAATTAGGAACTTGAGATCCTTTACGAGAGACAAAATACTATATTACAACAAATATGTCTCGTAACATTATCTCAAAGTTCATAAACTTAAACACTTTCGTTACAACCAAAAATTGAACCACGACTCACTACATCAACAACAAAAATGCATTACAGTACTACAATAAGATATTAATCATAAGGAATCACGATAAAAGCAACTACGAAACAATACTACGGCGGAATATTTGCGACAACGAATTCAGGATATAAGGAACTACGAATTAATATACAACAATGAATTTAAAATGCAAATAGCCAAAATATAATAGATTTCACTTGAATATAGTATGTTAATTTTAGACATTTTTGGCTCTAATAGCTCAACAATCATGTGAAAATAATCCCTTTTATTGGTAACAATTAAAAGTACTTATCTTTTATTTTGTTATCCTGATGGAGAGAACTCCTAGATACGGTCCTATTCTCCGATGATCATGGGTTTAATTTCACACGTGGCCGCCTTAATCCCATTGTGAGGTTAAGAAATCGTAGAAGATTGTCGCCAAGACAAAATGAAGAAAATCTCTTCGCCTAGAATGTTTTCATGTATTCCGATTCAAAATGTAGTATAGCAAGGTGTGCATAATCTCAAATCTTGCTTAAAGCAAATAATATAACGCCAAAGCTACGTTAAATCATTAGACGTGAATAAGTTTTGTTTCATAAGAAATTAATTCTTAATTTATAAGAATATAAGAAAAACCTAAAACAATATTTCAAATGTTAGATGGCATTTACCGGTATAATTATCAAAACCTTACCTCATGTGATCATCACGAGGTTTTTCAAATTCTAACATCCCCATTACAGGTCAAACAAAATTATAAATACGTCTAATTAGTGCAATGGTTCAACGAGAAAGAGAAGGAATTTAGTCTAACGCGACGTAGTGTAACATATGTCCCGGACCGACAGTAACGTGGCTCCGCCCCAAAAAGTAGTTCCTTTATTTTAATGAAGTATTAATCAGCTAAAGGATCCATATTGTTACTGATAGTTCTACGTTTCATGTGGCTATCCGACTTTATTATAAATACTCGACTTAACTTCATTTTTCAGTTAGTTTGAGTTATTTATTTAATTTAATTTGAATATCATCGAGCGTGCGCTGTTCAACACACCGATGCATAAGCATAAGTTACTACCAACTTCTCATCTGTTTAGGAATGTTCGTTATAGTACCAGAGCATAGGATAATAAAACGTTCGATTATTAAAATTTTTCTACTAAATGTTAGAAAATGTAACGAAGGATGCTTTTGTGCATTCCGCACGTTACAATGTTCGACAAAACTGTTTCATAAATTTATGAATAATAAAAAAAATTGTATTGGATGGGAAAGGTTTCCAGTTTATGAAGATATAAGCGTACCAAGATGCTTCAAATGTCAAGGTTTTTACCACAAGGAGACAAACTGCAGAAATAAAAAAATATGTGCCCACTGCGCAGAAGAACATGAAGAACACAGCTGTCCGAAAAGATACAAAAAGTGCATAAATTGTGAGTTAGCAAATAACAAATACAAAACAAAACACAATGTAAATCACGAAGCCGTAAGTTTAAATTACCCAACCTACAAGTATTTAATGCAGATACTTAGATCAAAAACAGATTATGGTCAGTCTTATGAATAATCAAGAAAGTGAAATTTTGGAAATAATTGAAGAACAAAGGCATACAGAATGAGTTGAGGGTGATAATTTACACAAAATATTTAACAACGACAATAAACAATTAAATCTGATACATTTAAACATTAGAAGTGCACGTAAAAACTTTGAAGAACTATTAATATTTTTGCAAACTTGTGACTTAGGCTTCTATGATGTAATGATTCTAAGCGAATGTTGGCAATTAGAATCAACCCTACAATTTAATATACCGGGATACACAACTTATTATGACGAAGCAGATTTTAACCAAAATGATGGAGTACTTATTCTTGTTAAGTCGGAATTAGATTTTGAAATTTACAGCCACAAATTTGAGTCAGGTGTCACAGTGAGTAGATTACTTCTTAAAATAAACAATATAAATTATGGAATTACCAGCTTATATAGACCAAACCCTAGCAACGTTGAAAATTTTATAACGGACCTGGATGACTATTACAATAATTTAGTGAAGCAAAATATTGAGATATTCGTCGGTGATATTAATATAAACATTGCAGATCATGATAATCCAATAGTTAACAACTACGTATCAACTCTTGCAACACATGGTTTCACACCGTATATTAATGACTCTACTAGAGTAACACAAAATACAGCATCGTGCATTGACCATATTTTTATATCAAAAAAATTAAAAATAAATGCTTTAAAATATAAAGCAATTATAATAAATTTAAATATCACCGATCATTTCCCAATTATGTTAAACATATCACAAGAAAATAATATTGATAAAGTAAAATCTTTAAATTACAAAAACTATCATAAAATTGTCGACTACTCATTGCTCAATCGAGTAATTGAAACAAAAAACTGGACGAACATACTTAACATGAATGATCCTGAATTAGCCACAAATACATTTATAAATGAACTTCAAGAAATGATTGAATCTGTAACAAAGTCAACAAAAATCAAAGAACTCAAAAAAATTAAGCCATGGATTACAAATGGCTTAATTACCTCAATCAAAAAAAGAGACAAAATGAAAAAAAAACTTACAAGGAATTACTCTACAGAAAAGGAAAATTAATTTAAGGCGTATCGGAATAGCTTAAGCAAAATAATTCGAAACACAAAAAACGACTATTATAAAAATAAAATATCTGAAAACTATAACAATGTTAAAAAAATATACCAGATTATATCTGAAGCAACAAATGAAAATAACGACAAACTTAACAAAAACCTTGATATATTAGATGAAAATGGAACAAAATTTGTCTCAGATAAGGCAAAAGCAAATTTCTGTAATGATTATTTTGCTAATATTGGCACTGAAATGTCTAACACTATTCAAGACTCAAATAACATTATAAATACTCCTTTTACTTCAAACTCATCTATGTTCCTATAACCAGTAAATGAAAAAGAAATTATTGAACATATTAGTACATTAAAGAATAATAGTGCGCCTGGTAGTGACAGAATATCAACCAAATGTATTAAACAGTTCCATATCTACTTACTAACACCAATTGTTCACATAATTAATTTAATTTTTAAAACGGGATTAGTGCCTAGTCATTTTAAAATATCGGTAATTACAACTTTACACAAATCAGGCAGTAAGAAATCAATTAACAATTACAGACCCATTAGCCTAATAAACAACATTGGGAAAATCTTTGAGAAATGTCTTAAGGAACGCATTCTTAACTTCCTCAATAACAATAATATACTCTTAAGAAATCAATTCGGTTTCACCAAAGATTTAGGTACTAATGATGCAATGTATGAACTAATAAAAGAAGTAACTGGTCACTTAAATGATAACAAGAAATGTATTGCTGTGTTTTTAGATCTTGCTACAGCTTTTGACACAGTTCCCCATGATAAACTTCTAGATATATTATATCAATATGGAATCAGAGGCACAGTCTTAGAAGTGTTTAAAAGCTATCTAAGTAACAGACCGCAATTTGTTAGAATTGGAGAAACAATGAGTGAACCTAGAATTATCATAATGGGGGTACCACAAGGTACTGTTTTGGGACCTATTTTGTTCAATATATATATATATATATATATATATATATATGCATACTGCGGTGGATAGGTCCTCCGCTAATAGACAATTTGCATTTAATAGGTCATCCGGGTGCGATAGGTCGCCCGTATACGGAGGACCTATCGCTTCCTGTGTAAACAGACTCAGTTCATCATCCTATATTGGCTGGCAAAGTTTCAGCTGGGTGAGTTATAGCGTTATTTTTGATATTTTGAATACTCTAGTTGCGGGCTTTACCGTATGAACGCGTGGTGCCACCATAGCGCGTATATAGCCGAGCGTATATTCTGTACCGACTTTGCAGTGGATTAGTCATCCCCCGTATATTTAATATCAGATTTGCGGTGAATAAGTCCTCCATAATATCGACAACACTGTCTTCAGTTCATTGTTTAAGGTTCCACTCCACAACTATTGTGAATAACTTCAGGTAGAGAAAAACGAATTCCATTTTCTATTTTAAATTTTAAACAGAATAAATATACTTACTGAAATTTATTTTTATTAAAGATGATTTTTAAAAGATGTCAACAACAATGAGTACTTATTACAATACAGAACAGCCAACCCAAATAAGCATACGTAAGTTAAATGAACATTTCTGAAATCTGAACAAAGAATAGATATAATAAGGCGAGTTAGTGAAAATAAGAAACGAAAATTCTTTTTAACAGCTATCGATTCGACCATTTTATTTTGTCACTTTAGAACTCTAAAATGGTATCTTTTTTGTATAAAAAGCCGAATAATACATTAAAAGTGCATTAACATTTATGAAATTAAAGTATATAATTTTTAAAGTTATACATAAATTTTAAATTAATAAAAATAGCAAAGGAAGATCATGACCCACAGACGTACATCGTGTGACAAACTAAAAATCTTATTTTTGTTCTCAAAAATAGATGATATTTCACTGGGGTAGCCAGCGCTTCGAGATATTTGAACAAGTTGTTGGAGATTATTTCAGACCGTCAGGTGAATAGATGACATTTTCTACCCTAGAGGTTATCTTAATATCATTTCCCACATTTTGATACTTTGAAATTTTATTACCCTCGTTACGCGTTTGTAAATTGACTCAATTTGTTGTTTGTGCCATTCGATTTATCATTCAATTTTGCAATAAATATTTTTTTTCTTAATTGTGTTTCAAAAATTATCGCAAACAAAACGGGACCATGTCACGGAAATTTGGAAATTAAGGGTAAGCCAATTTCAACTTCATATATCTAAAGATATAAAGCAGATATAAAACCGTTCAATGCATCGTTGGAAAGACTATTCTTTTTAGCATAAATTGGAAGGTATTTAAGCCTTTTCTTTTAAAGTTGCAACAAGATAAACAAAGAGATGTCAAAACCAAACTTTCTACTGTAGATATCTAAAAAAAGGGATCCAGATATCGACCTGTGGCTTATCCCATTCAATCTGCCTCATCATTTTACATATCCAATATTTTTTTTTTGAAAATCGAATAAAAATTTTCATTTTCAGAAAAATAATATATTTTCTAATATCAAATATTTCTAAAAGACGCAGAATGTAAATTTCCATTCCACTATCTAAAAATCTGAAGAAATTCTTGGACACGTAGGATGGAGAAGAACGGAGCTGCATAGACCACAGTCCAATATTTCGAATAGTTCTCGGAATACTGACGCGAAAAATATAAACTTCAGGTTTACGCCAGTTTTCGTTCAATTTTTTATAAAATATATTTCTCTTAAAGTCAAGCCTCCATTCGAGGAGAAATAACGTAACATAAAACTCGACGGTGTTACCAGCAGAATAAGATTTCGGCCATACTTCATATTCGCGAGCTCACATCTCAAGAACCGTTGAAGCTACCAACTTGTTCTTTACACCATTTGATTTGTCTTCGAATTTTATATAGGAAAATTCTCTCCTAATGCTGTATCCTGCACGAAAAGAAAATTATCACACATAGAATACGACCATGCCACGGCAAAGTAGAATATCCAGCTTAAGAAAACTTTAACTGGATAAATTTTGAGAAATAATGTAGATAGAAGATCGATCCAATACATGCATGGAAAGAAAATTTACTGAATATGAAGAAAGTAGAGTGATTTTTTTATAAAGTTACAGCACGATAAAAGCATAGCTGTCCCAACTTTCAATCGTCGATATGTAGAAAACGGATTCAGATATCGACTTAAAGTCTATACCACTCAATTTGCTTCATCACTTTATATACCCACGAATTTTTTGATTATTTTGTTTCATTTCCGGAAAAGTAATATATTTTCTAATATCGCATTTCAAAAAGACGAACAATGTTATCTCCATCCGGTTACTTAAAAATTTGAAAAACTTCACGAATACGTGGGATAAGGAGAAGAATCAAACTGCTTGAATTAAAGTTGGGTATCTCGAATAGTCTTCGACGGGGACGGTAGCTCAGTGGTTTAGCGCGTCTAGCTGGCATATTGGCATACCTAGCGAAGCAGGTCCAATCCCTGCTTACCGCGAAATAATTTTAATTGTAAAATTATCCCCAAGATGTGGTTCGGACTCCGCTATAAACTGTAGGGCCTCGTCTCTCTTTACCCTACACAAAATCATTCTGGATTTTCAAGGAGTTACCTCGATGACTTGAGAAGCAGTTAAGAAAACATTTTAAGAAACATTTAACATTAAGATATTGATGCGAGAGTATCAAATTCAAAGTTTCGCAATATATAACTCCGAAACGAAGAAGATACGAACTTACGAATTACACTTATCGATTTTCCGTTCAATTTTATACATAAGCAATTTTTCAAACCTCAATCAGAACAAAAGTTATAGAACATATAATTCGACTGCGTCACCGATAGAATATGATTTCATCCTTAACTCAACTTCCCAGTTTATATCTCAAGGACGGTTGGAGATATTAACTTACGATTTACAGAAAGCGATTTCACGCTTAATTTTACATCAAGAAAGTTTTTCTCAATATCTCACGATGAACAAAAATTATCGAATAGAAATCACGGCCGTGTCACGGCAAAATAGGAAATCGCGCGTAGGTCAAATTCAACTGCACATATCTCAAGAAATAATGTAGACAGAAAAGCGCTTGATGCATCGTTGGAAAGAGCATCCTCATTCGAAGTAACTGAATAGTAACAAAGAGAGTTAAATATTATCTTTAGAAAGTTACAGCACGATAATCCAAGTGTTAAAATCCTACGATGTCCCAACTTTCCATATCTCGAAAACAGATCGAGATGTTTCGCAGCGTTCCATACTACTCGATTTGTTTCGTCATCTTACTTATCCGTGATTTTTTCATATTTTTCCTAAAATGTTAAAAAAGACCTTCGGACATGTGAAATCCGAAGGACCCAAAAAATTCTGAAAAGAATTGTGGATAAGGAGAAGAATCGACCTACGCAGACAAGGATCGATATCTTTTCAGTTCTCGAGATATAGATGCGAGAATGGGAAAGGAGGCTGTAATGAAAATATCGAATCCGATGTCTTACTATCCGTGAATCAGAAATGACTGAATATATGAACTTCCGGTTTGCGCCAATAGATTTCTTGTTCAATTTTGTACTGATATGGCTTCTCTTAGTGTCGAACCTCTATCAGAACCAAAGTTATAGAATATAGAATTCGACCATGTTACCGCACCGGTAGAATAGGATTTCGTCCTTAATTCAACTTCGCCAGTTTATATCTCAAGAACGGTTGGAGATATGAATTTCCGCGTTTGCAATAGGTTGCTAATTTGAGGATTTAATCTATATATAATCTATATATAGTCAGTATCTCCTCCTGTATATATATGCCGCTTATAAGTTCCATTTGTTTATTGTCCCTGTATTTACTGGCATGTGATAGTAGTTGTTCCTTAGATCCCTGGTTCTTTGTCTGCATCTATTCCGCCTCCTGGCATTATCATTATTTTTATTCTTATTATTATTTTTTCGGTTTATCCGTTGCCGGATAGCCTTTCCGTGCTTTTTCCAACACGATTCCACACGCCAGCCGCGCCGGCGATAATTACAGCCACTCCATGTGTGTTATTATTATTATTATCAACTAAATGTACAAATATTTGCTGTTTTATGAAATATTATTTTATTGTATGTACTTCTGAGTATCATAATATTCTCTTTACTGTAGTACAATATATGTATAGTATTAATTCTTTGTCAATTTTGACTTTAAATTTGCGCCTAAATAGCATTACTTATAAGCTCCTGTTATAAAAGTACCATTTTTGGTCTTGAAGATTAAAAAAATGATATAAATAGAAAACATAATAAAACGTATCAATAATGCAGCCATTAGTCATTATTTTCCATTATTTTTATATTTGTTTTGGACAATGATTTTGATTTTCGCCAATCTTTGTTTTTGAATAAATCAGGGTACTTTAAAATGAGACAATTACGTTTAGCATTTTATAGAGATTCTTTTTCTTTTATATGCATTTTGAAGTGTTCTTTTGGTGCTCTGTCTATAAAACCAGTAATTTCTTCTGTCTCATTTGATTATATCAAAACTTGTCTTTGCTTTAAACCATCATTTATTTTATCAAATGTATCTCAAAATTCAAATTAATTTCATCTAAATTCTGACAAACCTCGCCCTATTCCATATGTATAAGAAATTTGGATATTCTAACCATCTGGTAATCATCGTCAGCAAATCTATAAGCTGTTCGATGGATTCCTGAACAGCACCAGCTTTTTCCATATCATTTCTTAACAGATTAAATAATTGAAGTTTGACGCAAGACACTTTCACTAAAGATAATTTCCTACTGGTACTGCTCTTGTTTATATCAAATATAGTTAAATATAATAAATAATGATAATATAATTTATTTTCCTTAAGACACATGGGAATTCTCACTTTTCTCACTTACTAGGTATGTCAAATTGAATATAAAAATGTACCTAAAGTGTAAAGTAATAACATGGTGAACTATTATATTTTCTCTTTCTAGAAAAAAATAAGAAAAGTCACAAAAAGACATAAAACTTACAAACCAACGCGTACACAAGAAATCTGATATTGAGTAAAAACATTTATTTAGTAATAATTCCATTAGTTTCATTTGCGAAATATGCGAAAGCGGAGAGCTGGGTAAGAAATTATTTTTGTTACATTGTTTGGTCAAGAAACGCTGGCAACGTTGCCGGGCCACCGATCCACCGTGGTTTGTATATTATGTATACAATGGGAGACTGAAAGCTGAGAAATGGTTAACAAAATATACATCCGGATGACGCAACCACTGTGATTTAGTCGGAGGAGGTAAAGATCGCAACTTATATGCAAATTTAAAATATAAAATTTGATTTTTTGGGTGGAATTGTTATGAAGGTGACTTAATATACTATATACATGAATTAAATTGTATATATATTCACTATTTCTGGTGGATGACCTATTGCTGCTTCCCATGAGGAGGACTTATCCACTGCAGGATGTAAATATATATATATATATATATATATATATATATATATATATATATATATATATATATATATATATATTTATCCTGCAAACAATATTGCGACCATAAATGGTGAAATTTACATTCATTATTGCGTCAGCGACATTATCGCGGCCGTATACCGGCCGCAATAATTCGCTGCCTTATTTTACCATCAAAATGACTTTATGTGCCTTACTTTTCTTGTTTAGAATGTAGAGGACGTTTCAATCTACCAGAATATAGTTTTCTTTTTGTGATTGTACGAAAAATAAAGGAAATATAGCGATGTAAAGGCGGCCGCAATAAGGTCTGAGTAGTTCAGCAATTTGCCATAGAGGCGCTGATGCGATATACAAGATTAATATACGAATACTTGAAAATCGATGTAAAATTTGACTTGATGAACATTATTGCGGCCAGCAGTTTGGCAATAATGCCAAATCGGTTATTTCTTAAATACATCTAATAGATCGTATGTTATTGTGTTAGTATTCTCTTATAGCATTTGTTGTATAACAGCCGAAGTTATAAAATGGTCCTAAGTTGTTAATGCAAGTTTGAAAATGTATTTCTACTACTGTAAAAAATTGCTCGATTCATGCCATATAAGGTAAACGATTTTTCCGCAAATAATTATAATTAATAAAGTAAAAAATGCAAAAAATCTTGTTGCTTTAAAAAATAACTTAAGTTTGTTTTTGTTTTTGTTTATTACGATAAAAATTGACCGAGTTGACTTTAGACTTGGGAACTAAGGGTGAAAATTCATATTTTTGTAAATAAAAAATATTTTAAGCAATTTCTAACTTAATTCCTGATAAGTTTGAGAACTGAAAATTGGTGCACATACTCAAATCCAAAGACAACACAATCTGATAAAGTTTAATTCCCCATTGCCACCACCGAGGTGTTTATGTGTGTGCATCTATGAATAATTTTTATGAAAGGGATCTTTCTGTAGCTTTAAAAATACATTTAATTAAGCTTTTATCCAACTTCACTTATTAGTAAGTTACAATTGTAAGGCCTGGTTTTATAATCGCTAGTTAATCACTGGGTGATGGTTAACTAGGACCTATTTTTACTTCCACATCCACGTAGTGGTTTGGAAGTATAGTAATCGTAAAAAAAAATTCAATTTTTTTTCTTCTTGAAATGGGTTTAGAATGTCATGAAACGTCGAGATTTTAAATTTGAACGAAAATAAATGCCTGTCTGTAACTTTTTTTTTTGTCCGCACGTTTCCGCCGGAAAGGTTTAAAATATTGAATTGAAATTTTATACACGTATATATTATAACGAGATCTGGAACTGGATTGTTTTTTGAATGTTGGGGGGTGAATAGGGGTAAATAGGGGGAAAAAAGTAAAGCAAGCGGCTAAAAGTACAGAAACTTGAAATTAGGTGTTTGTACTAGAAGTCAAGACCTAAAAATTTTTTACAATCTTTTCCATCCCCCCGCCACCCCACTCCATTATTTAAGGGGTTGTGTGTGTGTTTCCATTATGGCTCTGGTTAAACCAATTAGCCAGATCTACTCAAAACCCAAAATTAACAGTGATTTCAATATACATTTAAGACATTTCATAAAAGCAAATTTAATAATAACTATTAATTAACAATTTCAAATATTTTTGGTGCAAATATAATTATTTTTTTTTATTTATTTTTTTTTATTTTTTTTTTATTAATATGTATGTGTTTTTTTTATTATTATTTTAACATTGCTTTCTTTTAATGTATGTATAAATAGGTACATAAAACTTACTTTTCCATTTTTTTTTTTAATTTATTTTAATTTTTTTTTTATATTGTATTTACTTTCTGATTTTATTTTCTATTTTTTTTTAATTAAGTACTTCTTTTTTTTAAATTTATTTATTTATTTTTTTTATTCTTTTTTTGAACTTCATTTTTTATTGTTTTTTTTTTCAATACATACGTTATTAATCTTTTTTTTTCTAAACATGGTATTTACAAACATAATTTGGAAAGTTCTACGACTTTGTACATATTCTCTTAAAACTAATTTAAAGGTTACATCATTTACAAGTTGGATAGACCCCTGCAACCTAGATCTGTGTCTTAGATGCTTTTATATATTTATACATGGAATTGTAAATTAAAATATCTTGGGTGGCTAATAATGTGTTTAAGTTTGTTGGTAGTTTTACACCAAGCCCTATCAATTCATGATACAATATCTCCCTACTTTGCAAATACTGTGGACATTCCAAAATGACATGTTGTAGATCTCCGATTTCATCGCAAATACAATTTGGGTTGTCGGCTTGATTAATCCTATGTTTATATTTTGGGCAAAGAGCGTGATTAGACCTAATTCTAGACAATGTTCTAATAAACTGTCGATTGGCGTTGGTGTGAAACCAAGTTTTTGCCTGAATAATTGGTTGTATTTGTTTGTAGTTGTTCCCAGTTGGTATATTTTCATATCTACTTTGCCAATCCATTTTAAGATTTTGTAAATATTTTTGAGTCACATCGGTTGGGGGGATAATATTTTGTACAATATATTCTCCTGTTGTTGTGGATGATTTAGCAAGTTGATCTGCGATTTCATTAGCTTGTATGCCAGAGTGCCCTTTTATCCATACAATTTCTAAATGTTTATTGTTTAGGAGCAATTGCCTATATACGATAAAAATTTCAGCTTGTATACGATCTATTCTATTAGATGTGTTTGATTTTAATTTATCTACTAAACTCTTACTATCCGTGAATATTACAAAATTCGTTTCTTCTATTGAGTTAGCATATTACATGGCTTTTTGTACTGCGAATAGTTCTGCTGTGTATATGGAAGCTAAATTGGGCAGTTTAAAGTGTCTTGATTTTTTTGTATTTAAATGATAAAATGCACACCCTGTCTCGTTATTTATCCTGGAACCGTCTGTAAAAATATATTCATAGTTTGGCCATTTTTTTTCGATTTCAGATTTAAATATTTTGTTTGTATGAGGTGAAACCTCTATTTTTAAATAGAAGGTTTCAATTTCGGTTATAAGATCTTCATAGTTGACTTCATAATAAGGCAATAAATCACTTTGATAACACTGCAACGAATTTTCTGATATTTTCAGCCAAGAATTAACAGTAAGGGGAGTTTTCCGGGAGGTCCAATATGGAGATGTTAGGTTTAGAATCATTAATGTATGTATGTTTTTGATGCAGTCACTATTTTTTGAGGCATTATGGGTAATAAATTTGTCACATAACAGTGGTCTTCTTAGAGATAATGGGGGTTCACAAGCCTCAACTTCTAATACATTGATATGTGTGCTTTTCAACAATCCTAAGCTTAAACGAAGGCATTTATTTTTTACTTTATCAATTTTTTGTAGGTGAATATCAGCTGCCGTACCATAAAAGATACTGTCATAGTCAATGATCGATCTTACTAATGATTTGTGGAAAAGTAAAGCTATATTGGGATCTGCTCCCCATGGACTTCTAGTAAATACCCTGATAATAATGATAATATTAACAATTATTTCCATATTATCTGGGAAGTTATGATATATAATTATATTAATATGGAAATCCTACACTATGCCAGTAAAGGTTTTAAACTTAATTTGTTAGAAGCAGAAATATACAAATACAATAATAAGGATAATTTAATTTTGTTAAATGATCAATTAGATATTATGTACTCACCTCTTTTTACTGCTACCAAGATGTAATTAAAATTTCTGAGAAACCCCACCCTTAGATAGTTAGGATATCATAAACTACCTGTATACTTTCATAATGCTCTAATCTGTTTAATTCTAGAAACATATTTAAATAGGGACCAAATCTTTTGTATTTCATTCTTAATTGAATCATTGTTTGAAAATGACCTAAAAAGGGTTGAAACTGCAGTCACGTTCTTCAGCAAATATAGTGGTAAAAAACATAGTAGTGTTTCACTCAATTTCGTTATTGTTATGGATTACCACAGAGTAACGGCTTCCTCAATCAATTTCCTGAAATAAAATTGAGATACTCACTTGAAATTTGGTACACGTATGTATTATAACGACATCTGGAACTCGACTATATTTTGAGATGATTCCGTTGAAAGGTTGGGGGTTAAATAGGGGTAAGTAAGGGTAAATAAGTAAAGCAAGCTGGTAAGAGTACAGAACTTGAAAGTTGGTGTATGTACTAAAAGCTAAGGCCTCAGATTTTTTATAATATTCAACCCTCTACCAACCCTACTCCATTATTAAAGGGGTTGATAAAATAAAATTGAGATATTCATTTGAAATTTTGTACACGTATGTATTATAACAACATCTGGAACTGGATTATATTTTGAGATGATTCCGTTGAAGGGTTGGAGTTAAATAGGGGTAGGTAAGGGAAAATAAGTAAAGCAAACTGGTAAGAGTACAGAAACTTGAAATTTGGTGTATATACTAGAAGTCAGGGTCTCAAAATGTTTAAAAATATTTTCCATACTCCACCCCCCACTCCATTAATAAAAGGGTTAATAAAATGAAATTGAGATATTCACTTGAAATTTGGTATACGTATATGTTATAATTTCATCAGGAACCATATTATATTTTGGGATTATTCCGTTGAAGGGTTGGGGGTTAAATAGGGAAAAATAAACAAAGCAAGCTGGTAACAGTACAGAAACTTGAAATTCGGCATGTGTACTAGAAGACAAGGCCTTAGATTTTTTTAATATTTTTCAACCCCCACCACCCATACCTACTCTATTACTAAACGGGGTTGATAAAATAAAATTGAGATATTCACTGAAAATTTGGCATACGTACCTATTATAACGACATCTGGAACTAGATTATATTTTGAGATGATTCCGTTGGAGGGTTGGGGGTTAAATAAGGGAAGATAAGTAAAGCAAGTTGGTAAGAGTAAGGAAATTTGGGATTTGGTGTACATACTAGAAGCGAAGGCCTCAGGTTTTTGTATAAGATTTTATATGCCCCCACCACCCACTTCCCCACTCCCTAATTAAAAGAGTTGATAACTAAATTGAGATTTTCACTTGAAATTTGGTACACGTATGTATTGTTACGACGTCTGGAACTAGATTATATTTTGAGATGATTCCGTTGAAGGGTAGGGGGTTAAATATAAGATTTTCCAAGCCCCCCCACTCCCTTATTAAAAGAGATGGTAATTAAATTGAGATTTTCACTTGAAATTTGGTAAACGTATGTATTATAGTGAGATCTGAAACTAGATTATATTTTGACACGATTCCGTTGAAGGGTTGGGGGTAAGTAGAGGTAAATGGGGAAAAAGTAAGGGAACATAAGTAAAGCAAGCTGATAAGAGTACAGAAACTTGAAAGTTGGTGTATGTACTAGAAGCTAAGGCCTCAGATTTTTTTATAATATTTTTCAACCCCCCACCAACCCTACTCCATTATTAAATGGGTTGATAAAATAAAATTGAGATACTCATTTGAAATTATGTACATGTATGTACTATAACGACATCTAGAACTAGATTATACTTTAAAATGATTCCGTTGAAGGGTTGGGGGTAAGGGTAAGTAAGGAAAAATAAGTAAAGCAAGCTGGTAGGAGTACAGAAACTTGAAATTTGGTGTATGTACTAGGAGCCATGCAAGCCCTCAAATTTTTTAAGAATATTTTCCACCCGCCCCCACTCCATTATTAAAGGGGTTGATAAAATAAAATTGAGACATTCACTTGAAATTTGGTATACGTATATATTATAATTACATCAGAAACTATATTATATTTTGGGATTATTCCGTTGAAGGGTTGGGGGTTAAATATAGAAACAAGTAAAGCAAGCTGGTAACAGTACAGAAGCTTGAAATTCAGCGTATGTACTAGAAGACAAGGTCTTAGATTTTTTTAAATATTTTTCAACCCCCACTACCCACACTCTATTACTGAACGGGGCTGTATAAAATAAAATTGAGATATTCACTTGAAATTTGGTATACGCATATATTATAATGACATCAGGAACTATATTATATTTTGGGATTATTCCGTTGAAGGGTTGGGGGTTAAATAGGGGAAAATAAGTAAAGCAAGCTAGTAACAGTACAGAAACTTGACATTCGGTATATGTACCAGAAGATAGGGCCTCAGATTTTTTATAACATTTTTTAACCCAACCACCCCACCCCTAATCTATTAGTAAACGGGATTGATAGAACAAAATTGAGATATTCACTTGAAATTTGGTATACGTGCGTATTATAACGACATCTGGAACTAGATTATATTATGAGATGATTCCGTTGAGAGGTTGGGAGTTAAATAGGGGTAAATAAGGGAAAATAAGTAATGCAAGTTGGTAAGAGTACGGAAATTTGGGATTTGGTAAACATACTAGTAGCGAAGGCCTCCGGTTTTTTTATAAGATTTTTCAAGCCCCCACCAGCCCTCCACCCCACTCCCTTATTAAAAGAGACGATAATTAAATTGAGATTTTCACTTGAAATTTGGTACACGTATGTATTATAGCGACATCTGAAACTAGATTATATTTTGACACGATTCCATTGAAGGGTTGAGGGTAAGTAGAGGTAAATGGGAAAAAAGAAGTAAGGCATGCTGTAAGAGTACAGAAACTTGGGATTTGGTGTATATACTAGAATATAAGTTCTCAGATTTTTTTCTAATACTTTTTTACTACCCCAAATATTATTAAAAT